>JACVVK020000531.1:87500-406315 GCA_018292915.2 Batillaria attramentaria | reverse complement strand
AGTGACTTACATCTTTAAGTGGAACTGGTCAGAGTACACAGGGTGTAGTCTGTCTGACTTGTAGGGGTAATGTGGGTTTAATGCTAGTGAAATGTTTGCCCTCCTACACAGAGGGAACTGTGCAGATTTAGTGTTGTGGACAGTTGATTTGGCTTTCAAATTTTTTCCTCCATTTAAACAATAAGTCAACTTGTTTTGTTTTTTTTGTTTGTTTTTTTGTTTGTTGATTGAAATGGAAGTGAATGGCAAGACACAGGGTCTTGAGAAAAAGCAAATGTGTCACCCCAGTGAAAATATTCTACTGCATTCAGTCCTCATTTGAATTTTAATGGCTAATTTGACTGCGTTATGGTAGTTGTGTTTTTCTTCAGTTCTGAACTACTCACTAAAAGGTGACAGGAAAGGCCTGGAGATGTGCATTTAAATGAGCATTGTTCAGTGCCTTGTGAAAAGTTTTAGAAACAATTAGCAAATAGGTTTACAAGGTCAGGAGCATAGGCAAGGATAAAAGTGTGACAAATAGTAGCAATCCAGGCGTCTAATGCACCAACCCCGCCTAACCGAAGGCTGGCCTTGAGTCATGGCTTTTGACTTAGTTGGCTATAGCCTAAGTCGCCGCCAGTTTCTTATGCATGGACCTAGACACTGGTCGAGACAACGGAGTCAAAAGCCTGCCGGCCAGTGCAATGACGTCATGCATTCCTGTGTGTGGAATGGCCTTGTTGCCGATTCTCGTTATAGCGCGTGAACATGCGTGAACGTGCGCGATTTTGGACCGAGACAAGGCTTGATAGACTCGGCATGTGGGCTACTCGAGTCACACACGATGCCGCACTACCACTGCGTTGCGATCGGCTGCCAAAATGGCTCGAGCAAATCAGATAAGCAGGAGAAATTCCCAGAGACGGTCTTACCTAATGGTGAGATCGTTCAGTTTGAGCCCTTTTCTTCAAAAGTTTCAAAAATTTGTGGATAAAAGCGATTCGAAGGCAGAACGCCGACTCGTCTCGGTGGCCTAGCGTGTGCAGCCGCCATTTCGTCGGGAACAAGCGGACAAATTCTGTCCCGGTACCTACATTGTTTGAACACAATCGTTATGGAACCAAAAATCAAGAAAGAAAGACTTTCATTTCCAAGCAAAAGTTCAGTTCGCACTGATAAACAGCCAAAGTGCTTGAATAAAAATTAGTGGCAAGCCACAAGTCACAGGTCGACTTGACCTTTACACCGCCTACCTCTCGGTTGAAGCGACTGCCGATCTGCTTCAAGGGCTAGAGTGATAAGCTGCGCTTTTGTGTAGCCACTTAAACGCACGCCCCTGTCTTTCAGATATTTTTTTTCAGTTCAGGAACTTTCATTGATTTAATTTTATCGCGAACATCTTCGCCGGTCGAAACGCTCACGTTGCCGGCTCGCCATCGCATGCGTAGCCCACCTCAGGTGGACCGTTCGCGTCTCCGGCGCTGGAGAGCACCCGACTCTTCGTAACCGGCAACAGCGGTATTCCCGGGCATCCCTAGGAATTTCGCGCTCTGCGCATGTCCGAACACCGTTTCCTCTTTCCCGCGTGTTGTCGTGTTCGGTAATCGTCTGCTATTTGGAAAGAAGACATCGACTTTACCCAGTAACCCCATCCAGATATATATATATATTTGTAAGGAAAAGGAATAATATAAGTATTATAACCAACAAACTAACGAACAACTTAGTGAGAAGAGGAATACTTATAGTGGAGCGATGAATTTATTTCTTATTTCTTATGGAGATGAGAATGAAAATGAGTATGAAAGATGATTTGAAGTGTGTAGCAGTGTACGTGTGTGTTGGTTAGTGTTTATCAGTGTGAGTGTGTGTTGGTTTGTTAGGTGTCTGTAGAAGTGGTGTGCGTGGGCGTCTGTATGGGTCAGTGTGTGGCTGGGTTTGGAAGTAACGTTTTTATGCAGTGTGGTGAAGGTAAGAGTGGTCTGTGTGATCTGTTTGGTGTGGCGTATGTGGGTGTTGTGTATGGGTGTCGTGGTTTTGGTGCAGGGTATTTCATCGTTGCCCCGTCTTTGATATCACCCTATGTGGTGGAAAAGGACGTTAAACCCCCAAACACCCACCCCACCCACCCTTGAGGTGTGATAAGGATGATGTGGGTGCAGATGTGGATGTGAATGGTGTGTTCGTATGTGTGGATGAGGGTGGTTTGGATGCGGATGTGGAAGATGGTGGTGTAGGTGTAGGTTTACTTGATGAGGGTGGTTCAAGGTGTATGTGTGGATGAGGTCGCTGGTTTGGTAGAAAGTGGTGCAGATGTGGATGTGTGTGAGGGTAGTGTAAGTGTATATGTGGATGGGGGTGGTGCAGATGTAGATGTGGGTTGTGTGTGCACAGGTTCAGGTGTGGATGCAGGTGTATGTGTAGGTGTGGGCATGCGTAAGCGTGGTGGAAGAGGTGTGTTGTTGGTGCATGTGTTACGCGATATACGTGTACCTGCGTAGTTCATGTACTGCGCATTTTTTGCGTAGTTCATGAACTGTCCGACGCTGTTGCATAGTTCATGAACTGCGCAACAATGCTGCGCAGTTCATGAAATACGCAAAGTAGAACTGCTCATTACATGAACTGCGCAAAGGGTGTAATCTCGGTGGTGAACACGAATCGCAGACTGTGAATTTCATGAACTATGCAATGTCGCTGTTTATCTTTATTGCCACAGCAAAACAAAAAACAAAAACAAAACCACTAAATTCTGACCTCAATGTCAATCGAAACTATAGCGGAATATTCTTGCAAGTAATACGGGCATGACATGCACTGGTGCAATCTCTTTTGTTTTTGAAACATTTGCACCTGATTTTAAGACATCCTGTCTTGCAAGACCATTTCACCTTTCCCTGACCCTCACCCACCGACAACAGGCGAACAGCTGTACGGATGGACATCTCATCTGATGGTCACATGTAATCTTATTAAACTTTGTCATTTCAATTTGGTTTCGTGCAAATACCCCTGATAAAACCCCAGCTTTTGTTCCTATTTTGAACCCTCTCTCACTTTTTTCTATGACAACACCAGTCAGGTTGAGTGGATCCCCCCTCCCCCGATCAAACTCAGACACTGGTACAAGAACGTTATCGCCAACATCAAGAGCCTTCATTTTCGCAACTGATCGGTCGAGCATTCTTTTTGCTTGTCGTTTTAGACCATGTGCTGCAGCTGCTCTGATACTATGATAATGGTCATTTTGATTTTCATCTGCCTCTGTCGCGTCACTCTGAGTCTGATCTGTCTCTGTCGCGTCATCCTGAGTCTGATCTGTCTCTGTCGCGTCATCCTGAGTCTGATCTGTCTCTGTCGCGTCATCCTGAGTCTGATCTGTCTCTGTCGCGTCACTCTGAGTCTGATCTGTCTCTGTCGCGTCACTCTGAGTCTGATCTGCCTCTGTCGCGTCACTCTGAGTCTGATCTGTCTCTGTCGCGTCACTCTGAGTCTGATCTGTCTCTGTCGCGTCACTCTGAGTCTGATCTGTCTCTGTCGCGTCACTTTCAGTCTCGTCGGTGTTTGTTGCGCCAAGCTGATTTCCAAAATTGTTGCGTCGGTATGAGTCTCATAATAACGTCTGTGTCCATGTCTTCTTCTATTGCCCCCTTTGCATGAGCTTCCCGGTCTTCTTTTTTGCCTGTAAGAGGCCTTCGTAAAATCTCTAACCCTTTTTTTTCATAGTCATCAGACCACAAGCCTCACGCCGAGTCATTTGTATTGACACTCATCTTGCTTCAGAATCGTTGTGTTCAAGCACCTGTGCGAAAGATTGTGATCTGCCTAAAAATAATCCTGTTTTTCAGACAAATTGGCTTTGAGTGTATGTCTTTTACATCATATCAGGGATGTCACTGGTGGCCGGACACAGGACTATGACCGATAGACTTGGCCAAATGTCCGATGAAAAAAACTGTCCAGCAGGACAGATGTCCGATTGTTTATTTCAAGAGGATGTCATATGTCCGATTGTGTTTCTGTTCATCGCGGACAAACTAGTGACATTTTTCCGAGTGAGGGGCTGCCGCCTTGCGCTACTCGGGGAGCTTGCTCACTTGCGCAGAGAATATTTTTAGTTGCACGCCCGCAAAGCGAGTGACCTGTGGTATTCCCTAAAAGAAGCCCTCTGATTGGCAAAGAGTTTAACCCTGACCTTTGTTTATGTGGTTCCTGTTTTACAATGCTTTATGCCAGAATGTCCTATTGTTTCGTTCCAGTTCAGGACAAATGTCCTATTCATCTGCCACCTTCCAGGACATTTGTCCTATAGGTTTCAAGCTCCAGTGACATCCCTGCATATTAACGTGTGCTGTGCAAATTAGCAGAAAATATCTTGTGGTAGCGACACCTCAAGTCTGTAAGAATGTTTGACTGGTGGACACAGGGTGAGTGGGTGGGTGTTTGGGGGTTTATCGTTCTTTTCCACCACATATGGTGATATCAAAGACGGGTCAACGATGAAAAAAGCAGGCACCGATTCCCTGGATTTCCCTGTTTACGTTCACAGGAAACAGACCTCGGCAAACATGGGAAAGCTAATTACTCAGCTTGAACTCGCATGAACAGACTCTTATTATTTGTTCATGTAGTGACTTATAAGGTTCCCACGTAGTGTCTGCTGGTTGTGTCTGAGTCCCGAATATACATGCAGTTGTGTTCGACCACCAGTGTGGAAGACAGTGTTCTGCCTAATAAGTCCTTTTTTCAGATCACTTGGCTTTAAGTGTATGTCTTTTACATCATATTAAAGTGTGCTGTGCAAATTAGCTGAAATGTCCCGTGGTAGCGACACCTCTAGTCTGTAAGAATGTTTGACTGGTTGACACAGGGTGAGTGGGTGGGTGTTTGGGGGTTTATCGTCCTTTTCCACCACATAGGATGAGACGGGGCAACGATGAAAAAGCTAGCACAAATATTTGGCCCCAGCCGGGATCGAACTCATGACCTGAGCAGTAGAAGTCCAACGCTCTACCATTTGACCACCCCGGCTTCCCTACTTGTGGACACAGAGATTCCCTGGATTTCCCGGTTTACGTTAACAGGAAACAGATGTCGTTCAACATTGCAAAGTTAATTACTCAGCTTCAACACTCGTGAACAGCTTCTATTTATTTGTTTATGCAATGACTTTCTCACGTTCCCACATTGTATTGGCTGGTTGTGTCTGAGTCCCGACTATACATGCAGCAGTTGTGTTCGAGCACCAGTGCGGAAGACTGAATTCTGCCTAAAAATAATCCTTTTTTCAGACCACTTGGCTTTGAGTGGATGTCTTTTACATCATATTAGCGTGTGCTGTGCAACTTATCTTAAATATCCCATGGTAGCGACACCTAAAGTCTGTAAGAATGTTTGACTGGTGGGCACAGATTCCCTGGATTTCCCGGTTTACGTTAACAGGAAACAGATCGTTCAACATTGCAAAGTTAATTACTCAGCTTCAACACTCGTGAACAGCTTTTTATTGTTTATGCAATGACTTTCTCACGTTCCCACATTGTATTGGCTGGTTGTGTCTGAGTCCCGACTATACATGCAGCAGTTGTGTTCGAGCACCAGTGCGGAAGACTGAATTCTGCCTAAAAATAATCCTTTTTCAGACCACTTGGCTTTGAGTGATGTTTTACATCATATTAACGTGTGTGCTACGCAATTACTGAAATATCCCACGGTAGCAACACATGATCTGTAAGAATGTTTGACTGGTGGGCACAGATTCCCTGGATTTCCCGGTTTATGTTTACAGGAAACAGATGTCAACCTACGTGGCAAAGCTAATTACTCAGCTTGAACACTCGCAAACAGCTTCTTTGTTTATGCAATGACTTTCTCACGTTCCCACATTGTACTGGCTGGTTGTGTCTGAGTCCCGACTATACATGCAGCAGTTGTGTTCGAGCACCAGTGCGGAAGACTGAATTCTGCTAAAAATAATCCTCTTTTCAGATCACTTGGCTTTGAGTGTATGTCTTTACATCATATTAACGTGTGCTACGCATATTAACTGAAATATCCCACGGTAGCAACACATGATGCCTGTAAGAATGTTTGGCTGGTGGGCACAGATTCCCTGGATTTCCCGGTTTATGTTTACAGGAAACAGATGTCAACCTACGTGGCAAAGCTAATTACTCAGCTTGAACACTCGCAAACAGCTTCTTTTTATATGTTTATGCAATGACTTTCTCACGTTCCCACATTGTACTGGCTGGTTGTGTCTGAGTCCCGACTATACATGCAGCAGTTGTGTTCGAGCACCAGTGCGGAAGACTGATTTCTGCTTAAAAATAAACCTCTTTTCACACCACTTGGCTTTTAATGTCTGTCTTTTACGGCATATTACAGTGTGCGATGCAAATTACCTGAAATATCGCACAGGCAAATGTGTGTAAGAACAGGGATATTAAACCCAGAATTTTGATGTGTACACGGGACGTGTGTACATTTGTGTAAGCCTTACACACTTACACATATGCGTTGTGGGGACCTCACCACAACTTAACCTGAAACCACTTTTTTAGGCATTTTAGAGGTCATACAACACGTTCTTACACTTAGTGCAATGTGAGAACGTTCTCACAAACACCTCCGTTCCCACACCGTATCATGGATTAGTGTCTGAGTTCCCACAGTGCACGTCGGACACGCGCACACACACACACACACACACACACACACACACACACACACACACACACACACAAAAGAACAAAACAAAAACAAACAAACAAAAAAAAAACACCACCAACAACAACAACAAATATATTTCTGTTATGGTCTGTTATGGTTTATTTTCGAGCGCCCATCCCCGACAAGAATTATATAAGGGGTTCATCAGGTTTTTTAAAACTCAAATTAACTCGGTTAAATTCAGTCAAATTCAAACACTATATCTACATTAACGCTGCGAAGAAAGTGGGGAATTCGTATCAGCCCATGACATCGAAATGTTTTGGAGAGACTCGGAGAGATGGAAATAGTTCGAGTGGTCACATCTTTCTACTCAGGGAACCGAATCTACAGGGGTTCAGGGATGTTAAAAAAAAAGAATGCTTTGTTGTCTGTGCGAAAGAGACAGACTCAATTCTTCAATGCAAGGCAGTTGAGGGAATACAAGCACTTGATTACACTTATACTTTAAAACAGCAAACACGACATACTGTGCTGGCCGTATCCGAAATCCAGTCCGGTAATGACAGTGACAATGACAGATGACCCATTATGACGTTGCACTAAAATTTGCCTTGTCGAGTATAGCACAATTAAATGTTTGAAATAATCATATTTAATTAGTGGCGACAGAAGGTAATATAATATGTGTTCTAGTTAGAAGCAAATGACCTTGCAAACTGTATGGCAACGTAAAATATGTGACTGACACCTCATGCTTGTAAATAAAATCGCCATCTTGGTTATCTTAGGCCCCATATGCAGACGGCACAACTGACTTACGCATCAATAATTACGGCATTGTCTTGACACACACAGACACCCACTCCCTCCCCCCCCCTCCCACTTAACACACGCTTATTAAAAACACCAACAACAAAAAAAAAACCCTTAGAAAACGAGCAACAACAAACAATAAAACAGAGAAAAAGACCAATAAACAAAAAATACAAAATCGCTTTTAAAAATGCACAGAAGTGTCCAACTTGAACTTATTTTGAAATTCTTTTGTATGAGTGTAAGGGTGACAGTTTAGCAATCTGTTTAGTAGCAGTAGTAATTCCACAAGCTCTTTTACACCAAGGAAACAGGTGGAATGTGTTTGCTCTGAAAAATTCATGAACAGTAATGCGCGTATCCCCTTATTTATCATGCTAAGCATCGTCATCCGCAGCATCGTTTTCATCCTCATCGTCGTCGTCGTCGTCGTCGTCATCGTCGTCGTCGTCGGATGAGTTGTCCCTGGATGTGTCTGCGGTTGGTTCGGCCCTGAAAACCTTCCCGCCCTGACACCCGATCCACAACCTCCCTTCTCCGTCAGCAGCCAGAGCTGTGGGTGTGAGTAATTCGGGACAGTCAGTCCCCAGCAGACCCTCGAACTTCAACCCTTCGTTCTCGGTACTCAGCAAGTACACAACGCTACAGCCCCAGTCAGCCACCGCCAACATCTCTTGTCCGCCAACCTCATAGAAACACACAGCTCGGGGGCAACGACCTTCGTGATCTGTATCGTACTTCGCCAGTGGATCCTGACAGCCTGGCCCATAGAGATAGACGCGGGTGTCACCATCGTGGACAACGGCAAACAGAGTGCCCAGCGAGTTGGCGTCAAACGCCACAACCTTCTCTCTGAAGGAAACGAGAAGAGACCTCTCTATTATGAGTGGGTTCCTGGTTGGGTCCACTACCTTTTCTGAACCGAGAAAGCATTCACTACCCTCCTGGTACACGGAATACGCCAGCTTTGTAGTGGACAGGACATCCTGACAGACCGACCCCATGACCTTGCCTTCAACCTGTATCTGGGCATCACACGTTTGGCTGGAGTCTAGAATCTTCATGGGAAAGTGCTCGCCCATGACTCGAACCTTACTGTCTCCAATTCTCGTGACAGAAACCTGTCCCTTGCTGGCCTCTTTTCTCTTTTCCTCATCATCTTCGAACAAGACCAGGTGTCCCGAACTACCAGGGTCACGTGGTCCGTACGCCACCCAGACTTCATCACCAGACAGAGGACAAATGGAATGGACGATCATGCCCTGGTCATCAAAAGCTTCAAACGCTGAATCGGTGGAAACCGCCAGTCGCCCGGTGGGAAATTCTGCACATAAAAATTTTGAGCAAAGATAGCTCTTTACTTTGTCACGACTAAGGTGGTCGTCCTTACTGAGAAAATATGGAATTTGGTAGGTATCTAGCGTCAGTCCGCGAACAAGAGTTTCCAACTCGTCGTCACGGCCCTGCAACATTTTGAACAGGTTAATGAGCAAGCTATCGTTAGGATCATCCACGACATCCTCACCCACCAGAAGACACAAGCCTTTAGCAATGGCAACGACATGTGCAGTGTTCGTTATATTTCCTTCAAGTGTCTTGCCGATGCTTTCTTCGAAGCACTGCTCAATGTGCTCGACCACTTCCGCTTCACAGCTGTCCGCCAGTTCCTTCAGATGCTCCGTCCGAGCTTTGACCATGTCCACAATGGCCTGTTTCTTCTCCAAAGCCATCTCTTGGATATGCTTGACCTCCCTGTACTTCTTCTTGGCTAGTTTCCGCTGGAAAACACGCCCATAGCTATTGGTAAGTATTGTTCAGTTGTTAACAAATTAGAATACAGAACAAAGAATTCACAATACATAAGAGTCTTTTTTTTGTAGATTTACAAGGAGACGCCAAACATTCAGAAGAGATTTACTCAAAGTTAGTTTTACCAGACAAAGCCTTTATATAAAATCAGTGAATTATCACATGTGCACCTAGTTAAATCATTCTTGCCAAAGCAAATTCAACATGTGCACATAAATTATGTACACAGCAAAACATGCAGATAGTATCCAAGCTTGAAAATTAAATACCTGAAGCTTGAAACGGCGACTATACTGTGCCAGTTTCGGCAGAGTCAGTTTAGCCTGTGTCTTCAGGTCGTCCGTCTTGTGTCCTTCGTGTTTAGTCAGCTTACAGTCCCGACAGATCACCTGACCACAAGCCAAGCACAGGAAACGCAGCTTCTCGTCCGGGTGTTGTTTACAAAAGTTGGTTGGTTCTCCGTCCTCATCCAAATGGATACCTGCGCCAAACTCCATGCCGAGTGTCTCTTCATCGAAGTCAGTCAACCACTGTGTCAGGTCCTGTCTCGGTGCTTTCGTCTGCAGACGCGTGAGTGAAGGTTGTCTTTCCTTCTCGCCCGTCTCCTTCCCTCGAGCCTCATCAGCGTCATCAACCAGATAAAAGTTGACCTGCACATACACACACACAGACACAGACAGACAGACAGAGACAGACAGACAGACAGACAGACAGACAACACACACACCACACACACACACACACACACACACACACACACACACACACCACACAACACACACACACACACACACACTAAAGGTTTTTGATGTTTTAAATGAATAGGGATTTGAACCTGCCTTCAATTTTCAGTTCACAGACTTACGCTGGAAAACTAGTAATCGTGGGGGACTTGAAGCTCACCACTGTCACCAAGATGTGCTTTTGGGGTGTCTTAGCAAAAAGAGACCGGGTATTTCATACTTGAACTAATATATTAACCCCCCCCCCCCCCAAAAAAAAAAAAAAAAAAAAAAACACCAAAACAAAACAAAAAACAAACAAACAAACAAACAAGTGCCACCCTCCTCCCTCCCCATCCCTCCTCTCGCCCCCCCCCCTCCCCATCCCTACCCTCGCCCCCCCCTCCCTCCCCATCCCTACCCCCCCCCCCCCCCAACTCCCTTCTGTACATCACTGAAACACTCGTGCTGTCGTAATCGTGTTATGAAGTCACCTGAAATTCCTTCGCCCCGCCGGCTGGTACCTGGGTTGTTCTACGACAGGTAGGACACGGGAAGGCTCTGTTGTTGTGTCTAGAGGCAATGTCCTCCAGACATTCCAGACAGAACGTGTGGTGACAGGGCAGCAGTCGCGGTGACCGGAACACCTCCAGACACACGGTGCACGTCAGTTTCTCAAGTCGGTCGGACTGTGAAGCACCCCCGGTTGCCATGGTCACAATGTTACGTTAGTGGGTCCGTGCAGAAAAATATCTGACAGACGATAAAATATAATTTAAAAAAAAAAAACCTCAGTACGATTTACAAAATTTTCAAAACCGTTTTCTTCCGTCGGACTCTCTGAATGATACAGAAAAACAAAACAAAACAACAGTCCACTGTGGCGTCGTTAACTGCAGACAGATCGCAGAAACTGATGATAACTGGGATACATCACTAATCTGGTAATTAAGGCACAATAATAATGTTAACACGCCTCCACCTAAGGATTTGTTGATCAATAAAAGCAGCAAACATAACGTAGTTTAAGTGGTAATTTAATGAGAACTCCCGAACAATGCGGTGCTGACCTTGACCTCGAGTGCGCGCGAGGTACAGGCGCGTGATTTGCAAGAATGGCGTGAACATTTGCGTATCATGTGCTCTTCTTTTGTGCAGCGTTGCACTCACGAGTCACTTTGAGCACTGCTGTGTCGGATGGAAACAAGGAGGAAAAGTGAGTTTTTTACCCGGTAAAATGATGACTGACATTTTTTTAGGTGGAAGTCATAATATTAAATGGAATTAGGCATACAGTCCCCCGTGGCCGATTTCAGTTTATTTGTTGCCATACTTTCCATAAAAAATCACAAGTTCTCAATACATTCTCATGGATTTTTATTCAATCATCTAAAGTCGAAGTTGTAGGTGTACTAATATTATGACTCCCACTTACAAAATGTCATCATTTTACCATAAGCACTCATTTTTTCCGCCTTGTTTCCATCCGACACAGCAGTGCTCAAAGTGACTGAGTACAACGCTGCACAAAAGAAGAGCACATGATACGCAAACGTGCACGCCATTCTTGCAAATCACGCGCCTGTACCTGGAATGTGTAAGACGAGATGAGGAGTGCGGGGAGTGCTCCTTATTTCCCAGATGCGCCTACAACTTTCTGCAGTTAACGACAGTCTGCAGTTAGCGACGCCACAGTCCACCCGTCCGATATCAGTAACGGAAGTTACTGCCTGAGGCAGATCGAGCCGAATATCGATGTTGTTTTACTTGATCGGTTAATATGTCGTGGCTGAAAAAACCCTACAAAAGACGAACCGCATTTGTTGACATTGCCACACGTACGGCATTCTTTTTACCGTACGGTATGCCCTCATTACACCCCTTCATAAAAGTGTGGAGCATAGCCATGACAAAAGAGGTGGCCAGACTCACGAGAAGAACTCTCGGGCACACAGGTACCACACTGTGCTATTATGACAGCAATAAAAGAAACTATTAAAATTACTGAACGCTTCTACAGAACAAAAAGTGATTCATACAGGTGTCCAGGATAAAAAGTTTACAGAGCGAAATGCAGTGAAATTTCAGTTCAACGTATTTCGTACCGCGAACGAGTATTTCACGTTTATGACTTTTTTTTCTCGATTTCGGCACTGTATGCGAAAATCAGGCAAGATTTATGGTTCCGGACCTATAGGCTTTTATTGCAACAGACACGGGTATAATCAAAGTACAACACTCCCACTAATCCAAATATTAACTCCATGCAACTGTGTGTGTGTGTGTGTGTGTGTGTGTGTGTGTGTGTGTGTGTGTGTGTGTGTGTGTGTGTAAGGCCACTGGTGCACAACCCCAAACCTACTTGGTAGGAATCGAGTGTACAGTAAGTTCACGTCCTCGCCGAAATACATTCAAGCTTCATAATTATTACCTTTCGTCCTCAAGATACTCATTTACCCAGCACTGCTGCAACCATGATCTCACAGTCGGAAAATGTCCGTGTCGTTCTTGTCTTCTTGTTAACTGATTCGCGTCTGAACTTGTTATGGATATCGACACTGCACTTATTACACGGGACATCAAGTTAGAACAGGATGGCTCTACCGGCTTCGATTAGAAAGCACTGATTACAACACTATATAAAGCCCTAGAAACCAATGTGTACACAGCAATACGTGTACTGAATGCAAGTGCCTGTAGTCTACCGAGGCGTCATATATAGACTACAGTGATTTATCGAGTCGTTCTGGGTTGTTTTTTTTGGTTTTTTTTCCTTCTGTGCACAGCTGACGGAACTTCCTTCCACCAGACCCAGCGAAGTATGGACGGTCCCGACGGTCGACTTTTATAGGCTTCCTAGTTCAAAAGCTGCAGATCTGCACACAATCTAAGACGAGCTAGACGCATCCCTGTTCCAGGTCCGTCGATAGCTCCAAGAACAGTGTTAGGCCCCCGGAACGGGAATGAGCTAGACGAGCTAAATGTTACACCGTTCAAACCAGCCCAATTTTTTTTTGTGGCGGTGTGTTTGCCTCGGCTTAGCCGCCAGTTCCCGAGAAATGGACTTTCAGTGTTAGCGAAACAGGAAGGTAAATGCAGCAGATAGGTTGAAGCTGTAAATTGACAACAGTAAATTGACCCAGTGACAGTAGCGTTGTGCACCACTTCAAGTACACAATAGGTGACGTCACGATTTCTGGAAAATTCTAAAATATCTCTTCGATATGGAATGCCAGTCTTCAAGCCTACATTTTATACTGCACGTTGCTGACAGTGTTAGCAAGCTGTTAACCCGGCGTTACTGCAAGTCTTTCGTCTTCATAGCTTAGTGATACACTGTATAACGTCTTATCACCTAGGCACACCCATTAACCACCCCAGACCAAGTGACTGCATATCAATTATTTTTGTGTACCTGCTCGGCGCTGCACTATGATAGCAGTACTAAAGTACGAGTACGATTCAAGCGGGTTTCGCTCGTAGGGTTGTTGTTGTTGTTGTTGTTGTTGTTCTTTGGTTGGTTGGTTTGTTGGTTGTTGTTTATTTTTGTTTTGCTTGCTTTATTTGTTGTTGTTGTTTGTACTTGCGACTAACCCCATAGTCATCACCAAAACAATACTTACAAAAGTCGCAAGTACAGTCATCACTAATGAGTAAGAATGGTTTATCCATTGTCATGAAAAAGAGCACAAAAAACCCCCAAAACAAAAACAAAAACAAAAAACAAAAACGGGAAAGTTAAACCTCTCAAACAAGTACAGTCATCTCTATGGTTGGGGACAGACGACTTGGCAGATCTTACCACCGAATAGCCGGATGTTGAAAGGAGTCAAGCTGCCTCCTCCACCGTCCACTGCCGCTCTATGCTTCCTCCATGTTGTTTCCTGAGTCAGTCGGTGATGACAAAACACTCACTAACATTCCAAACTGCCGGCTGCTATTCCCCCCCCCCCCTCCCCCCTAAACAGGATACTTTGTTTTCAGTTCTGCCTGACTACGCAGCGTCGAGGAATAAATGAAATACTGATGAACGTGGTTCGAGATCTCTTTGAGTTGCAGCATCGCCGTATGTGTTCGGACGTGCGACTGAATCAGCGACTCTGTGTGTGTGTGTGTGTGTGTGTGTGTGTGTGTGTGTGTGTGTGTGTGTGTTTCAGTGTCTTTACTTTCACTGTGACGGTCACAAGTTGAAGAATGTCAACCACTGACAACACTGTGAAACATAACATGGTATGGAACTCCAGACAACAGCACAAAAAAACCCAGTAAACGCAATAGAGCACGCTGAAAGCAAGCATGCGAGCAAAACATGAAAATACACCCCACACAGCAAACATAACACACAACCAACAGAGGCGAACAAACAAAAAACAAAAACTCAATCCGGCTTATCTAAGAAACTTAAAGGAAAAGAAAAAAAGCAAACCGCAAGCACACGAACACACACCACGCAAACAAACAATTGAAAAGCGCATGACTGTAACAATACTTTTGAATGTATCATGATTCACACACGCAGTGTTCACACTGAGTAAACAGGCTCAGAATAGCGCCACCTCATTCCACTCATGAATCATGAAAATTATGAGGGGAGGGAACATCTGTACTATCACCTTCGCTCGATTTTTACACTGGTTATTTCCCTTAGACCACACTTGACTCTTACAATACAAACAAAAGTTGAAATCCCGAAAAGGTTATTTTTAGGATCTCGTCAAACTTCCTGCTATCACCACAGACAAGTTTTCCGTTGAGGTAGATGACCCAGCACTGTGGAAAATGGCGACCAACGTCAAGTCGTACGAGTATACTTATGGCGAACTGGACGAAATAGCCTTCACAAGCAGGTAGGAAACGTTTTCTGCCATTCTTGTCGTGCTAGATACTGGCCTGCCTAAATTGCCTTGGTCTGTCATGTCAGTTTCTGAATCTGATCTGTGGCGACTCCACAGTGGATGTCCCATCCGCAGGGCATGACTAGTGACGTTGTGTAGAGGGCTTAGCGGGGCACAACATGGCTTCATTCTATCATATACGCAGACAAAAAGCGGTTGCCTAAGCAGCTGAGGAGTATAGTCATTACCACGGCCATACTACTGCTACTACTAATGACAACAATGACGATTATTAATGCGCCTGTGCTAGAGAACTCAAAGCGCTTAACACACACACACACACACACACACACACACACACACACACACACACACACACACACACACACCAACAACAACAACAACAACAACAAATAAAACACACAATACACACGCACACATTTGGGACAGACTAATCAAGTGCGTTCAAATCCCGAAAGAGATAATGACGGAAGGATGTAGGCAATCCTCTTTGCTATTTCTTATGAAAGAGCGTATAGATCAGTCGTGAGTTTGTACTTTAACAAGAGGGTGTGTTTGTTGTGAAGACTTACTGACTGCGGATCTCCACGGGTGTTGTTGGTGTTGTGTTGTTGTCGTTGTTATACAGCTTTCCTTGTGCTTGAAGCTGACACATCATTGGTATCCACATCCATTGCCTCTGTTGTTTTCGATATAGAATCACTGAGTGTATGCTGTATATACAACATTCTGACAGTAGCTTCATGGCGTGATCCATCTCATTGCGGAGTAGCAGACACCTGGCTTGATTCCACACTAGGCCAGATATAGGGTCAGATTCTGATACAGACTTTACAGTTGCATTTCAGTTCTCCGGATAGATAATAAAAATGCTCTGTTCAGTTTTAGTGTGACACTATTTGTGGGTATAGTTTGACCCATTGTGCCATTTCCACCTCCTGTAAATGCAATGCAGCCGTCTGAACAAAAAAGCAGTTGCACTTTAACTACACGGTAACACCAACCTTAAACCTGAACCTAACCCTAAATCTAACCCAAAACCGAACTTAGCAGGCGAACGATACTAATTGAGCTTGCTTGGGTATAGTTCGCCCGATATGGCCCAAGGGTGCGAACTACTGAGCGACACTATTGTAAGAGTGTAGTTTTTATTTCATTTTTCAATGTTTTTTAACTGATTTACTTTTTATAATTTTTTTTTTTTATGGTGGTGGGGTATGTGTGTGTGTGTGTGTGTGTGTGTGTGTGTGTGTGTGTGTGTGTGGAGGGGGGATGGGGGGGTGGGGGGGTGTATTTTCCTGTCCTGTCCCTCTGCCTGACCCCTTCCAGCCCCCCCCCCCCCCCCCGCAGCCCCCTCTCCCCTGCCCCCTCTCCCCTTCCGCCTTCCTCGCCCTAAGTACAGCTAACGGGGTACAAACAACAGTCAAGTGAATCGTCCTGTAAGGTCGCCAGACTAAATGTTACGTGATCGTTTCTGCAACACGATATTTTGCACAGGAAGATGCACAGGAAACAGGTTTGCCAGCCGTGTTTCCTCGGCATTAATTTTCGGAGAAAACGGGAATTCCCGTTGCGGGAATTCTTGGTGGTTACAAAATAAACAGCGCTGTGCCTTCCCAGGCTGCCCCTGGTGGCGCAGGGGTACAAAAGAAACCTTGGAAAGGAAGACCGTTTTCTCCCGCGAAGCAAATCGTTCTTTTAGATTTGTTTTCGTAGGGCCTAGTCCCTTATTACGCGGCAACGTCCTGCACATGCCACATGAAACAGTTCGGGACTCAGCCCGGAAAATCACATGCCGTGTGGGGGCGGCTTTCAGTCAAGACTGACTGCCGGACCGGCTGATCTCATGGTGCGCAGTCTGGCGGTGCAAGTCATCCGGACTGACTCATCGTACACCTCAAGTTCGAGGAAGAATTTTCGGGCTTAGTCCTTAACTGGAAAGGCCAGTTTGCAGTCAGGTTCAGTTCAAAAATACTTCTGAAGCCCTTGGCGGCTCTGATCTTGCGTTCAGTTCAATCACGTGATTCTGAAGCTGCGTCCATCACTGTCGGAATTAATGCTCGGGTCGTGAGTTCGATTCCTGGTTGGGGCCAAACTTTGTGCTGGCCTTGTTCTCGGTGCCGTGTCTTTGATATCATCTAAGCTTGGTCGCAAAAGACGTTACCCCCCCCCCCCCCCCTTTCCCGTCACCGCCGGGCCGAAGCCAAACTAGTTTTCGGGAACTCATCATTCCTCAGAAATACAGAGTAGACAAGTTTACCCGATCTCACCACTACGCCCGTGGGTATCATTAGCTAACTGATATTTTCGGCATGACGTCATGTTAGTGTCAGTACAAACTGTACTGTTGCGTGTGGCGTGATACTGGGCTACTTTCAGTCCAGTCAGTAGTTCTGGATTTCCCGGCCGAGCGGATGACTGGATTGTAATTCCGAGATGTTTAGTACGGGTTAATTGTGTTTCAGTAGTAAATAGGTGAAGCGTCTGCATATGCGTATATGAGCATAATTTTAAAATCCCTTGTTTCACTGATTCACCCCATGTTATAAAATAAGACATGACGCAATCGTAATGCGTCACCAACGATGATAATTATGTTTCATTTCAGACTCACTGAGATACTGAAATACCTTTTGTTCTTCTTCTTTTTAGTTAATGGCCTTCATTTTGGGGTTAGTACAACACATTAAAAAAAAAGAAAAAAAAGTGCGGTGGTCGCGTTTTCATCATTGACTAGTCTTTGATGTCACGTTTACATGGTACACTCATAGGGGCGTTACGTCCCCCAGTGCATCAACCAGTCTTATCATTAGCACGCTATGCTAAGGTCCCCAGCACGTTTACAACGCTTGACTGCTGTGGTCCCATACATAGGATCGCTAACGTTTTATTTTTATTTTCGGTCATGACACCAGAAATTACGGAACCAAATGCAGAGCTAGCAAATCGGTTTATATGCGGCCATAGGGATGCAATTTCTGTTTAGTTAGTATGCTGTTGTCATAGTCGTAACCAGAGCAGCATACCCGTTTTGATGCTCGCTGGCTCCGCTGTCTGCTGCAAGATGGCGTTGTCTGCTTCACGTGGTGCTGGCAGGAGGTGAAACAGACAAGACCACGAGATAGTTTGAGCTAAGAACTGCCTTTATTCAGTTTAACCCTTTCAGCCCTGAAGGAATCTCAATAGCGATAACGCTCTCTGCCTGGGAGTTTTTCAAGTGTGCCAGATCTAAAGCTGGGCTCTTGCATACAAAACCCTAGTCTCAAGACGCATTGGATCCGTCCTATAGGGGAATCTTCCACTGTGCAGAGCGTATGAGAGTCGGTCACATGCGCGCATGTTATTGTTAGGGTCTGCGAGACCGTAGGTGATACGATGGCAGGGCTGAAAGTGTTAAGATGTCACAATGTTTCAAGCCTGTATCTTAGCAAAGACATTACATTACAGTAATGTAATGTCTTTGATCTTAGTAAAGAAATGAAACGTGTTTATTACGTAAACCGGATAGATTTAAAAAAAATATATATTGACACCTTGTTTTATTGTCCTCCTGTCTATTTTAATCTGGCGAAGAAGGACCTTGATTAGTCGCGAAATAGTCTTTGTTTCTTGCGCGGCGTTAAGCCCAAAATAACTACATAACTAACCTGTATCTCTTATTAGATTTTGTTAAAAATGTTTCCCTAACATGGGAACGCCAAACAACCAGCACACAGTCTGGGTTGCGTCACAGATAAATACTCTTAGCTCAGGTTCAAGGTTTTTAATTTCTTTTTTGCCCGTCAGTTTTGGTCTATGGAGGATGCAGTAAAAACATCTCACAAGGACAAAAATTACAGGGAATCAAGTTCAACAAAAGATTACAACCAAAAAAAAAAAAAAAAAAGTACAGCATAATTACACATGAACATACATATATTTGCACACAAGCGCAACACAAACATTTTGATCAAACATATATTTACAGACAAGCGCAACACCAACATTTTGACCATACATGTATATATTTACAGACAAGCGCAACACCAACATTTTGACCATACATGTATATATTTACAGACAAACGCAACACAAACCTTTTGGCCATTGAGTTGGCAGCTGCGTTCACACACACACACACACACACACACACACACACACACACACACACACACACACACACACACACTATACAGTTTTACCAATTTTCAGGAACTTTGCTAGACCAAGGGCAACATTGTCGATTTGGTTCCTAACAATGTACACACTGAATGTAGATTTTTTTTTTTTTTTTTTTTTTTTGGGGGGGGGGTGCCCCAACTCTTCACCAGCTCCAGAGGTGTTCTTCCCAGGTCATAGGTGGAATCCACGGAGGGCTTGGAAAGTCGCGGCAATTTTTATTCTGCATGATGTTGGAGATGAGGATGATGGTACGATGGTGCTATGGAGATCCGTGTGGTTTGGGACTGCGGAGCAGGGCCGCATTCCACGCTTCCTGTAGTAACATGACATCCCGGAGTTTAACTAGACCCGGGAACTACGGCACCTGCGGTGCCGGCCGTGCAGTCATCGTCATGAGATGTGTCACAACAAGGGAAGCGTCCCCCAAAGTCGCACTCGTGAAGTGGGTGAGTCTCGGCTGTGTGACAACAGCCTCCCCGTTGAGCCCATAGCACACCCGTTCTGGGTAAGAGCAGACCTACGGCAAGGAATATCCCTCCGTGCATTTTGTTTGTTTCTACCTGGATGAAAGTTTTTGATTTAAAACTTACTTATCATTCTCAGGCAAGACATGAACCTGGCCAAATGGGACGGAGAGGGCCGCCTGAGACTGTACAGCTACACGCAGGAGGATAGCTTCAGGGAGCGTGTGGGCAGGTTCATCCACGACGGCCTTCAGCAGCTGTGGGAGGACGATCAGCTCTTTGACTTGGAGGTCATCATTGACGACAAGGTCAGTTGGACTGTTCGCATCACCATGAGGTTAAAAAAAATCAAGAAACTATTGCTCATATAATAAGGCTTTACATATGGAGAAATCTGTGTTGCGTTTGTGACTGCGCATGCCCGCCCAAAATAGCCTGTCTTAGAGATTAGTATGGCTCTAAGTGCAACACACTGAGGTTTGATGGCCGTGCGAACGACGCCCGCCATGTTTGACGACTGTCTTCAGCGACAATGTAGGTAAGTATGTAGGTATGTGTATTAGACACACCCCATCTCATTCCATTCCATTATGTTTATTTGTATATTTGTACGTAGCCAATAGTATGTATGTATGTATGTATGTATGTATGTATGTATGCCTGCCTGAGTCCTGTAAAACTTGTGATCAAGTGATCATGATGTATGCTGGCCGGTGTGGTGAGCTTGATTTCTATGTTAATTTCTCGTTTCATGTACCCCCAACGGGGTTTTGAAATAAACACTTTGACTTGACTTGACTTGGCCACCGGATACTGCGTTTCGATCCCGATCAGCTGAACGCAAACCTGTCTGTGCATGTATTTGTGCGAGTGCCTTTAGTGGTGTGATGCTGGACATCACCAAACCAGCTGTCAGAACGATGTGTGAGGCTAGAAGTGATAGCAAAGGGGCATTTAAATGTTTCATGTTTAGAAGCCATCACTGATGTAAACCAAGTTGTGATTGTGGTGGTGGTGATGGTGTGTGTGTGTGTGTGTGTGTGTGTGTGTGTGTGTGTGTCTCTCTCTCTCTCTCTCTCTCTCTCTCTCTCTAGAGCGCGCGCGAAAACCAGAAACTGATTCCTTCTCTGTCAACGCAGGCGTCAACGTAAACACGTAGAGCGCGCTCTGTGTGTGTGTGTGTGTGTGTGTGTGTGTGTGTGTGTGTGTGTGTGTGTGTGTGTGTGTGTGTGTGTGTGCTAGCAACTTGACTGCTCTCAACAGAAAGCGGAAACATCGGCCTAACCAGTGATAACATCTATCCGCTTATATCAACACACATAAATGATTGTGCTCGTCAGAGAGGGGTCTTGTCTTTTTTTTGATGACAGCAAATAAGTCATTCGGTATTGATTGTACTTGCATTGCTTTCGTTGTTTTCGGTAATGACCATGGGGTTTTCCCGGCTTGAGCAGTTCATACCCTCAAAGTACGAAATAATCCTTTCAGATCATGAATCACGACTTTAGTCACCGTCCTTGTCTGTAATTAATATGTAGGGCGTAATGGCAGGACAAAGGAAGTAACGGACAGTTGCAACAATAGACCCAGAGCACGACTTTTCCGCAATGGCCAAAACCCCCAAACAACAACAAACCCTCTGTGTGTGTGTGTGTGTGTGTGTGTGTGTGTGTGTGTGTTGTGTGTGTGTGTGTGTGTATGTGAGAGAGAGAGAGAGAGAGAGAGCGTCGGACTTACCAGGTGCGCTATTGAACTGCCGTCACCACTGTCACGGCGATGAAGCGTGGGTTCGAGCCCAGGCAAAGCTTGTGATATGAAACACCGGCTTTTGCCTGGCTACCGGGCTGCTCATCAGGGGTTTCTCTGCGGGTTATCCGGCTCTCCGCCACCAGAAAAATCCAAAACATAAAATAGATAGGTTGGGTGCCGCTGCGCCGCGGCGACGCGCTTCCCCCCAGGGGGGAAGCCGCCGGAATTCCCCAAAAAGATAAAGTAGGAGGGGGGGGGGGGGAATCAACTCCGCTCCCCATTGTCTCAGTCTCAGTGCTTAGTCACTGGCACTACGCTTGGTGTGATATGCTTGACATGAGCTTTATTTACTCAGGTGTTCCGATGTCACAAAGTCATTCTGTCCGCCGTCTCCGGCTACTTCCGGTCCTTGCTGACGCTTGACAAACATGGCGGCGACACGGGGGTGGTGCGATTGGAGGGTGGTCACGTCACACCGGAAGCGTTTCAGGTCTTGTATTCTTCTTCTTCTTCTTCTTCTTCTTCTTCTTATTATTAGTATTAGTATTACCGAGGCGGTCGGTGGTCTAGTGGTTACTACACTTTGCCACCAATGCGAGAGGTCAGGTTCGAGTCCCACTCGGGCCAAAGAACTTTTCATTTTCATACGTGCGCTTCTCGTCGGGGGTCTCTCCGGGTACTCCGGCTTCTCTGCCCTCTGCTTTAGAATTGTTAAGCCCACAAAATTTGAAAATAAATGCAATTCTAAATTCTGAAACTTGAATAGCTGAGCTGACCCTTCGCACCACGTGACTGTAATGTGTTCATCTGTCCAATGTGTGAGAGAATGCGTGTGATTCACGTGAGCGTGCATGTTGAGTTCAGTTCACGGCGCCTTGAGCCGATTCAAGAAATTGGGTAAACCGCCTATACAATACTCTATTATTATTATTATTATTATTATTACAATGCATTATTATTATTATTATTATTATTATTATTATTGGCATGGACATCATCATCGCCAGTAACAGAAGTAGTGGTGCATGTAGTAGACAAAGTAGTAATTGTTGCCCTAACTCCAAGCCAGCCCCAATGGTGTGCCTACCTTCGTCGTGGGTGGAATCCACGGAGGATTTTGCAAGCTGGGGCATTTTTCTTTTAATTGATGATGGAAGGTGAGGGTGATGGATGGTATATGATGCTGCCGTGGAGATCCGTGTGGTTCGTGACCTGCCTCATTTGAATACACATCTGTGACCTTCAGGGTCTGCTGGAGCTGCTGTATGACGGGAAGGACGTGATTCAGAATGACACGGCCATGGACATGCTGAAAGCGGCCACCTTCCTACAGATGCGTGCGCTCGAGTACCGCTGTGTTGACATCATGTGCAGAAGGCTCACAGAGAAGTAAGTGCTGCGCTGTACTGATTAAAGGAAAATAAAAATAAAAAATAAAAAAACTGAAAAAAGCGGGGGTGGGGGTGTTTTGTTTTTGTTTTCTTGTTTGTTTGTTTGTTTGTTTGTTTTTTTTGGGGGGTGGGTGGGGGGGGGAGATCAGTATCGCAAGAAACAATGCAATAAACATTGTTTAAAGTCGGGAACAGGCAGTCATTCCTCTCTGAGCACAACGGCTACGCATAGATGCATACGGATAACGCTGGTATGACTTTGGAGTTTTTACTTTAACTCTGCGAAGTACTTAGGTTATACCTAACACACACACACACACACACACACACACACACACACACACACACACACACACACACAAACAGCGAAATCTGTCACAACACAGAGGTGGTAGGGGATTTCATCAGTATTTCCCTATCTCAGCTATACTGGGTGCCTGGCACCCAACCGCATACTAATCGAGAGTTTCAGGTCCTCATATGGTGAAGGTTAATTAACAAGAACGTTTCCATAAAGACAAGTTTGAGCTTAGTGCACGCAGATCGCTGTTGTCTGTGTACTGGACAGGTCTTGCTTGAAGATCTGGGAATGGGCTGAAAACTACAACTGCCCCGTACTGGCCTCCAAGGCCAAGGGCGTGGCTCTCGGCAAGTTCATGGTCCTTCGTCACACCCTGGAGTTTCTGCAGATGCCGCTGGAGCGACTCACCACCATGCTGGGGCACGAGATGCTCAACGTAGGTTCATTTTGTGTTGATATATGTATGGGTGGCATGAGATGCTCCACATTAGCAGCTATTGCTAGTATTTTGCTTTTTGGCTCAGCCTATGTCTTTGTCTGCCTGCCTGCCTGCCTGCCTATCTGTCTGTCTGTCTGTCTGTCTGTCTCTCTCTCTCTCTCTCTCCCTCTTGTAATTATTTTAGAGTAGCAACGGCAAGTTTGGAAATGGTAATTGTGCCAATAGCTTCGACGTTGATAAAATAAAGGATCATTGTCATTGTCATTGTCATTCTCTCTCTCTCTCTCTCTCTCTCAGTAAAGTTTGTTCGTTCGTTCTCTTTGAAGCTGACAGAGCCAGGCTGGCACGTTCTATGCTGGGGTCGGGAGTTTGAATCGCGGCAAGGGGTGTTAAACCCGCAAACAGCCAACTACCCAATCTCTCTTCAGAGCTGGACCGACTCTTTCCGTGCGCCAGCTGTTTTTGGAATCAATTTTCATGTTGTTGTGTTGAATTTTCAAGGCATTTTCGTGTGTCTCAGAACCACAGAGGCTGCATTTTGACACCGTGAAAAAATCTGCCTTCTAATTTTTGTCGAACATCTGCATTTCTGTGGTGTTCCAGTTCCGATATGAGGATGATCTGCTGGAGTCCATCTTGGATTGGGTCGAATACGACCGCGAGGATCGACGTCAGTACCTGAAGGAGTTGCTTCCCTACGTGTGTTTCCCATATCTCTCGACCAAGTACCTGAACGAACTGCGCAAACATGAGCTGATCGGTGTGAAGACAGAGTTCTCCAGTAAGTACCATTCTTTCAGCTGATATATATAAATAATATATATATATATTATGGAGATAAGCATTATGCTGTTTTCGCTAGTTTTTGTAAGTCCGCCCGTTTTAGTAACTGTTGGTCAGTAAGGTAAATATCTCGATACTGAAGAAGCCTGAGGAAAAAGCTGAAAATGCGAGATTAGAAAAATGAGCTCAAGTCCACTCAACCGACCAGAGAAGCAGAACAGTTTCGGAACTTTCGGACATGCCAGCTCTGTCCACTGTTGTGAAAATGTTTAGAAAAAAAGTGTATCACTGTATGCATCGTTTCCGAGCTACAACACGCGTCTGTTGTGTGCAGAACACTCTTGTCCGATGTTGAAAAACAGGCATTGTTTTCGGCAAATGACAGTGTATGGGAAAATCACATTTTACATGATCAACCAACATCAAAACAAAAACGAAATAAAACAAAACAAAGGGGAAAAAAACACACGTTCAGTCACTTAACTGATTGTTGTCCTTGGCGTTACAGATTTCGTGGACGAGGCGCTGACCTACCACCTGGCGGCGCTGCAGAAGGATGGGAAGAAGATCCAGATGGAGGTGTTGCGCCGCCAGGCGCACTCCCTCAAACGCCTCATGCCGGGCATGCGCCGTGTGGCGGTGCTGTTGGGAGGCTGCGTGGTGCACGGGGAGCCCCTGACCAACGTCATCGCCTGCTATCTTGACTTGGGTTACCCGCAGACCCGCGAGGTTCTCACCTTCGCCATCGCCTCCTTGCCACGGGAGCTCGGTTTTCGCTTCGCGTCCACAGTCTGGAAACACGACATCTACGTCAGTGGCGGCTCCAGGTACCGCATAGGAAGGGGTGTAACAGAGACTACCGGGCTTAAAATCTTCCACATTTTTCTCGATCTTGTGGGGGTGATATCAAAGACGGGGCAACGATGAAAAAGCCAGCACAAGTATTTGGCCCCAGCCGGGATACGAACTCACGACCCGAGCATTAGAAGTCCAACGCTCTACCATTCGGCCAACCCGGCTCCCATTTAACTGACAAAAACGTGCTAACGTCTGGATCACAGCCACTTCCCTGGCGCATTCGTAATACATCTAACAAAGCCAAACTGAAAACCTTGTTCAGACTGTCCTGTGACTAGTTCACCACAGATCTTCCACCGTTCTGAGCCCATGTGCTGATGTTTGTGTGTGTGTGTGTGTGTGTGTGCGTGTGCGTGTGCGTGTGTGTGTGTGTGTGTGTGTGTGTGTGTGTGTGTGTGTGTGTGTGTGTGCGTGCGTGTGTGTGTGTGTGTTGTGTCAGTACGTGTGCTTTGTGAAGAACCTTGAGCTCACTTTATGGAGATACTGCGCCATACGAGCATGTTATATCATTATTGGTATTACTTCAGAATAAACAACCATTTATGCTGTCTCCTGTTGCCCAGGGCCCCAGGCTCTCTGATGGTGTACAAACCACACGAGAACAACTGGCACGAGCTGAAGGGTCTGCCGGTCGGTCGTGAGGACCACGCCATGGTTGCCGTTGACAACAAGCTCTTCTTGCTGGGAGGCAGGAAGGTCTCGCGCCAAGGTCACGAGCTCGTGTCAGAGATCGGCGTGTACAATATTGAGGACGGCACCTGGGAAAAGGCTGGAGACTTGCTGATTGCCGTGGAGTCGGCGCCTGCTGTTTCTGTAGGAGGCAAGGTAACTATAAGTGACTGTTAGTTAGTTAGTTAGTTAGTTAGTTAGTTAGTTAGTTAGTTAAATGTGGGGTGCACCACTGGTCGGGTACTCCTGTTAGTTAGTTAAATAATTATGGGGTGACGGTGTGCACCACTGGTCGGGTACTCCTGTTAGTTAGCTAGTTAATTTGTTGGTTGGTTGGTTGGTTGGTTGGTTGGTTGGTTGGTTGGTTGGTTAGTTCGTTAGTTAGTTCGTTCGTTCGTTCGTTCGTTCGTTAGTTAGTTAGTTAGTTAGTTAGTTAAATGTGGGGTGCGCCACTGGTCGGCAACTCCTGTCAGTTACTTAGTAAGTTAGTTCACCACTTGTCAGTTATTCAATTAGTTATGTGGTGCGCCTCTGGTCGGTTGGTTGGTTAGTTAGTTAGTTAGTTAGTTAGTTAGTTAGTTAGTTAGTTTTGGGATGCGCCACTGGTCGGCAACTCCTGTAAGCCTCATTGTTATGCACCGGGCTGATTTGTCCCGATACACCTTACCTCATTCTTACTCTTTCCATTCCCCAGCTGTATTTGCTTGGAGGTCGGAACGGGAAAGGTCGCAGCGTGAGGGCCGTGCAGTGCCTGGACATCGAGTCAGGACACGTCACTGTGGCCGGCCATCTGCCCCAGCCAGTCGAGGGCGCTAGGGCCGTGGTCATCGGCAGAGACATAATCCTCATCTGTCCGGACGGGCCTGTCCTGAAGGTATGGACACTCACAGCTTGTTCTGATGGCGTATGGGTTTGTTCACACTGGTGTCATGGCTGTCTATTGTAAAACAAGTGGCTGAGGTAACTCAAAACAAGGTTCAAACAGCCGCTGGTGATGAATATGCTGCTGCTGTTGACGCTGCTGATGATGATGGTGGTGACATGGCATGGCGCAACCGCTACACACAACTGAGTGCTCACCTGCGCTTAGAGTGTGGATGGGGAAGGGGGAATTGAAGGAAATGGCACAGAAATACCAAAAGCCATCACAACTGCCACCATTACGAAAGACGAAAATCAAAACAAAACAAGAACACAAAATAAAACAACAACAACACAAGAGAGAGAGAGAGAGAGAGGTGCGTTGTAATGGTTTGATGCGCTCATGAGATGGGTCTTCGTGTGGGTGCTAACCTAACGTGTGAGTTTAATGCGTAACACTAATGGCCGTGTTAGGTTACTTGTAAATGACACGCGTCATACCGTGAATTTACTTGACGTGTCCTGTACTCCAACCAGATGCGCGAGGACGCCTCCCGGGGTCGCCGCGTGACCTTCGCCCACCAGGACAGTCAGGAAGCGGGTCACCGTGACGACGATTCGCTGTCTTCCCTGGACTTCCTGTCCGACCTGTCAGGCGTCCCCAAGTCGGGCACAGAGGAGGTGAAGTTCAGCAGTAAACCGAAGAAGGATGAGAAATTCATCAAAAACGAGTACCTAACCACTGGCGCGGAAAGCGGGGGGGGGGGGGGGGGGGGGATGTTCGTGAGGCGCATTGGAATTGCATTATGCCTTTTCGTCCCGGCGGATCGTGAGTTCGAATCCCAGTGTGGGCCAGATATTTGTGCTGGCCTTTTTCTCGTTGCCCCGTCTTCGATATCACTCATAGGTGGTGGAAAAGGGTGTTAAACCCCCAAACACCCACCCACCCATCTTTTTCATCCCGGTCGATATAAATTGGGGTAGGTGACCATCCAAATAATATTGTCTGGCTTGAACAGTTCCGAAGAAGAGTATCATTGTAAGTTCTACCGTGAGCGCGGGCTGTGAATATCTGTTGTCATTGCAGAAGTTCAGCAAAGCCGGCGGGGGAAAGGGGAGGACAAAGTGGAGGCAGTGTGGCCCATGCTGCCCAAGGGCAAGGTCGACGCGGACCGCGGGGTTAGTGACGTCAGCAAGGGCAAGAAGAAAGCGGGTGCAGAGTCCGCAAACACCAGCCTCATCCTGGGCAGCAGCATGGTCAGTCTACTCTAGTCTTAACACATTTCGTACCGCGCTCGAGTGTCCCACATGTCTGACTTTTTTTTCTCGGTTTGGGCCCTGTAGTATGCTAAAATCAGGCAAGATTAACGGTTCCTTGACGGGTCTTACTGCAGCAAACACGAGTTAAATCGAAGGGCAAAACACTTCCACTAAGGCAAATTAAATCCATACAGACATAATTATGATTCTGGTCTTGTGTTTTTTTTTTTGTTTGTTTGTTTGTTTGTTTTTTTTTTTTTTTTGGGGGGGGGGGGGCACTGGTGCATAACCCCAGACTGACTTGATAGGTAAAAAGAAAAAAAGTAAGTAGTGATTGTAGCAGTGAAAAGTACCACTCAGTGGGAACTGAATAGGTACGTGGGTGCTGCCAGGGAGAACACTGTGATCATTAGATCTACTGAGAAAGCACAGAGAAAAAATGAAAGAGTGACGTGTCACTCTTCCCAATCATGCACAGTTCTCTCCCTTGCAGCTTCCACTTACCCTTTTCGTTCCCGTAATAACCCAACAAAACACAACAATTACTAAGTCAGTCAAGGGTTCCTTAGGGCAGTGTGCGCTTCTTTGACCATTCCCCCGATCAGTACAGCTGGACTCAGAGAAAATAAGTCTGCTTTATATACTTTATGTAGGTCGGCAAGACGTCCGCGAAGGCCACGGCAGAAGTAGAGAAATACGACGCCGAGGTGACCGGAGATGAAAACACAGACAAAAACCAAGATGACGTTGAGAGCGACGATGATTTTGATGACCTCGGAAAGGACAAGCAGAGCATGCTTGAGAGGGCAGACGACGCGAAGGAAGAACTGGAGGAAGAAGACCTGGAAAAGGAGTTGGAGAGGGAGGAGTCGGAGGAAGAGAAGGAAGATGGAGACGAGAAAGAAGACGGCCTGAAGAGGCAAGACTTGGATGAAGAGGACCGACCCGAAGAAGACAGACACGCAGAGGACAGACGCCAGAAGGACAGACACGCAGAGGGGGGCCAGGCGCAGCAGCAGAAGGATGGAGAATCCCAGGAAGACATCCCCGACGAAGAGCTTCTCGACGGTGACGAGCTGCCCACAGCGGACTGCGTGCTGAGCATCAGGCGTATCGCCACCATGGAACCGCGACGCGACTTCGGCGTATTCGTGCGCAAGTCTGACGTCATCGTGGTGGGCGGCGAGGCGGACAACGGCAACTTCCTGGACGACATGATGCGGATCCACGTGTACACGGGCCAGACGTGCCGTGCTGACGCCAAGCTGCCCATCCCGCTGTCAGGCATACAGGTGGAGTCCACGGCCATCCACCAGAACTACCTGGTCCAGTTCTTTGACGCCTCCAGCTGCTTCTACGGACAGTAACTTCAGCGCTCGTCTGACTCCACAGCGAACGACCGTCACAGTGCTTCAACGTCCTGTGACGTCACCGCCTGGAACATGAACTGCAGCGATTGGCCGCTCTTTTTTTATTTCTTTTTTTTCCCCTCCGTTGTGGGGGGGGGGGGGGGGGTATTTTCGCGTTGTTTAGTGAGGCCATTAACTGACGTTAAGGAAGATCCTTTCGGCTTTCTCATGGTTTTGTTGTTGTTGTTGTTGTTGTTGTTGTTTTTCACTCGGAGGTGAGAAGCCTGTACAACTGTACTAACTGTTGCTGTTTTCTAAATGACAAGCGACAACAACAAAAAACCCCAGCCAAACAAACAAACAGACAAAAAAATTGATAGAGGTCAATCTTGTCTATAGAAAATGTCATTCACCATGTTTCACCAATCTTACACTCCCTCCATTGGCTGCCCATTAGAGATAGAGTGAAGCACAAGCTCTTGTCCATTTGTCATGTATCTCTCTCTGGCACTGGTCCTTCCTACCTTTCTGAACTCCTTCATTGTTACACCCCTTCCAGGCAGTTACGTAGCTCCTCTGACACTAAAGTTCTGAGCACCCCCTCAGTAAGAACTAAAACATATGGTCAGAGATCCTTTTCCTTTCAGGCTCCAGCTCTTTGGAACCAACTTCCTAAACCGCTTAGACACACAGAGTCCAGTGCCAGCTTCAAACGCTGCCTCAAAACCCACTTATTTAAAACTGATTACTGATTTACTCTGCCCTTCCACACCGTGTCAATGTGCTTGTTGTGAGTTACTGTTTAACTTTGAATGTTCCCTGTGCGTCTGTGTATGAAAGTGGTGTATGTATTTATGATGTACGGCGCTCAGAGCCTGTTTTATTTCATGTATAGGCGCCTTATAAGTCGTCCTTATTATTATTATTATTATTATTCATTAATTTTTAATTTTGATTTTATGAGTAAATGAGTCAATGAGTAAGAGAAAAACACGGAGTTTGAAAAATGACCATATAAAACGGCCATTCAATATTGCAGCATTTTAAAGAAGTACGTTCTTGTTTTTGTTTTTTTTTGTTGTTTTTTTTTTTTTTTTTTTGCCTACTCGGCGGGGTACCTTTTCACGCTGATACGTGATTATTCCCTTTGCCTTGTTGTCTTTGGGCAACTGTGATGCTGTTGGTTGGTTGGTTTGTTGGGTGTCGTGGATAACCCTCAGGGGCGCCGGAAGATGTTGGGGGGAGGGGGGGCAGAATCTCAGAGGGGGGAGACGCCAGAGCCAGTGAAAGGAAGGACGTTGCCTGGAGAAAGTGAAAGTGAAGTGGGGGGGGGGGGGGGGGTGGGGCGGCGGCGGCGTTCAGATGCTGCACAGACAAAAACCTTTCCGAACCAGTGAGCCAGTGAAAGAAGGACGTTGCCCGAAGAAAAATTAATGAAAAGGGGGGGGGGGGGCGTTCAGATGCTGCGCAGACAAAAACCTTTACGAACCAGGGAGCCACTGAAAGGAACGACATTGCCCAAAGAAAGTGAAAAACGGGGGGGGGGGGGGGGGGGGGATCAGATGCTGCGCAGACAAAAACCTTTACGAACCAGGGAGCCACTGAAAGGAACGACATTGCCCAAAGAAAGTGAAAAGCGGGAAGGGGGGGGGGGAGTGATTATCAGACGACTTTCTGCCAAGTCGTTTTGATATTTCATGCAACGGCTAAACTGTGTTCTCTGTTGGGTGGGATGAGGGAGAGAGCAGGAAGAGGGGAAGGGGGCGGGGAAGGGGGGGGGGGGGCAAGACCATGGCTTTGTCCCCCCTCTTGCCATAGTCACCTGATTTTCCAGGGGGGTGGGGGGGGCAAAAAGATGCTCTTGCCCCCCCCCCGCTTGGGTACAGGGGGGGGGGCAGCTGCCCCCCCCCCCCCCCCCCCCCCCGGTTCCAGCGCCCCTGACCCTTTGCGGTTACGTGGCTCTGAAAGGCTTAAGATGAATGATTGACGTGTCGTGGAGAGCAGATGGATGGGTTTGAGGTTGAGAGTATGATTTTAATGTGTTTTGATTCTGCTTTCGGGGAATAATCGTGTGAATTATCCCCGTGTATTTCGTTTTTCCAAGCATTGATTCACATCATCAAAGTTAAATTGCCACTGTGTGTGTGTGTGTGTGTGTGTGTGTGTGTGTGTGTGTGTGTGTGCGCGCTCGCGCGCGCGCGCGAAATCAGTACATGTCTCTTTATCAAGTTAAAAAAGAATTATCCGTCGAGTCCATTGACTTGCATATATTAAATCATGTTCGTGTGTTTGTGTACATTTTTATTAGTGTTTCTATTAGCGACTGATGCCGTGGTAATGAGGTTGTTTTTACTCCATTATGCACAACGTTGCATATTTCTTCATGTTTCCGTATTTACAATTTGATTATACTATCAGTACATGAGCATTGTACTATTACTACTACTGTTACCAGTGTGTTTCTTCGTTTCTTTTCAAAGCCTCTTGATTCTAAGGAAAACAGCGAATGTGTACATTTATATCTCCTACCGTTTTCAGGTTTTCTGGTGCGCGTGAACATTAACTTTGCGCTGCGTGGCTGTTGCTGTAGTTGCCTCTGTCATGCCATTCCGTTTCTGAGAATCCAATCGATAGCAGACAAATAGAGATTTTATTTTTGGAGTTCTCTGGGTATAGCCGAACAATGCGCAGTATAGTTCGCCGCGTATGGCCTTAGTAGGGTTGTAGGCGCAGGCACGCTCAGTTAGTTTAGTATGCCCCCCCCCCCCCTTCCCCCCCCATGATAAGGGTTAGGGTTATGTTTGAGGTTGAGATTTCCTCGTGGTGATGGTGCAGGCACTCGCTATGCAGAAAAAAAACCTCGACCGTGGTACAATTTCACGAGGTGTAAATGGCCCTGTGGGGCGAACTATACCAACGGAGAGCTAAAGGCTCCTCCTATGTTTATTTTGTGTCGTACAGCATTTCTTTAATACGAGTGACAGACTGGGCAGAATGGAGTTAAACGGGCAACGGGTAGTCAAAAGAGGGGGGGGGGGGTGGGGGGGGGGGAGGAGGAGGGGGGGGGGGAGAAGGGGGAGTTCAATCAGCCCATCGTACTGTCTTTATTGCATAAACCAAGAGCCTATACCAGTCGGGTATTGGTAAATGTACAAAACAATGTATGTAATAAAAAAAAAGATATTAGCCTGTGTTTGTCAGTGAAAGGCCACATTGTTGTATCGCTATGGTGCAGCAGAGTGAAGGAGAGACCGTGACAGATTTACATCTGTTCCACATGTACACTACGTTCCAGGTGCTCTTTGCACGCGGTGGCATGGGAACTGAGACAGGAATGCTTTTTGTCAAGTCAAACTGATTTTTTTTTTCATACGTTTTCTTATACAGCCGTGTTTGTAATTGACTCATTTGATGATTGTTGATTTGTAACCGTCACGGCTTTTAAAATATTTGGTATGTACAATTTGCTACTTGCGTGGAAATAAAGGTGTTGTAATATAGCGATACACGTATGACTGTCTCTGTCCAGCATCTCTCTCTCTCTCTCTCTCTCTCTCTCTCTCTCTCTCTCTTTGCCCCTGTGTGTGTGTGTGTGTGTGTGTGTGTGTGTGTGTGTGTGTGTGTGTGTGTGTGTGTGTGTGCCCGGTGTGTTAGGAATAACCTAAGTACTTTGCAGAGTTAAAGTAAAAACCCAAAAGTCATACCGGCGTTATTCGTGTGCATCTATGCGTAGCCGTTGTGCTCAGAGAGGAATGACTGCCTGTTCCCGATTTTGAACAATGTCTATTGCATTGTTTCTTGTATAATGCCCCCCCCCTACTCCCCCCCCCCCCCCGCCTACCACGTGTGCGTGCATGCGCGCGCGCGCGTGTGTGTGTGTGTGTGTGTGTGTGTGTGTGTGTGTGTGTGTGTGTGCGTGTGCTGTGGTTTGTCTGTGTTTGTCTCTGTGTGTGTGTGTGTGCCGAGCATGTCTTTCTTTCTCTCTTTGTTCACTCGCGCGCGTGTGTGTGTAGTGGGGGGAGGGGGTTAGTCTAATCACGCAACTACTGCATTTTGATCGACACCGGCCCCAAGTGATTCCTACGGCCACTGTTCAGAACAAGACCCGGTACACTGAGGGTAAAAGTTGTTCCTTATCAGCACAAACCGGCAACAGCTAACTCATAGCCCTCGGGGTGTTTATGTCAGTCAGCGATATCTCATACCGCACTTCACTGTCTCAACACGCTACTGTGTAACAGTGTATCTCCAAGCTGGCTTTGTGTGCTCTTCGCTAGCGTTAGCTACAGGTAGACTGCTATACTGTTCACCTAATGCAGTCTGCAAGGGGCAATTAAAAAAAAAAAAATGCGTCAGATCTCACTGTCAGCCGAGTTACGCAATTTCAGCTTCACGTGTTTACTAAACACTACGCGGTGCCATTCGTAAAATAATATTGGGGAATATCGGGGTGAGCGGTGGTCTAATAGGTAGCGCGTCGGATTTAACCGCTGCGCTACTGAACGGCCGTCACCAATGTCATGGCGATGAAGCGTGGGTTCGAGCCCAGGTCGAGCTTGTGATACGTGATTCCGGTTTTTGCCTGGCTACCGGGCTGCTCATCGGGGGTTTCTCTCCGGGTTATCCGGCTTTCCTCTACCAGCAAAATTGTAAAATATATATATAGGATAGGTATTGGGTGGAGCTGCACCGCGGCGACGCGCTTCCCCCGGGGGAAGCAACCCGAATTTCCCGAAAGGGATAATAAAGTAGGGGGGGGGGGAGGGAGGCATTTATATCGTACGTAATTAGCAATCCTTTTGTAAAGGCGAGTCTTGCTACTGACAAAAGGGGTGCCTAACTGACGTGATGGTATTTGGAGCAGATATTTTAGAACTGCCGTATAGTGAAGAGAACGTGGTATATATATCACGGAGTACCTTGTTCAGCCTCTTAGCCGTACTGGTGACTTCAGCGACATACACATTGAACAGACATGTACTAAGTAGATAATTACGTCAGTTTGAATCCGACAGGGTCAAAATAAACACAAACCAGCCTTTTCCCTCTGTCCCACCGCTTAAGGAACTATTTACGTATTAGGACGATGGTTAAGCTACCGGCGCGATTAAGAGGATAAGCTCGGTATAACTCATGTGACTAGCGGTAATGTTCTAAAAATAGACGCCACGTTCTAGTTTCAAGTCACTTGAGAAACTTCCACAAGTCTCTCTCACTTGAAGGTCGGGAAAGATCTCCGTATGCCAAGTCACATGTGTGTGTGTGTGTGTGTGTGTGTGTGTGTGTGTGTGTGTGTGTGTGTGTGTGTGCATACCGGTGTGTCCTAGATTACTTCTGCTGTAGCAAGTTGAGAAACGGAAAGGTTGTGAACTAGTCCGGCTTTGGCCAAAATCTTCTGTTGGAAAATAAAGGACCCCCCTCCCCCTCTACACACGCGCACGCCAGTGTGTGTGTGTGTGTGTGTGTGTGTGTGTGTGTGTGTGTGTGTGTGTGTGTGTGCGCGTGCGTGCGTGCGTGCGTGCGTGTGTGTGTGTGTGTGTGTGTGTGTGTGTGTGTGTGTGTGTGTGTGTGTGTGTCTGAGTGTGTCTGTGTCTGTGTCTGTCTGTGTCTGTGTGCGTTTGCCTTATGGCAGGGAGAGATCTACGCAGTCTAAGTCACATGGGGATTGAGCACTGTCTGTGATCGTGATGGCTCACACAAACAACGTGATGCTGACCCACTCTATTGTGTGATAGAGCACAAAGTACACTGCAAGTACTCTACAGTAGCTGGAACTATATATACTGACTTACAAGTGCCCTTTCTGCACTTTATCAAGTTCCTGTGTTCTTGGTTTTTGTTCCCCTAATTTAAAAAAAAAATAAAAATGATAGAAATTGAGAACGAGAGAGAGAGACAGACAGACAGACAGTGTGTGTGTGTGTGTGTGTGTGTGTGTGTGTGTGTCTCACACACACACACACACACACACACACACACACACACACACACACACACACACGGTGAGACACAAACTGGTTGTGTGATAGTGGGGCAGGGATGGAAGAAGTCACATTGCGGCTGTGTTTCGCGATGGGTAGGTACTTACCAAGACCGACAAAAGTAATGCGCAGCTGAAGTGTCAACGCGCCGCGTAGGCAGTGTTGGTCGTGTTTTTCGCTAGCTGTTTGATCAATGCTTAAATCGATCCGCGCAGCAACCAAACACCATAACTGCGTTTTTACAAAGCCCCATAGCCACGCTCCATAGCGCCAACTGCAGCACTTGTTTCTATCACTCGTGGACGAAATACAAACTGCGTGCAAGGCATTGTTAATGCAACAGCCGAACAAAAGCCCGTACATCTCAGTGTGAGATCTGCTTTTCAACAATACCTTCGCTGCATAATGGGGCTCATCGATTATTGATGCGGGTTCGCAATAAAAACAACAATGGCCGGATGAATGTGTTTTCCCTGTCGTCATAGGAGACTGCGTGAGAGAATGTTCTAAAACAACACGGAAAGGAACTCAGTAGAATCACAAAAAACAGAAAAACATACGAAAGCCGGTGCAGACATAGTGAAACTGAAACAGAAGGTACAGTCACCAAACCCGTGATTAGGGCGGGCCACCTCAACACCAGGACAAAAATATTCCTGTTTTCAATAGTTTAAGGCAATTAAGGCATCGAATGCCTGCCTGTCTATCTCTGACTCTGTGTGTGTGTGTGTGTGTGTGTGTGTGTGTGTGTGTGTGTGTGTGTGTGTGTGTGTGTGTGTGTGTGTGTGTCTCTCTCTCTCTCTCTCTCTCTCTCTCTCTCTCTCTCTGTCTCTCTCTCTGTCTCTCGCTCTCTCTCTGCTGTCTGTCTGTCTCTGCCTCTCTCTCTCTCTCGCTCTGCTGTCTGTCTGTGTGTCTCTACCTCTCTGAGTGCGTGCGGCGTGCGTGCGCGCGCGCGTGTGTGTGTGCGTGCGCGCGCGCGATCGTTTATGGGTGCGAACGTGTGTGTTTTATACTTCACAGCTGGTACTTTAAGCCACACACGTATTACTACTTCTATCCACGCGAAACGTGCTGAGTCGTCTGTTCTGCAAACTCTCATAATTACAAAGCAGTATCATATATTGGGGCTACCCTCGGTACACTGGCTATATGCACCACTGATATCACTGAAGCTTTTAATATTGTAGATCTGCCCCATCCCACCCTGGGCATCTGGTGTCGGTCGCCACATGTCACAACAGCATCGTGTTGCAACGACAATCAATGAAACAAATGACCTCCCAAAAGCTTCCAGCTGTACCCCGCTCCAGTACATGTAGGCTACTGGACTCAGCTTACCGAGCCACAAGGGACTCTGATTTTTTTTTTTTTTTCTGTCTCAACATTTCGCCAGCTCTAGTGGTATTCCTACTACAGGATGGTTAGTGGAATCCACGGAGAGCTCGGAAACTCGAGGCAATTTTTCTCTGATGATAATGAGGATGAAGGTGATGGTATGATGCTGCTATGCAGGTCCACGCGGACTGCGTGACAGAGTGGCATTTCAAGCTTAGTCCTCTGTTCCAAATCATAATAGCCTTACTCGGGCTCAAGAGCCAAGGCACGATGGTGTGAGATCTTAAGCTTTTGGCAGAGTTATTTTCCTTTGGCATGTCTAGCTATTATTAATAATTATTCTCTGTTAACATCAGTTCTTTCCTACGTAATTAGCAATGCTGTTACTACTGACTAGGATAACAGCAACGGGAGGCAAGCCAAGGTGAAAGAGCTCTTCTAAACACAACGAATCCCCGATGGCTCACCTGCTGGTTCCCATCGCCTGTGCTGGCGCACAGATTTATTTAGCGTATGTATATTCCCGTGGTTAGTATTAGTTCTGTTTTATATTGTCAGTAATGCTCCTAGTACTGGCTAACAGCTGTAGAAACATGCCAATGTGAAATAGCTCTTCTAAACAGGAAGGATCCCCGATGGCTCACCTGCCGGTTCCCATCGCCTGTGCTGGCGCACAGATATATTTAGCTTAGTTAGTTAGTAGTGGTTAGTATTAGTTATGTTTTATATTGTCAGTAATGCTCCTAGTACTGGCTAACAGCTGTGGAAACATGCCAATGTGAAATAGCTCTTCTAAACAGGAAGGATCCCCGATGGCTCACCTGCCGGTTCCCATCGCCTGTGCTGGCGCACAGATATATTTAGCTTAGTTAGTTAGTAGTGGTTAGTATTAGTTCTGTTTTACATTGTCAGTACTGCTCTTAGTACTGGCTAATAGCTGTAGAAACATGCCAAGGTAAAATAGCTCTTCTAAACAGGAAGGATCCCCGATGGCTCACTTGCTGGTTCCCGTCGCCTGCATTGGCGCACAGACGAAATCACATCAGTTTCAGCAGTAACTGCACACGCAACGCACGTGTTGTCATTTGTCATCACATTACGCCAATTAGAAGGCTGTCGTGTATGGATTCTTTCATTGATTAATTCTTTAAACCTGTCGACTACAGTGTGAATCACTGAGCTATGAGTTTCACGAATATTCATCAACGTATGAATCCTTGGAATTGGTTAATCCTTAAAGTCTCAATATCCCGGTTGGGGCCAACTATTTGTGCTGGCTTTTTCATCGTTGCCCCGTCTTTAATATCACCCGTATGTGGTGGAGAAGGACGTTAAACTCCCAAACACCCACCCACCCACCTTTAAAGTCTCAATCGGCATAACACGCATACGACAGCGTGTGAAAAAAACTGTCCATCGTATGCGCATGATCTGTGCATCTGAATCAGTCACTTTGGCCACAAGATAGAACCTGAAACCATTGTGATGACTCTGGCGTATATATGTTGTTCTAGAAGTGTACCGCGTACTGAGCAGACGACGTTTGGTTGCGGACTGAGTACCAGCTAGACGGCGCTGACTGGATGCTAATTTTAGAAGATTTTTCGAGTCCCAGTCTGTTCAGGAATGGACCGCAGGCTCCAAGAATGTCGTATTTCACCGGCCCCCGTAGTGTAGTGGTTAGCTCTTAGGACCATGGACCGGCAGACCCAGGTTCGAGTCCCAGCCGAGACAAGCGGGATTTTTCCTACCTAGGTCGGATCCTACCCACAGCGGGTGTGCTATGGGCCCAATGGGGAGGCTGTTGTCACGCAGCCGAGATTCACCCACTTCACGGGTGCGACTTTGGGGGTGCTTCGCTTGGTATGACACGTCTTATGATGTGGATGATTACCGGCAGGCACCGCAGGTGCCGTAGTTCCCGGGCTTGTTTATTGCCGGGATATTTATGACAGGAAACGTGGAATGCGGCCCTGTCCCGCAGTCCCAAACCACACTGACCTCCTTCTTACCATCATCCTCATCTCCATCATCATGCATAATAAAAATTGCCCCAGCTTCCGAGCCCTCCGTGGATTTCACCCATTAGCAGGGAGGCAAAGAGTTGTGGCAGCCAAAAAAAAAAAAAAGAAAAAAAAAAGTCGTATTTCTCTAATAGGAGAATCCGTAAAGTTCCGAAACCGGTCACGATGGCCAGAAAAAACATCATTCTAACCAGCAAACGTTAGCGCTTCGAACGCGGCAGTTTTTCATCTTAGCGGCGTTAGGAACATAGAGGCTTTAAAAACTATTGACTACTGAATGAATCACTGCAGACCTATACGTTTCATGACATTGACGTATCAGTCAATCTGCCCTAAACGTCAATTTGGGCGCGGTTCAAGTTATGGAAAGTTCTTGTGGATAAATGAAACTGAAATACTAGTTAGTAGTGTCAGTTTCGTTTTGGTTGACCTACGCCCAAAACTGGCTGTTTGTGTCGCATATCTATAGTTTTAAGAAGTAGGAATTAACACAGAAGACAAAACAACTGTAAGAGGATACAGGTAGTCACTTTTTTTTAGCCAGTAGTCTGAAACTGAATTAGTTAGTGTCAGTTTCGTTTTGGTTGACCTACGCCCAAAACTGGCTGTTTGTGTCGTATATCGATAGTTTTAAGAAGTAGGAATTAACACAGAAGACAAAACAACTGCAAGAAGATACAGGCAGTTACTTTTTTTTTTCTTTTTTTTTTTTAGCCAGTAGTCTGACACTGAATTAGATAGGGTCAGTTTCGTTTTGGCTGACCTACGTCGAAAACTGGCTGTTCTGTTTGTGTCGCATATCGATAGTTTTAACTGGTAGGAATGAACACAGAAGACACAACAACTGCAAGAATATACATGTAGCCACATTCTTTGTTCTACCCAGGGCCCGTATGTAATAGTCGAGGTTGGGGCTTTTAGCCCTGGGTTAGAGTCTAACCTCGAACAAAACTAGCTCTAGGGTTAAGTCTTCTGGGTTGTTTTTTTTTAAATTGTTTTTTTTTTTTTTTTTTAAATCAAGAAGCGGGCCCAGTCCAGCAAGGTGCCTAAACCGTTATAGAAGGATTTTTTTTGTTCCTCTCTTCGCTTCCTTTTTTTACATTTAATTTTGCTTTGGGGTTTCTTTTGTCCTAGTCTGGGTTAGGCCCGTAGCCGTGGGTTAAATTAACCTCGACGTTTACATACGGGCCCTGTAGTCTGAAACTGAGAGGCAGTTTGGTAATGTCCGTACTAGTTTAAAGGAAACTCAAATGCATGCTTGAAACCAACGTAATAATTATCTCAATAAGTCGTTTTAGCCAGTCTCTTCAATACACTACAGCATTTGTTTGTTTGTTTGTTTGTTTGTTTGTTTGTTTGTTTGTTTCAGCCAATCAAGTTCGGAGTTTCGCATTCGCAGGCATTCCGAAGCTATATGAAAAGCTACATGGTGACTAGATGGATAGGAAACTGACTGTGATGTGACCAACAGATTTGTACACAACAGTCAGGCGACAGGAATTTCCTAGTCTTAGGAAATATCTTCCTGTGTTCTGGAAATGGGGCCCATGAAATACCGAATTGACAAGCGCTTATGCCCTTTTTCCCCCGGTGTCAGGAAATGTTTACCCGTAGTCTGGAAATAGGACCTAAGCGCCATGCTTTTTACAGGCGCTTAAGCCCTTTTTGCAAAATGACGGTAGATGTATGTGGCAAGCGGAATGCGGAGCCAGGGCGTGCCCTAGTCAAGGTCGACTTGCTCGATCTGTCATGCGACACTGAACAAATATGTCCAACCACGCAAACTGTGTTCGGAAGCCTGGTTCGGGTTTCGGCTCCGGACAAAAGCTGGACAGTCACGACTTTTGTCTCTGGTCCACTAAAATCCAGATTGGTGTCAACCCAGTTAGTCAGCAAACAGAAGTTTCGGCGTTTCCAAGTTTCGGCGTCTCGGTACTTCAAATGCCGCGTGCTCTTTCTTCTTCGTCTTCCGCTGAAGAGTTTGGCTCGTAGAGCGTAAATAACGGTGTGACACAATAACCGGAGGGTGGGTGGGTGTGGGTGTTTGGGGGTTTAACGTCCTTTTCCACCACATAGGGTGATATCAAAGACGGGGCAACGATGAAAAAGCCAGCACAAATATTTGGCCCCAGCCGGGATCGAACTCACGACCCGAGCATTAGAAGTCCAACGCTCTACCATTCGACCGCCCCGGCTCCCCCAATAACCGGAGGTTGTCAGGACTGAGTGAAAAAAGTTAACACTATGTACATTTCAGTCATGGGGGCACACTAAGGGGGTGGTTGGGGTTGACTGCAGGTTGTGAAGGCTGCAGCCAAGTCTCTCCCGGAAGGACTGAAGTGACTCTTTCCTCGCAGATTCCTCCGGGAGTCGAATAGTAGGTAAATAAGCTGAGCGTTTGGCTCGCGATTAGAAAGTCCCGAATTTCGTTCAAGCCCAAATTTGTACAAGCTCGGTTGGGTGGGTTTTTTTTTCACTCTATGAAATCATCCTCGCGTTGATAAAGACTAAAAACCTCAAAACCTCAAATGTTCACAATCCTATTCGCATCAGTGGTGGGTTTGCGTAGTGCTGACTGAATCAAAATGATCTCAGTGAAACTCTGAAGATTATGTGCACTAACGCAAAATAGGAGGCAATAACACAACCACTTATTTATGTGTTTGTGAGTGAGCGTGTTTATGTGTGTGCATGTTTCTCTCTCTCTCTCTCTCTCTCTCTGTGTGTGTGTGTGTGTGTGTGTGTGTGTGTGTGTGTGTGTGTGTGTGTGTGTGTGTGTGTGTGTGTGTGTGTGTGTAGTGCATGCATGAACGCTAAACAAAACTTGTGCACTAGCAGAACCTAAGTCCTGTATGATGATATTGGAGAAATCGGTCAATCTTTAGATCAGAGGATCATCAGACCGCGCCTTGTTCTTTAGTCAAATATTTGCTGAATATGCGTACATATCCATAGCCCCTGAGATATATATATATATATATATTATACTACAGGGCACATATATACATGTATCTATTGTTACGGTGTGCACAAGCTTGCTGTCCTCAATCCATGTCCAGTATTTTTCTTAGGTATTATGCGCCTGGTTCCTATTTGCCTCCATGGCCTATGACTGTGACATGACTCTACTCAAATGTCAAGTCAAATTATGTATGTTTATGATGCATGTTCTTGTCTTTGTCATTGTATAGTATGCCTTGCCGTGCGCTATATCAAGTCTCCATCATCATAGTTCATATACCAAAAACAGAATAAAAAAAGGAAGCAACACTGGAGCCACACGAATGTGCTGAAAGTGGACGATAATATATCCAGTAATTACATACTGGTATGCAGTAATTGAGCATAATTGTGTATAAAACTGCCGAACGACAAATGTCACTGGTGTATTATTCGTGCCGCTGTGTTAATTGCTTAATCGCTACTACCATCTTTCCAGTTTCTGCTGACAACAAAGAAAATAACGGCCCTTTGGAAATGGAAATCAGTCCTTGATATTTCCCCCTGAAAGTAGTCCGTCTAGTGCAGCATTATGGGTGTGAGGTGACGTTACCCGGAGGGGGAATTAAAATACCTTCTTTACATTTTTTTGCTCGCAACAAAGAAAAATAACGTCCCTTGGCAAATGCAAATGTGACATGTCATCGATATATTCCCCCTGAAAGTAGTCCCTCTGGTACAGCGTTATGAGTATGAGGTGACTTAGCCCTGAGGAGGGATAAAAATGCCTTCTTTACAGTTTTGTTCACTAACACCCCCTTCCAAATGCAAATAAGTAATTGATATTTCTCGCTGGAAGTGGTCCCTCTAGTACAGCATTGTGAATATGAGGTGACGTCACCCTGAGGTGATTTAAAATGTCTTCTTTACAGGTTTTTTTGTGTATGTGTACAACAAAGAAAAACTTCCCTTTGTAAATGCAAATGATCTTCCTTGATATTTTCCCGGTTAGGAAATCCTTCCGTTGTGGGTCTAAGATAAGGTCACCCTGAGGCGGATTCAAATATTTCTTTACAGTTTCTGCTCACGAAAACGAAAATAACGCCCCCCTGCAAATGCAAATAAGGCAATGATATTTCCTCCTGAAAGTAGTCCTTTTCGTACAGCATTGTGGGTACGAGGTGACATCACCCTGAAGGGTTTTGAGAGGAAAAAATTCCCATTTTCTGCTGATCTTCTGTATCAAGAGGTCGAATACGCATCACGCCACAAGTAGGTGACTCAGATCAGCCGGTGTTCAGTCAATAAACCACCAGGTCTTCATCTAATCTGTCTACAGATGTTTCAATGTAATGTGCACACGGCCCGGACAAACACAGCCCGTGCACACGGACAAATATACGAGCATATGTCACACACTGTATCATGTAAAGAATGTAGAATTCAATTAACCCGTCAACTGTCAATATTCCACAGCACAGCAGGGAGAGCCGTGAATATGCCATTGTGGATGAGACTTTGTAACGCTGGTCTCTCTTTCATGGCGTCAGCATATGTCATGCACTGTATCAAATAAACAAATAAATGACTTTTAACAACAACAACAACAACAACAACAACTTCAAGCCCATCTCTTCAACAGAATGGATGTGACTGTAAAGTTGAACTATGATTTTGTGTTATATTGTATGTCATCATAATTTGCGGGTGCTGAACGGACATCAACATTTGTCTAGCGAGGTTTTGACACCTATTCGTCTGTTTGTTCGATCTTGTGACGTGAAAGTCGTGTGATGTGTCATGTTATACATTTTTTTGTTGTTGTTGCTTGCTGTACTGGTCCAAAGATGCCAAACAAGTGCTCTCCTGTTCAAACACGCTATTCAAACGTCAGGGTGGAATGATGACATCCTCCATCTTATGCGCATGCCTTTGTATCGTCCATGTACTTTTATGTCTGGCATTCGTGAGACAGGGACAACTTTAAGTGTCCCAGAAAGTCTGCTGCATGTTCGTACTGTAAAGGTACCACAGGTCAAATCCTACACTAACTATATCACGACCCGAGAGGCAGCTATTGGCAGAGTTGTCCACGTTCAGTGAATTTATTTGACAAGACGGAAAAGCAAGATCATGTACTTTACTGGAAAACTAAACAACTGTTCACTGACTTGAAAGGGAAAGATGCTGGTGAGAATAACAGATGTATGAAATTTAACCCCTGCATGGAGCACATGGTTACAACCGAAGGAACGGCGACAACTATAAAACAGACTATTGAAAGATGCCGGGGACGAGGAATACAAAACAAGGTTAAGTGTGACAGCCATAAAACACTCTTGAAACATCCCGCTGATGACGATAGAATTATAAACTTAACTGAAGTGCATGGGTTAAAAAAAGAAGTCCGTGGCGACAACCATAACGTACAACACTATTGGTGACTCAGTTTGACACACAGCACAGTAGGGAGAGCCGTGAATATTCGGCTGGCTGCGTGTTTACTTGCACAAATGTCACATTTGGAGTTGACAGCTGTTGATTGATATTTGGTTGGTAGTTGACCAGGCAAACATGGGGTGGCCTACATTAAAGCCTCGTGACGTCGCTGTGATGAGAAACTGCCGCTTTCGAATCTCTGATGTTATTTGCCAGGGCCCGTATGTAAAACTCAAGGTTAATTTAACACACAACTACGGGCCTAACGTAGACTAGGACAAAAGAAACCCCAAAACAAAATTAAATTTAAAAAAAAAAGGAAGCGAAGAAAGAAAGACACAAATCCTTCTCAGTATAACGGCATAGGCACCTTGCTGGAATGGTCCCGCTTCCTGATTTAAAACAAAAAACAACAGAAAATTTAACCCTAGAGCTAGTTTAGTTCGAGGTTAGACTCTAACCCGGGGCTAAACTCCCTAACCCCGACTTATACATGCAGACCCTGATGGCAGGATGCTTCATTTGACCCGGCGTCGCAAGCGTTTTTGAGACTTTGTGGCTTCTAATATTAGAAAAATGCGACTTTCTTTGAGCCTACGGTCGGTTCTTGAACAGACTGGGACTGGCAAAATCTAACAAAAATAGCCACCAATCAGCGCTTTCTATCCGCTCCTCAGTCCGCAACCAAACAACCTCGTCTGCTCAGTGCGCGGTACGCTTCTTTTTTTTTTTTTTTTTTTTGCTGCCACAACTCTATGCCAACCCCAGTGGTGTTCCTCCCTGGTCATGGGTGGAATCCACGGAGGGCTCGAAAGCTGTGGCAATTTTTATTATGCATGATGGTGGAGATGAGGATGATGGTGAGATGATGCTATGGAGGTCCGTGTGGTTTGGGACTGCGGGACAGGGCCGCATTCCACGCTTCCTGTCATAAATATCCCGGCATTAACCAGGCCCGGAAGTACGGCACCTGCGGTGCCGGCCGTGTAATCATCCACATCATAAGACGTGTCATACCAAGGGAAGCACCCCCTAAGTCGCACCCGTGAAGCGGGTGAAGCACGGCTGTTCACTGGGCCCCCATTGTGCCCATAGCACACCCGCTGTGGGTAGGAGCCGATCTAGGTAGGAAAATCGCGCTTGCCTCGGCTGGGACTCGAACCCGGGTCTCCCGGTCCATAGTCCGAAGTGCTAACCACTACACTACGGGGGCCGGTGCGCGGTACGCTTCTAGTAGAACATATACGCCGACCAGAGTCAACACAGCGGTTTCAGGTGTTCTACTGTGACCCAAGTGATTCTGATGCACGGATTAAAGATCTAAGCTCCCAACAAAAAGCTTTCCGAAGTGTGTAAAAAATTTTACAGAGTCGACCGTGCAAGCACAGTCAACTCTGTCATAGTTGCAGAGTTTTCAGCGTCCCTCGTGCTCTAGTTTTATAAGGGTCCCCGAAACGCTGAAAACTCTGCAACGGTGACAGAGTTGCCTGGATTATGCACAGTCGAAGGAGTCGCAGTTTAAAAAAAACAACAACAAAAAACCCGCAATGTTTGCGGCTTTTTTTGCTGAGATTGCAGATTTTTAAGCACTTTCGATGATAAGTTTTCCACAGTGTTGCTGTATGGCTGACAAACGTGTTGAGACTTTAACTAAACGACCTAACGTCCTGGTGCAGTGTGTGTTTGAAACGAAATTATTCTTAAGGTCGCCTCTAAGCAGTCACGAGACATACATTTATTTCCTTGAGGAAATGAATATTGCAAGTATATGTACCACACTTTCAAGTTTCAAGATTTAAACGACACTTTTTTGTGCCCGCTAAAATTAGAGGCAAGAGAAAGTACCCACCGCATTAAAAAAAAAAAAAAAAAAACCCGAATCACTCAATATTTGTGACTGACGACCATAACTGAAATTTGATCAGCTCTTTACAGAAAATTCATGAAAAATTACACATACATGTACATGCATGCAGACAACTTCATCTTATCTTGAAAACTAATGTTTTCAAACTTCAAGTTTCAAACGACTTTATTGTGCCTGCTGTCCTAAGAGGCAAAAGAAGGCTTCCACCATAAGAACAGGGTGACGGACATCCAGAAAATTTAATGTCCTTTACACAGAATTCAGTAGGAGATAAAACAAAATATGCAGACAAATTTCTCTTCGGTAGCAGAGAACGGGGCCGGGATAGCCGAATGGTAGAGCGTTGGACTTTCAATGCACGGGTCGTGAGTTCGAATCCCGGCTGGGGCCAAATAATTATTTGTGCTGGCCTTTTTTCTCGTTGTCCTGTCTTTGATATCACCCTTACGTGGTGGAAAAGGACGTTAAACTCTCACGCACCCACCCACCCACCCTCGGTAGCGGAGAAGATGAGGTGGGGGGGGGGGGGGGGTGGAGGGGTCTATTAAAAACCAAACTAAAACGTTAAAGTTCTTCATTTAGCTACTTTATCTTTTATGTTATTTTTGCTGAAGATACATGTTAACACACCGCGTACCGGTTTTACCCCCCCCCCTCTTTATTTGCGTGTAAATGGAGTAAATACAGTATGTACACCAGTCCTACAGTTGATATCCTCACATCGATATCCTTCTTTACTCGACGCACTGACGAATCCCCTTTACGACAATCTTTCAGTTTCATCTGATCATTCTTCCGTTGTGACTGTGTACCGATGCTCTCTCTGTGAGCCAGAAATAGACTGATCCGCTGTTCTCAGTATGACCGCAGGCGTTTAAAATGTGACAATGCGTTTGACTGCACATGAGTCACGTCTAAACATGCGTTGGGCACAGCAGGTTAACTGTAATTAAAACACGGCAGTTTTGGTACACAGCAGGTTGTGCGTCACTGGTTTGATATGTTGATTAGTGCAACTGATAAAACTGACATGACGAATTCAGAGGCTGTCTATGACTGATCTGTCTGTCTGTCCGACTCTCTCTCTCTCTCTCTCTCTATATATATATATACATATGTGTGTGTGTGTGTGTGTGTGTGTGTGTGTGTGTGTGTGTGTGTGTGTGTGTCTGTCTGTCTGTCTGTCTGTCTGTCAGTCTGTCTGTCTGTGCCGGTGTGTGTGTGTGTGTGTGTGTGTGTGTGTGTGTGTGTGTGTGTGTGTGTGTGTGTGTGTGTGTGTGTGTGTGTGTGTGTGTGTGTGTGTGTGTGCCGTGTGTGTGTGTGTGTGTGTGTGTGTGTGTGTGTGTGTGTGTGTGTGTGTGTGTCTTTGCACGCGCGTGTCTAACTGTTCAATTGTGTTTGACTGTGTCATTGCGTAAGTGACCTGTCAACTGTTGACAACTTATCAGATAACTAAACAATGTAGATCACAACACCAACGAGACAAAAGCGCCCATCAGCATAGTGTAGCTGACCTGTCATCTGACCCGCAACAGAACGCTATCTACGCACCCAACTGTCACACATTCGTGATTATCAGTCTAATGCGCACATGATACTGAGTGCTTCCTTTGACTGAAACAAATAAGCGAAGAGAAGCTCATAGTTTATAGTGAGGTAGAAGACAGGTCGTGCTTTCAGTCCAGAAACACAGACTTCGAAACTGGTATTGTGTAACTGATAAAACGTGTTATCTACGTCATTGTATTGGTATTAATTACCAATCGTTATCGTCCATTAAATGTGTAATACAGGAAATGGAAACTATCCATGGGCTGAGAGCAATAAACGGAACAATAAATAGAGGGTACGGAAAATACACCACGGAAGTGTGTTGATGTCGACCCATCAAACCTGACAAAATCATTACTCTTGTTTTGTTAGTGTGCATTTACGATAACCTGCTAATAGTTGTCTCGAGAGGAGCACAAAAGCATATATCAAGCTAAAAAGGTATATCATCAGAACATGAATATTCACTTAACTTTACGTTTGTTGGTGTGTTTGTCTTGTCCCAGACAAACAAAGTCTATGCGGGGCTTGCTCTTTGGGCCCCCGTCTGATTAGGCCCCCGTCTCATTGGGCCCCCATGTCACTGGGCCCCCATGTCATTGGGCCCGCACGCTTTTTTTTTAATATCAATATTCAGTTCAATAACTCATTCAGTCATTGTAAACATCGTCTAAACTGGCTGCCGCGAGAGAGCTAGCGGCGTAAACAGGTGAAGCCGAATGTACTTAACTCACTCACTCTCGACTAGAACAGTGTGCGCACACAATGTCACCATTGAACCTGCACTGCATGCACTGATGCACAATGTGCCTACAGTCAAAATCAGTTTCCGTCTCAGTACTTCTCAGCACGACAGGGAAGAATGACGTAAGGAGACGAAGAAAGCTCAACATCTGTTCGCGGACGATAAGATATTTAGTTACAGTTTTCCTTGTTTCACATTTTGGCAGCACAGTGACAAAAGCTGGGCTGTCAATGTATTTTCCGCCACCGACGTGTGTGCAAAAAATATATAAAAAAAATCACTTCAATGTGCAGCTAGTGCAGTATGCTACAACGCTGAAGAAATGTCAAACGAATGCGTGTGATTCAATTTCAAATTCAAGCATCTTTATTGTCCATTTATATAACTAGAAACTTTTTTTCGGTACTGTACTTAGCCGCGAAATAGTCTTTGTTGCTTGCGCGGCGTTAAACCCTAACTAACCAACTAACTAACTAACTAACTAACTAACTAACTAACTAACTAACTAACTAACTAACTAACTAACTAACTAACTAACTAACTAACTAACTAACTAACTAACTCCGTACTGTACCTGCTCTGCACAATATAAACTATAAAACGAAAATAAGGTTAAGACATATTATTAATACGTAATAAGTATCACAGCATAGTTATAATAACTGATTCTGATTGATTATTGATTAACTAGAACTTACACATAGTTAATAGGAATAGCATGGTTAGTGTAAATTCAGTTTGGTTTACCATGATCAGTCAGGCGTTTCAAATCAGATTGGAGGTGTGTCGGTGTTAAGATGTGCCAAAAGCGTGGTGTGGACTCGATGTGTGTGTGTGTGTGTCTGTGTGTGTGCGTGCGTGCGTGCGTGCGTGCGTGCGTGCGTGCGTGTGTGCGTGTGTGTGTGTGTGCGTGTGTGTGTGTGTGTGTGTGTGTGTGTGTGTGTGTGTGTGTGTGTGTGTGTGTGTGTTCGGGGGAGGAGGGGAGAGGGTTGGTAGGCGAGGAACTAACCGCCGGGCCTATTCAGATAAGAACAGTAATAAATGCGTCGCTACAGCCGTTGCACCCATTTAACCAGATGCGACAGACAAGATAAATAAAACCACTAAAAGCGAAATTTCGGTTTTGATAATAATGGTGCGATTCGCAGAGCAACCATAGTAAACCGAAGAGTACTCTTTGATAATTATGTGAGTGTGTGTGCGTTTGTGCCCGTGCGCACGTGCCTCAGTGCGTATATGTTATCTTTGTTGTTCTTGTTTGTTTGTTTGCTTCTTTTTGTTTGTTTGTTAGAGATGAAACTCGCTTACAAAGTGTTGCAGAAGGTAACTGACTGGTATTTGGCGAATACCGCCGACACGGTTACTTAACCGCTTTCATATAATCCTAATCAGGTGTACTCGGACGCATATTTCATGCCAGTAATCCTATGACATTTTGTGGACACGCACCGCTGCGTCACCTAATCGATTTGGTCTCGCATCATCTTATCCGATGGAAACAAACATGGATGAACATTCCATGGGCGTATAAACATGGCAATTTATTGTTGCCCTCTTGTGGGTTGTACATTGTATCAATATTGACCGGCGACGAGTCTCATAAAATCGGCTTTTATTAGCTGCGGGTATGTGGAATTCTGAATGTCACACTGAGGCCCGGCCGGCTCCGAGAAGCTTTTAGTGATGGCGGCTGCGGGTTGTCGTTGCAGGCTGTGGCGGCGTGGTTGCCGGGTTGACATTAATTTTGCTGAGCTCGTCAAATGGTTTGCAGCGGGTAACATCTGGGCAGGTGGTACACTACACCCTCATTCACGCAGGCACGCACTGTGATGTGCCGTTCGCACGAACACACCCACGCACGCACGTACGCATGCATGCACGCACGCACACGCACGGACGGTACACGTCTGCGCACGCACGCACGCACGCACGCACACACCGTGACATGTTGAGGTGTCACACACACACGCACACGCACGCACGCACGCACGCACGCACGCACGCACACACACACACACACACACACACACACACACACACACACACAAAGCCACAGAACTACTAACAGCTCGGCTGATCAGATAAACTGCGCAATAAAACTGAAAGACCGCGGCTTCCGAAGCTTGTCCACTGGGAGCAATCAAAATGGTGGTGCATGGAGACGAGTGTTTCCGGTGCTAACCACTTTTAGAAACTATGATAGCAGCGTCAGGACAGACTGCTTCCATATTTCAAACAGATGGTTTTGTCACAAAGTTTGTCAGTGAGAGCCTCGGGCCAATCATCCGTCCGAAACTTTTGAAGCGGAGTCGGTAGCAACGTGGCCGGTGTCAGGATATCAGTTTCGGAACCGGACGAATGGGAACCATTCCGATTTATCCTGGCCCTGGTGGCAGGATTTTTCAGAACCATTCCGATTTATCCTAGGTTATCCTGGGATAAATGGGAATGGTTCCGAAATATCCTAGGATTTTGGCGAACCGGTTCCGATAGTTTATCCTGGTTCCGAAATATTCTACGACACCGGGAACAGTCGTGACCATTTTGATTGCACCGTGCACCTCGTGTTGACTGAACTGGTCAGTCAAACGATCACCGTTTGCCGTATCGAGTAATAGTCTTCGGTCTTACAGTGAAAGTCCTCCGGCCAAGATTAAGATTTAAGTCTCGGTAACTGACTGCGGAGCGGGCCCGGGGGAAGGGGGGGGGGGATCTTCACTTTCTCCACCGCGGCATCATGGCCGATGGCCCGACTTCTGATTAATGTAGGCTATACATCAATATATACGGGCTATATATCAAAATGGCTATTACATTCATTGTTCTGCCACATGTGCAATGCCCATGGTTTGTATTAATAGCACTATACTGACTCTAATGGCGAACTGAACGCATGATCTTGTTTCCCATCTCTCCAGCCAAAAACTGTAGCGCGGCCACTCCTCAGTGCCGGTATATTTACCTCCCGCCACCCATCCTGTGCGCGCATACCACTGGCGGCGTAAAACAAACTCAGGTGCGGACCTAACTGACCCGGAAACAGGCTAAAAAGTTGAAAGCCCTACCGCACTACACGCGATTTGACCTCTAGTACAGTGTATGTGGCAAGTCAGTCTGCCCTTCAGTCTATTCCCTGGTCTATATACAGGACGGACCATGTTGAAAGCTGTTCAAGTTAAACCTCGAGCCGCTCTGTCGAGCAGGTAGATCGATCATGATCGGGTGAACACAGACTGATCCCATCACGCCGCCCTGAGGGCTGACCGGGTCACTGCCGGCCATGTCAGTGCAAGTGTGTAGCCTTAAACTGTCGGACTGCCCGCGTATCTCGGCTTGGCGGACTGACCCTTGACTGGACACACCACACGTCGCCGATCGGATTAAAACTGACGTCTGTTTTGAAAGCGTTTTTGTCGCACTTACTTCTCTGCGCACTTCAGTTGTTCTGGTGTAAACTACTACGCAGTTGCTGGTCTTTAATCAGGGAGCACTGACATAACCTGGCAGACTAGCATAGTCTTTGTTACATAATTTAATTTGTGTGTAATTTAGGACCGTGCGTGTAGCGGTTTAGTTTCAGTTAAAACAGGAATGTATAGCTAAACTGAAATACACGCCTTACAAAGATGGGTAGTTTTCCTTGCAGACGTAGCCTCTACTGACACACACACACACACACACACACACACACACACATACACACACACGCACGCACGCACGCACGCACGCACGCGCGCACACACACACACACACCGCGGCACACACACACACACACACACACACACACACACACACACACACACACACACACACACACACACACACGCACACACACACACACACACAGGTAACAGTTCATAATTCGTAACTCTGGTGCACACATGTGGTATCGGACTGCCACAAACTGACCTTGGTTTCAGTGTGGACGTGTGTCCTCTGATTCAAGTACAAAGTTGAACCCACACACGGAATGGACACTCGTAGATTACGGCCCAGCAACGCTATGTCAGTCACCCAGTTCTTCTTCTGCGTTGCCGGTTCGCCCAGTCAGTTCGACTGGTCATTGACACGAAATAAATTCTGGCTTGGTCTAGATAATTAGTGTTATGAGTGCATCAGAAAACTGAACAAAAAAAAAAAAAAAAAAACACCCCCACCCACCCACCCACACGCACACACAAACAAACAAACATACACACAAACAAACAAAAAACGAAAACGAATCCGAAACAAACCAAATAACAACAACAAAAATCTCTGAACACGCATCAACCGCCTGAGACTTTGTGTGTGTGTGCGGGGGGGGGGGGGGGGGAGGGGAGGGGGAGGTGAGGAGGAGGGGGTGATTGTACGCATTCTTAAAGTGAATAGGCATGTTTAGAAGGACTTCGTAAAGAGGACTTCGCTGAAGTGCGTAACCCATTTACATATAAATTAGGCTCACACGACAGAGGCCGAGAGCGGCTAACGTACTACAATTAGCTAATGGTACCCCCAACGTGCCTAATTTACATGTAAATGGCCCGGTTACGCTGCTCAGCGAAGTCCCCCTTACGAAGAACTACTAAACAGGCCTAGTAGGACTTCGTAAGGAGGACTTCGCTATTCACTTTAAGAATGTGTACAATCAGAATGCCAGGGTTGGCTCTGTCACATGCAGTGAGTATGTCTGAATACGCAAAATGCTAAACACTTTTCTTTTTCTTCACAATGTGCGGGATAGCACAAACTGCCAACGCCACCCCCAGCACTGACATCAGGGGCACAGCGCATAGTGGTCATGAATCATGTAAGTGCGTTTGGAAACGACACCTAGAGAGGCTTGAGGCTATCGATTGTAGCCGTTGGGCTTGGCATTCCGCTAGACACAGGACGTGAGAAGAATTTTGTGAGGTCTATACCTGCTTGAAAAGGTTTTCATTTCGATTTCAGTCGCTTTGCACTGACTGGCCGATCTCACAGTATATATACAAGCTGTCAACGTCAAACAAACAAACAAACATACAGCAGCTACCAAAACAAGACAACTACCGGCCCCCGTAGTGTAGTGGTTAGCACTTCGGATCATGGACCGGGAGACCCGGGTTCGAATCCCAGCCGAGGCAAGCGGGATTTTTCATACCTTGGTCGGCTCCTACCCAGAGCGGGTGTGCTATGGGCCCAATGGGGAGGCTGTTGCCACACAGCCGAGCTTCACCCACTTCACGGGTGCGACTTTGGGGGTGCTTCCCTTTGTATGACACGTCTTATGATGTGGATGATTACACGGCTGGCACCGCAGGTGCCGTAGTTCCCGGGCCTGGTTAATGCCGGGATATTTATGACAGGAAGCGTGGAATGCGGCCCTGTCCCGCAGTCCCAAACCACATGGACCTCCATAGCATCATCTTACTATCATCCTCATCTCCATCATCATGCATAATAAAAATTGTCCCAGCTTCCGAGTCCTCCGTGGGTTCCACCCATGACCTGGGAGGAACACCACTGGAGCTGGCAAAGAGTTGGGGCAGCAAAAACAAACAAACAAACAAACAACAAAAACAAACCAGACAAGACAACTACACTTGAAACACAACACCCCTATCAAGAAACACGCACTGTTTAATTTGCCGGAAACTGTGAACTACCCAAAAGGATGAACAGCTATGAAATTTCGACAATGTGTGCTAACCACAGACGTAAAGACGTAAAGCGCTATGTAAACAGCTGGCACTTCCAGGTACTAGCAACATGGCGCGCGGCTGCGTCACTTTTCCGGCACCGCGGTGCGTCTATCTCTATACGTCTGTGGTGCTAACTTGTCAATGTTTACCAGCTTACTGTCAGACCGATGCCCGGCGTCACCATGTATAACTACTGACAAATATCTGCGCGGTTGTTGTCTGTAAGTGAAGATGTTTGTAGGTGGCAAGACCACGTCCACAAACTGCATGAACCCAGCTAGGCACACAAACTGACAAAGTCCACCGGCGTGGTCAGTGAGAGGCGGTCACAATCACGGAAGTCATTACGTCAAATTGTTTCAACACATGATGTGTTCCAGCCAGTGACGTAAATTTTTATGTCCGGGTCAGTGGGCAGGCGGCGGGGGCAGCCCTCTTCGCTTCCTCTAGGGCGGACCATTACTGAAATTGCAGTAGGTGTTCGTGTTACTGAGACATTGTCACCATTGTATAATTATGATTGTATGATGACGGACTAACGTGACGTGCCTCATTGCGGGAGGAGCCGGGGTGGTCGAATGGTAGAGCGTTGGACTTCTAATTAGAGTTGCGCGGTATTATCGCGTATCGCGATAGGAGCGATATGGAAGCCTGGCAATACGGTATACCGATACGCTCTTGCATCGCGATATATCGCCAAGTTCAAAGACAAACCGAAAGTGCAGGAGTGTTTCTCAGAACTAGCGCGCAGTTCCGCGAAAGTCCAACACACGTGTGTCCGCTTATAAATGTGCTGTGCGTTGTAGGAAGGGAAGCCCTCGCATACTGCCTCAAGACTTTGTAGGCATGCCCAAGAATTCTTATCTAACTCTTTGGTCTGCCGCGCGAACATAGACGCCAAAATGCTCGACGCACGAACGCCGCTTTCCGAATGGCGCATTACTGCATTAGTCCCATTTCAAGGGCAACACAATCAGCTGTCACATGGGAAACCACCGGCTTGCAGTGCACGGATAATGGTTGGTAAATTCGATGGCACCAGGGGCGGCAATATATCGTGATAACATCGCGATACGAACTCAGAATATTGGGATATATCGCGATGCAAAATTGCCCGCGATACGCAACTCTACTTCTAATGCTCGGGTCGTGAGTTCGATCCCGGCTGGGGCCAAATATTTGTGCTGGCTTTTTCATCGTTGCCCCGTCTTTGATATCACCCTATGTGGTGGAAAAGGACGTTAAACCCCCAAACACCCACCCACCAACCCACCCGCCTCATTGCGGGGATGTCCGGCCTGGCGTGGGCGGCCTCTCCGCAGAGTCTTTGATGAAAACCTTTGAAAAGCTTGTATTTGTTGAATTTTGTGAAGCTCTGTCTTGTGTAGATTTGCAGCACGGTAGAACAAATGCACACCTGATCATGATTCCAGGTCGGCACTTGTTGCGCACGCGACCTGACTGTCCTACGGCTGGGTTTGTGTGCCGTACACATGGCCGACTTCAAGTCCGGCCTACGGCCGCGGCGTCGAGCGATTCAAGTCCCGGTCGTCAACTCTATTCAACCCGGCTGCAGAATTGAATGCATCGACGCCGCCTCCGGCACGCAAAGTCGTTTCTGCGTACGCGAAAAATGCCCAAGTTCATCTCGTCAGGACCGACCCGTGTACTATGACTGGTTTCGCCACAGATTTGTTCAATGTATTACTTGTTGTTCATACAAACCCAGTTACCCCACTCAGTTTTTGAATTCTTTCCCGGCATTGAAACTAGGCAAATCAGTAGCTCAATAATGCAACGCTAAGCATGTTTTATACCAAACAATAGTGCAGTCAGCAATACTGAATTTGCCCTCACTCATGTACGTGTAGACTATAAGAAAAAAAAAAACAACAACAACAACAACAAAACACCCATGTTGTGCCGTGTATGTGCTTGTGTAGCCGGCATGAGTAATAATAGCGCCGACAATCAGTTATACATCAGAAATGTCAGCTTACAAATGTCGCACCGTACCCCTTGATCGTGACTAGAGCTCACAATCACAATATCAAAACTGCCTGCGGTTACTGGCGGCCGTTTGTGTTCTAGTAATGGTCGCGCTAGGCCGGAAGGGGGGTGGGGGGAGGAGGGACCCGGAGGAGGCCGGAGCCGCGGCTGTGCTGAAAATGGCACAATAACGGGAACAGCTTGCAATTTGTATACATGTACACTCAGTGAGGCACCGGCCGGCAGTTCATCATGGTCATATAGTGCTGAGTATGATGAAATGCGGCGGGGGGCCGGGAAGTCAGCCGTTATACTATATTCTCCTCCGGCCGGCGGGCTCAGCGACCGTCAAAGAGTCAGTTTACCCCGTCAGTAGACTCTATGCTCAGAACGTGAGACAGGACGGCACTGAATCTGCCGAGTTAACCGGTTCACCAGCGCCGGCCCGCCCTGTTCAGCACTGATTTAATTTTACTTTATTCAAATTATTTTTTGCTGAGCCCCGGCCTCCGGTCCGAGGACACTGGCCTGCCTTCGTTCCAGTCCAGGTGCCTCGACTTTGAGACTGAGCCGGATACCACCGTGCAAAGGTCGGAAACTTGAAGACATAATCACATATCATACCGGCTCACGACTGAGCCCGCGCCGGCGAAACGGGTACTGGCGCCGGTCAGGTGCCACTGACTTGGTGAGAATTACTGGAGAGTCAGTCTCGGTGGCGGATCATAGTCTTGGGTCTGAGACTGACAGTCAGTCCGTCCGCAGTCAGTCAGTGAAACATGGCCGCGGACATGACGTGACTGACTATGATTTTCCGCCGCGGCCGGCTACCCTGGTCGGTTTTGGCTGACTGATTGAACAACTTGAGTCAGTAGTAATGGTATGTTACTGCGGATCGGCTCATCAGTGCCATACTGAGTGAATCAGTCAGTGTCGCCGGGTCACGGTCACCGACTCAGTCCGGCCGTCAGTCCGGCAGTGCCGACGGCCGGGCCCACGGCGGACTGATTAGCCACGGTACAGGCGGCGGGCGGCCGGACTCAGTGACTGAGTCCCGGTTGACTCAGTATGGCAGGAGTCCGGGCTCAGCCGGTCTCGAATTAAATTACGACTGACAACCACGGTCCGAGTTAGTCAGCAGTTACGGCAGTCGGCACTGACGGCCGGGTTAGTCTAGTTAGGTTTAAAGCACTGTCAGTCTCGGAGTGACTCAACTCACTTCAGTACTCTGTGCGGCCGGCAGTCGGCCATGAGCCTCGGCACGCACGGTCAGCGGCCATCACTGACTGAGTGACTAACCGGTGACGTCCGCCGGCTGACTGCCGTCCGCCGCCGGGTAGCGCGGTTAACCGGCCCAAAACATTCCGTGACTGAGGTGGCAAAGAAGGCCCCCACCAACCTTCCCAGCGGTCTCACAGCTACGTGCTTTACTGGAGCGCATATAGGCTTTCCAAAAGCAAGCCGGCCGCGCCGGCGATCCACTGCCAACCGAGTACACTTCTGCACTGAGCCCAACTGTGGCAGTCAGTGCTGCTCAGTAGTATTGGCAGCCGGTTTGCCGGCCGGACACCCCTCCCCCACCCCGTACAATGTACTGATGGACAACCAGTGTAAACTGCGTTTTTGTCCTTATCCGAAAACTAAAATTACCTATGCGTGCGCTCATACATAGTGCGGATATTCATGACTGTGCACTATCCGTGACAACACCTCATTCACTCACTCGAGTCGTCACGAGGGCGGACCTTTCAAATGGTAACCTATGACGTAGCCTAGGCACGTGAGGATTCATCACACCCTTGCGCGTTGCGCCACATTTGCCCGTATAAATAAACCATCCCTGCTGTTTCGCATTTGTGCTATATAGAAGCGATCTGAGTGATCAGAAATTTATTCCTCCGAACAACTGGATCTGCCAGTGTGTATTTGTGATAACCTTGTGCAATCATCTTGTTGGACGCACTTTTTTTCTGCCGTGCGGAGTGACACTGTGTACTGCGCAGCTCATTTGTTCATCTCATAGCGAGCTCAGCGTACCGTTCGGAAGGACTGTGATATACTACAAGTATTGTTTGTCGTTATTTCTCTGTGCTTAGAGGACTGACTGACATCCTTTCAAGATGGTTGAGGGTGGCATGAAATGCGTGAAGTTCCTACTTTTCGCCTTCAACTTAGTGTTTGTGGTAAGTACTGGCGGCCATTCTGCTATGTGTAACTGGTGGCGTCTGCTTCTTGCGCAGAATCGCCATGTTGTGTTAAAAAGCTGTGTCTCTTTCGTCGGATAAAAAGGTTGACATCTGCTGCAGCAAGTAAAACCCGTAAGAGCAGCGGTAACTTAAAACGTTCCATGCATATTTGGCGTTTAGCACGGTGTATGATCAATCAGTGGTCGACTTCAACACTGAAAACTGTTGATCTCCTTCCGCCTGCGGCTGTCAATGTCATACGTAAACAAATCCAGCTAGAGACGTGGACAATATGGCAGCAGTTTTCCCGATCTTTCCGGCCAGGAAACTTGTAGTGAATCTAATGCAGGCGCACCTTAGATCAACGATGAAGGATCTAATTTCGGCACACTGTACAGGTCCATACCTAGCTCCTATTTCTCAGAACTTGCCCCTCCCCAGAAACTCATTGAGAAAGAAACTAAACGCCAGAGCAGACCAAAATAGCGAGTGCGGTAATTTAAATGATAAAAGCGTTAAGGCGTGGGCGTTGAAATGAATGTTCGTTAAGGTTTACAGGCGTCTTACTGTTTCTCACCTTAGGCTAGGAGTTGGAACTTGAAATTATAGTTTGTCACTTCATAACTGTAGTGACTTAGTGTCACTGTCAGTGGGACAGCCTTACTGTGTTTGCAAAACAGGGAAACAAAGCAAAGAGTGGACGCGGCTACTCACCAGGAAGCTTTCTGTTTCGTTTCACTACTTTTAGATCACAATTTTTTTCAGACATTTGGGTGCTTTAGGGTGGCTGTGATTGTAATTTATGTAATCTGATCTGAAGTTGTAGTGACTACCGTTCCAGTTTCAGTAAAGATGAATACTTTTAGTACAACTACACAGTACAAGACACCTTGACAGATTTAAAAAAAAAAAAAAAAAAAAAAACTACTAATGTTACATTATAAAACATACATTAATTGGAGGAACCACTGCATAAACTAAAATGGTCAGTCAGTGACAGATTAGATCTGAGTAAATCCATGGAGTAAATAGCTTGACTTCCCTTGAGGTTTAACTTTAAGTTCATGAATATTGAAATTGATGTCTGAACAGTGCACTGTTCTGTTAAAAGCCAGAGCATCACCCCAAGTCATTTTGGTGAGGGTCACTGAGTGACCATAGCAATTAGTAATAGCATTAGTACAAGATACATCAGTATTTCACACTATTTGGAACTTAACAGTTAACTTCAATCATTTATAATTTAATAGTGCATGTACCAGTTCCGGCTATAAGCTTCACATGTAATGCTGTTGATTTGATGTATTACTCTTAATTCTGGTCGCTTCGTTCAGTTGTCAATAATACTTGATTCAAGAATGCTTACATAACAATACATGACTTGCTGTATGCAAATTATACAGCACTTGTACAGTTTTGATGGGTGAGAAGCAGTCTTTGAAGTTTAAAGTGAATCCAGTGTTACTGTTAGGGACTTTGAATTTAGTTCAGTATTCTGGATCTTTACACCTTCATCAAAATCAAACACTAGTACTGTACTAGTCACTAGCCTTCACACACTTTCTCACTCTCAGATTCTGAGACTTATAATAATAATGAGGATAATTTGTCTGGCGCCCAACCTCCTATAATATACATGAAATACGTCACATTACATACACATGCAATACATGTTATGTACACACAGCTATGATACATCCTAACACGACATCCCAAAAAGACAATGATGGTAACAGTGGTGATAGAGAAGTTAGTCTTTATTATACTGCTGGAAGAAATGAGACTTTAAAGGAGTCCGTTGACTCTGCATGGCGAACATGGGCGGGCAGGCAGGCTGTTCCAAATGACTAGTCCATGGTAGAGCAATGCTCGCTGACCTAGTGTTTTCGATTTAACCTGTGGAATACGTAGGAAGCGGGTGTCAGCGGAGGATCTGAGTTGTCTGGAGGGTGTGTACAGCTGCAGCAGAGTGGAAAGGTATGAAGGACAGGAGGCAGTGATGCAGTTATAATTATATAGTGGCCACTTTATGATGAATTCTTGCTCTGACAGGAAGCCAGTGCAGTTCTCTCGACTTGAATGCATGCCGTGTGTGTGTGTGTGAGTGTTTCCTTGCCAAGTTATATGATTTGCTTTCTTGTGCAGATTGCTGCCATAGCCCTGATCGCCGTAGGAGCCTACGTGCAGGTCAAACTCGTGGACTACTATGATTTCTTTGGGAATTCATACTCAGGGCCTGGCATATTGTTGATAGTGGTGGGCGTCCTCATCTTCATCATCGCCTTCTTTGGCTGCATGGGTGCGCTGAAGGAAAACTACTGCCTCACCATGACTGTAAGTTTAGAGTTTGTGAGTAGGGTGTGGATTGACACTGTGGGGTTGGTCACTGAACAGGGTAGGAAACCCTTGATCTAAGGAACTGGTTAATTGTCTCCCCTGGTACTAGTGGTGTTTTGCATGCCTGGAGTGCTAAGCTGACAAAACGTGTTACTGTGTCTAAGAAGAATACAGTGTGTAGTGGAGATTTTCTTCTTTTGGGTGAAAAGGGCAAGTCTAGTTCTATCCCGTGCTGGATAGCACTTAGCAGAAGTGGATACAATGTATACATGTGTATGTATGTATCACATGTCATATAAATAGGAATGTCACCCTTTGAGGGCCACACAAACCCTCACTCCCACAGGGGAGTAAGGTTGAAAGTTTCCTTTAAACAGCGTTTATAATAATTAGAAAGTGAAATATATAATATGATACTTAAAACGAATACTGTTTATTGTAGTGATACAGTACTGTACATGTAACCAGTTTCACCCTGTAAGTTATGAACAGATAAATTTATAATTTTTTAATCAGTGATACATGTATTGCATAGTTCTATAGACTGTTTGCAGTAATAGTACTAATAATTTATATAATGTAGTAGTTCATCTTGATTATAAGTTTCGTGGCTATGGTTAGTGATTAACCCTGGTCTTGCTTCATTAATTTGTTTTAAATGTTGAAAAAGCCATAGAGGTAACCTGGGATATTCCGAGCTCAGTTAGTGTTAATGATGAATTTGTTTTATTGTTGTTTCTGTTGCCCTTTTTTGCAGTTCGCTGTACTTCTGGGGATCATCTTCATCATGATGATTGCTGGTGGCATTGCAGCATACGTTCTTCAAGATGATGTAAGCCAGAGTTAAATAATTTTACTCTACTGGCAAATGTCTAGTGACTTGGCAGGCACTGCATTTGATTTTGAGGTCAGAGGGGAAAAGACTTGTTTCTCGGCATCCTGCCCTACAGTAGACTTTAACAGCTGTGTCGTACTCTGTGTAACCATTGTAGGAATCGTGTTTTTGCTTTGGGGTGGGGAGTGGTCAGTTGTTGAATTGTGTGAAGAGCATCGTGCATACAATTACGTGTACGTGTGCATCCACTCTGTGTGCATTCTCTTAGTCTTACTACTACCCAGGCGCAGTAATTGATTTGTTGTTGTTTGAACTTGCAGTAAATCACAGAATTTATTGTGGTGACGGATTTAAAAAAGGAAAACTACTGAATATTGTCTGCCATATTTTTTTTATTATAGCCAGTGGTTTTCATGAAGTGATATCCTTCATTACTTGATTATATTTTTGTCTTTACTAGTACATGTATTAATACTGTTTTTCATGGCAGATTGAAGCCGAAGTCTCTAAAACATTGCTGGACGCAGAACAGAACTACAATACCAGTGGTGGTGTCCAAAAATCATGGGACCTGCTTCAGCGTGACGTAAGTCTTAGATTGTGAAATGTATATGGGCATGGCTCAGAAATGGCGTAGAACGCCCGATCGTTGCACTAGCAGACTTTGAGTGGAAATAAAAATACCTTAGAATGGTAATTTTTTTAATGTAAGGGCACCAGTGTTTAGCAGATATATGAAACTCTGGCTCCTAAACTTTTCTCGTCGGAATATTGTAAATAAATCGGTGCAATTGCACTTTTCCCGCATTTTCGGCGCCGCCGCTGAGCGCGATTTTTGTGACACGGTTTTTGGTCCTTCACAGTGATCAAGAATAACTTCAAAAAGAAAGTGCCCACCGCTTGATAATCCAGTACAGTAAACTTGGAAGTGGTCCGTAGTCGGTTCCAAAACTTTCATTTTGAAATTTACCGCTTACTATGCGAGCCACGTTGGATTTTCGTGACCAGGAATGTACGTAAGCCATTGCTGTAAAAAATAGCCGCGGCGGAATAATCGTTACCGGCCGGAAATAATAAACACAACAACAACAAAAAGTTGTGCATTTTTTATTAAATTCACGCCAGTTTTTAACCATAAAGCGATAGCATTCGTCAGATACTCATACCGTCGAAAATATGCGATATCGGTCGCGCTCCGAGTTTCGTTGTGAACGGCGTGTTACGTACTACTTTTTTACTTGCGCAGTGGCGCGAATCGGCTGACTTTCGTTTCGCTCGCAGCACCATGTGCGATTCATTCTGGCCAGATTTGTCTTTGTGTGGAATCGGGAAACAGAATGTCGAAGAACAACGAAGAAAATGAAGGTAAGTTTTTGTTGTCAGTCCTGATCTGCTTGTTACGTACTTCGCAACAGCGTTTTTGACCTCATGTTTCTTCGATTATAGCTTCTGTGCAATGTAGTTCACTGATCACGACGAAAGCAATCTTTGGAAAAATGTTTCGCCGAGACATCACTCCGTGTTTCCACAGTTTTCACAGTGCGTATCTACAAGAAAAAAACATTTTATTGGACTGTCTGAGATGTTTTTGTAGTCAAGATAACGTACACAGCGCATTAACAGTTCTGTGAAAAATTACAGAATCTAGGGCGGCGGGCTTGCGAAATAATTACGTTTGAAGTCAAATCGCTTGAATTTTACGGAATTCCATTTAGGTGATTGCAAAATTTAGACTCCAATAATGGTGTCCGTTATCTCACAACAAAGAGTTGTACTCGTTTTCAGGCTTTCATGTTTACAGGTAGAGAAATAGCCCAGAATTGTGAAAGACATGAATTTGTTCACGTCTCACTCATTAATAGTTGCAAGGGACCATGTCCGATTGTGTTCACTATTATTGTGCGTGGTCAAGAATATATCGGCTGTAATGGTCAAAGTTTGTAACTTCACTACAAATCTGTGGCTAACGCCTCATCATCAGCGTTGTGATGTTATGAACGTCGCATCAAACTATCAACTACGTTTCTACACGTGAAATGCCTTTATGTGAGAGCATGACTGCTGCAGTTTTGGACAGTTTTGAAGAGGAGAAACTGTTTAAAGAATTAATTACTGTTTTTAACATGTCAGTCCTTAGCACGTAACATCACAACACAAACTTAAACAAAGTTGTGTTGTGATGTTATGAACAACACTTTTCATTGAAATGATTCTTTGCTGGTGAATTGGGTGTGCTTTATTGAGTTTAGTGATAAGCAGGGGTTTTTTGAAGCAGTTGGGGTTCTCTACATCAAGTCTGTGGGTTATTTTTAGAGAAGTTAATGTTGATCACTTCACAACAAAGCTTTTGGAGTGAGGTTATGAACTGACAGCAAATGTTTTTACTCAGGGTCATATTGTAGATTTAGGTTATGAGGATGATGCTTCAGTCATGATTCATACTTCCCCTCTTCTAATCATACATGCATTTTTGTGTGGTTTTGCACAAAATAGGTCTTTGTTAGTTCATAACTTCACAATAATGTATGATCCATGGTCTGCCATTGTTTGTGTGAAGTTATGTACGTCTCTCATGAGTGTGCTGACCTGCAGTAAATGGACAATTTTGAAGAAACATAACTGGGTGCAGGTAACTTCAACTGTTGGAGTTCTGTGAGAGTAGATTAAAGAGGTTTATGCAGGTCTGTTGTTTAAATTTGACAAAATGTGAAAAGATGCAAGTGCAGTGTGTTGTGATGTTATGAACAGTTCAGTTACATACAGTAAACGCTGCTGTTGTACGGCATTAGGTCAGCGGTTGCATAATTTCACATTCACATCCTGTGTGAAGCATTAGGTTCTTGTCCTAGTCATTTTAACAGACTTTTCGGTGCCATTCTGCTGTTTGTAACTTCACAACAATCCTTTGGTGTGAGGTTATGGACTGATAGCAAATATTTTCCCCTGATGGTCATACTGTAGATTTAGGTTATGAGAATGATGGTTCAGTCATGATTCATACTTCCCCTCTTCTATTCATACATGCATTTCTGTGTGGTTTTGCACAAAATAGGTCTTTGTTAGTTCATAACTTCACAACAATGTATGATCCATGGTCTGCCATTGTTTGTGTGAAGTTATGTACATCTCTCACGAGTGTGCTGACCTGCAGTAAGATGACAATTTTGAAGAAACATAATTGGGTGCAGGTAACTTCAACTGTTGGAGTTCTGTGAGAGTAGATTAAAGAGGTTTATGCAGGTCTATTGTTTAAAATTGACAAAATGTGAAAAGATGCAAGTGCAGTGTGTCGTGATGTTATGAACAGTTCAGTTACATACAATAAACACAGCTGTTGTAAGGCATTAGGTCAGCGGTTGCATAACATGGGGTTCATTGAACGAAGGTAACAGCTCTTTGCTTCTTAGAGGACCTACAGGACAGTCATTCTTTAAAAGGTGCTACATGAAGTTGAACAAATAATAAAGGATGTTCATAACTGTTATTGGAAAAATGTCTCTTTCAAACAGATGAAGGATGGTGTTTGATGTCTGATTTATCATAACATGAATTTATCTGCAATGTAGAAATAATGTCATTAACTTTATGACTGTCGATCTGCAGAGTGCCAGAAGTCGACGACTTTGTGGAAGCTGTTTTTTCAAGCAACCGAAAGAAGGGAGAAGCCGTCTACTACGCATAGGTTTGTGTCTCCAACGCACGGCATACAAATATCTTTAACCATTGTTGCAAAAGTCATGAGATGTCAAGACAAGTTTTTACATGATCCTGTTTATTTTAGTTTTTCTTGGCTTTAGCTGACGCTGGTCTCTCCATGTCAGAAATCTTATAAGGTGATGTCTCCTGTGTCCAGGTGCTGGAAGTGTTGCATGATGGTTCTGAGGTGAAGCTTCACTACATGCAAAGAAAGGGGGATGTATACACGTGGGCGGATGTGGCCTGGCATCCCACCGAGCAGATACAAGGAACTGTTGCTGCCCCTAAACTCATGCCAGGGCGCAAACTTGCATTTACTTTCAGTTAGGTCTGAAGACGTTTTCCGCTGAGCCATTAACAGCCCCATTGACCTCTGTGGTAGCCAGGCAGGTTTAGACTAGTTACCTGAAAACTACATGCAGTTTTTCACCTATGTGTCTGTGTTTGAATATCTTCTTAAAAGTTGTGGCATTTGGAACAGTATTCTGTAGCTTGCTGTTATAGATCTATATGAAACTTGCTTAATAAAATCAACAAATCTATAACTTTATCTGTTTTTACATAGTTCTGTTCCAAGGATAAGCAGAGTGGCTGTAAAAGCAAAACTATCACAATGAATGCACTCGAATGGTAGCCATAAATAAACATCTGCACATAATATGGACAGTCCCAGAATAGGTGAACAATAGTTTCCTCTCCCAGACCACAAAATAAACACATGAACATGCTCTTTCATGGTCAGCAGTGATGTAAATACTTACACTCAGGCATTATAAAACTGCTTCGTGTAAAAAAAAAAAAAAAAGAAGAAGAAAAGTGCACTATGTACACTTCCTACGTGCCAAATGGGGTTTTTCACTCCTAGAATATGTTCCCAGTATCTTATCAGCTCTAATGTCATAGTTTCTGTTTTGCCCACTGTTTCTCTTAATAAGAAAAAAAGCTGAAAGCCTACTGAGTAGCTTTATATGAATATAGTGCGTTTTGGGTGAAATTTGAAGTACTTAAGACAGTCGCAGATCTTTAGAGTTGAAAAATGTTGTGAAGTTATGTACAACATTTACCAGCTTGTCAACATGTCTTAGGAGGATTTACTTCAGAAGTAAAATAAAAGTTCCATACAATAAAAATGGTGATGTAGTATAAATGCTTTACTTTTTTAGTCAGAGAATGGTCTTAATGGAGCACACATTCTAAAAAAGCTGGCCATGTCACGTTGTGAAGTTATGTACATTTCCCCTCCTTGAGACTGTTTTTTCTTGTACTGGCTGAAATTGGGGGCGATTCATATTCTTAAAGGGCTTCAACTGCAGGGGTGTAATGTTCACTCACTTTTACCACCTGTGATGCTCAACTACTGCTAAGAAAGGTTTGTTTTATTTGTGAAAACAGGAGAGAGACATCTCATTGTTGTGAAGTTATGTACTACGGTAACATTCCATATTTTTCCCCCATTGTTTTATGTTTTCTGGGGGCAATAGTGGCAACAGTGGATACCTGCTTTGTAGATAGTCTGCTGATTTGGTTTTTAAAGGTCATTGTTAATCTCTTAATAAGTTTGTAAACAAATTTTAGCCTTGTGACGTTGTGAAGTTATGTACTGAAGTTCCCCTTTAGTTATTTTAGGCAAATGTATCAATACCAAAACCTCTTTCATGGTCAGCAGTGATGTAAATACTTACACCTAGACATTTTAAAACTGCTTCATGTAAACAAAGTGCATTATGTACACTCACTATGTGCCAAAAGGGGTTTTTCATTTCTAGAATGTGGTCCCAGTGTCGTATCAGCTCTAATGTCATAGTTTCTGTTTTGCCCGCTGTTTCTCTTAATAAGAAAAAAAGCTGAAAGCCTACTGATTAGCTTTATATGAATATTGTGTGTTTTGGATGAAATTTGAAGTACTTATGACAGTCGTAGATCTTCAGAGTTGAAAAATGTTGTGAAGTTACGTACATTTTCTGCTTCTTAAAATATCTCGCTTCTTTGAAGTCCAAGAACAGTGTAACTATTTCAGTTAACACAACTGGTTTTTCTTTATAACAGGGTGCAATTTAAATGAATTTCTTTGTATCTCTTTCCAGTGAATGGGAGCAAGAAGTTCCTGTGATGTTGTGATGTTATGTCAGGGCTCCCTAAACTGTGCGTCTGTGCGTAATTTACGCACTGAAGTGAAAATTTACGCACTAAAAAAAATTTCTGGGGGTACGTTGAAGCATTATGAACGCGATCTGTGCGTAGCTTGACGCATTATCTCTGCGCTACCGTGCGTACGCCTATAGGCTTGTTGTGATCGAGTGAGTGTTCTCCCTTGCCTTGGCCGCGTTCAGTTCGGTTCTGTTTAACGCTCGCAGGCGTTAACTGTCTACTGCTGCAGATCGGCGGCTACTACACCTACTCGCGCGCAGTGAACGTGCCCCATCTTTTTCCGGATTCTGCGCACTGAAACATCCGGCGTATACATGCGATGTTTTGTTGATGATCGAAATGACGGATTCGCTTTCTCAGTCTATGACGAATTATGCCACCGAAGAAAGTCAGAGTTCAGAAGATTCAAGACTTTTTCGGATGTGGAAAAGTTGTGAAGGAGCTCGAGCCCTCGCCAGACAGCGGGTGCACTTCGGCATCGGAGTCGACACAGAGCGAAAAGTTTCCAAGCAGGCACTTTCAGAAATGTACCAGCAGATTTGTGGCCGTGTCTCACTCTGTGATTTTGACCCTTATGCTATTTTTGATTATAGCCTGATGTTTCCTGTCTCAGTATCTAATGTATCAGAGATGACATCACTTGAGCTACTCGGGTAATGCTATTTCTAATGCGTCAAACAGGAAATTTCATCACACTAAAATCAAAATTGCATGAGGGTCAAAATCGCAGTCAGGGCCACATTTGGAGAGCTCCTGACTTTTTTCTGGACTTAAAGTTTCCTTAGGAAAGCAAACTTGTTTTGACTGTTCAGTTTTTGTCAGGAAGAAACTGTGACTCAGTTCTAACTTTTGTGTTCCAGACAGTTTAGTTACTGCAGTCTGGTGGATTCTGACATTTTGTATGTGCCAGTCAGTCCTGGTTCAGTTGACTGTTCTCTTGTTCAGTTGGATTTGTTTACCTTGGCAGTTCTCATTGCTTGAGCTATCTGCAGTCACTAAGTAGTTGAAGACCTAATTCACAGTGTCTCAGTGGTTGCAGTTTTATTGTTGCTAGTCAATGCAGTTTTAATGTTGCTAGTCAAAGGCTTGTTTTTAATTTAAAGTTAGTTAAAGTTTGTGCTCAAGTGACTGACACACTTTGGCAGTTCAGTGTGATAGTACTAGACTATCTAGTGATCATGTCAGACTGAACTTGTTTAGTATTCTAGTTTGACTTGACTTCAGTTTTACTAATTTGACTGTTCAGTGTTTGTCACAAGAAACTTGTGATTCAGTTGTAACATTTGTGTGCCAGGTTGTGAGGAGAAAGTTGCTCCTCATATTGGCTTCAATACATGTCTCACAATGACATTTCATCACCTCCCCAGCAAAGGATTGTGTTTCTGAAAGTTGAATTTGATTGAAATTTGTGCTAAAGTGACAGGCTTTGGCAATTAAAAAAGTTACTTATTGTCACAGGTGAGGATGTTGTTAATTTATTTTTTTGTTGTACCTTGTGTGACTGTGACAGTGTGTGTGTGCATGTAACTAAACATGGTAACACTGAACAGTGCTTTTTAATCTAAGCACAGAAAATGACTTCAACTGATAGTGAATATGAGTTAGTGTACAAAACTGAATTGTACCCACTTCATTTAATTATATGATTTGAAGTTGATAAAATTCAGTTTTGCACACACACACACACACACACACACACACACACACACACACACACACACACACACACACACACCTGGCTGTTCAGCAGTATTTACTGAATTTATAATTCCATGCACTAAAAACTTGAGAAATGATTCTGACCCCTTAAAAATTCGAAGTGGAGGTACAAAGACCCCCTAAAATTTTGAACTGGGGGTCAGTAGACCCTTTAGGTCTGTAGATTTTAGGGAGCCCTGTATGTACACAGTGATAGTGGTTGGCGTCATATTACACAAGTAATAAATGAGTGAATGACGCAAAAAATGGTTCAGATGATGTGTTTTTGTTTGAAGATGGTGTGCCCCAAGTCCAGTGTGTAAATTATGATTTTCTATTTTGCCTTAGTGTGTCACAACTTTTCAACACCATTTCTGAGCCATGCCCATATATGATGTAATTATATGTGTAGCAGTGGGGTGTTACCTTCACTGGCTAGGTTCTACTGTTGCTAGGTGCTATTGTTTGCCTTGAGTTGCAGACTATTGTTGAGTTTGAACTTCTGAAATCATAGCACACAGTTTGAGTTGGTTTAAACAGTTTCATAGTTTGCAGCATATAGATCTATGTAAACAAGCTGAGGGTATGGTATCCTTGGTGTGGGCCGTTGATGTACAGCAACTCTGCAGTGGCAGATAACGAGATGGGGAATATCACAACACAAAAGGCAGATGAGAGAGATGCTTTGACAGTTTGAATTGATTCAAGACAAGCTTGACTCTTCAGGACACTTTCTTGCTTTGTCAGAGTACGAGTCTAGACAAAAAAGGAAAAACAAAAAAAAGGATTTTAAGTGTACAGAGCGCTCTAGTGAATTTTATTCTTGGCTATGATTTCCGCAGTACTGTTCAAACTAAAGAAACATTTAGTGGACTTTTTTAAAGTGTCATGCAGATAGCCTATCAAAGTATCATTATCGATATCATAATGATAATGTTCTTGTCTTTATCTACAGTTTAACTGCTGTGGTGTGAACAGTTCCAGTGAATGGCTGAAGCACCTTAATAACACGTACCCTCAATCTTGCTGCAAGGATGAGGCAAATTGTGACAACACAAAGGCAGCTGACATGAAAACAGGGGTGCGTACATTATAGGACCCCCATTCATCTTTGTTTTGTTCGGCTGCACGTTTCAGGTTGTCATATGTTTAACAAAACTGAATTTCTATAAAACATTTAGTAGTTTAACATGTTTGGCACATGTTCCGGTTCTTACTAATGTTAATCCTATAAAGATGGTTGTATAATCTTTAGAAAAACTGAAATTTTGTAAAACACTTTGTTGTTTGACATATATCTATTAGATACATTTATATGTTCCCATTCTGACTAATCTTAGTCCTACATGGATTATAGTACAGCATCTTCCAAAAGAAACAAACAACGCTGATCTAGAACAGCAGTTGTCATGCTTGATGTGCAGGACTTTTCAAGGCCAATTCATTCGTATATAATGGTCAAGAGTACAGAGTTGAGTCTAGTGAGTGTGACATGAGTACCCAGTTTTCAGCAAAGTGATAAACAAACTATTTTATATGAATTTGGTGTGTCTTGTCATGAGCAATCTTCACAGAATCTGATTTTCTCATACAAGTTGTCGATTGGCCGTATTTGAAGAAATAAGTTGTGAGTTTGTACATAACATTAAACACTGTCACAATTTTGCAGACTTGAAATATCAAGGCAAAAACAAGCCAGTGATGTTGTTTGCATTTTGTGTTTTTATTTTGAAGGCTTAACCTTCAGCAATATCACAAAAGAGAAGGAAAGACTCACTAGATGCAAAGAAATGCAATGAAAAAGTGGTGTGAACATAACTTTACGTCAAGCGGCATGTTAAACTGAAATGAGCACCATTATGACAGAGTACTGATACTGTTTGGTCAATAAAACCTTCTTAAGAACATTGTTTGGGTTACTCAATAATAATGTAGTGCAATACATGAACAATAATAAATGATAGGTGAACAGAAATGGATTCAAATGTTTCTGGTTTTCTGCTTGACGGAACATGTCAATAAAACCCTTTAAAAAGCTAAACATTTTATTCCAGTTATTATTGTTTCCCAGTGAAATTAAAGACTGACCCTTGAAATACATGCAAAAACAAAAATAACAGTTGCTACTTCACTGTGTCCCTGAATAAAGTGATCAAAGAAAGAACTGAGCATGCTTAAACATAACATTACAACATGACAGACTCATTCCAAACTTTTAAAGTCACACAGAAGGAAAAGGTACAAAAAAATATATTACCAGTGACTTTGTTTTTATGGTAAATACACCTTAGTCACACAAAAATGTATCTAACAGATTTAACACATGAATTATTACCATATCCAGCTGTCTGAACATAACTTGACACACTTGAACACAACATTACACTGTGACAGACAAATTTCAGATAGCTAAAGTCAACCAGAAGGAAAAAGAACAAAACATATCAGTTGTAGTAAGTGTGGTTCAATGGGAGGTACTCTTTAACCCCCTCAAAGTATGATTTTAAGCTTAATCCCATAGATAATTGCTATCTCAAGCTACATGAATGTAACTTTACGCAACTTCGAACATAACACTACACTGTGACAGACTCATTTGAGACTGTCAAAATCAAACAAGAGGAAACGGAACACAAAAAAATGTATTACCAGGAAGTGTGCTTTAATCGAAGGTACATATTCTCTTCACAAAAATATGATTTAAAAGCATAATAAAATTGTTAACTGTCATTATCAAGTTGCTGGAACTTAACTTGACAAACACTCATGCAACAGCTTTCACTCAAACACACACAGGAATGATGTATACAAACTGCTATAATCAAAAAGGGGCTCACAGCATAGGAAATAGTGAATACATATCATTTTTCAGTACAGCAAAGGAAAAAAAATGTAACCTTTGACTGAACATAACTTGAAACCCACTGTCTGTGTATAAAGTTGTGTTCAAACACAAACAGCTCCTGCACATTTTCTATTGGTGTGATCCTGGAAAAAAAACCACAGTCATGAATAAAAACACATAATTTCGCTGTCCTCTATTTGTGGCCATTAAAAAAATGAAGGAATGCCCAAGTTGTTGTTTGTACATAACATAACAACTGCATGAATCTGGGTACGGTGTGTAAAGTTAACTTCAATAAACAAACAGATGAACACACAAAAATGTGTTTGAATGGAAATTTTCAAGACTCCAGGGAGAAAAATTATTCCAAAGATGTTTAGCAGGATATTCTATTTTTGTTTTGTGCTAGACTTGTCGTCGTATGAGTTTGAACATAATGCTGACGACCTTCGTTTGTGAGTAAAGTTGTGTTCAAACCAGAGACATCTGAAATTTTACATAAGAAAGCTTTACTCCCCGCAAAGGATCTTTTTCCGAGTAGCTTTCCACCTAAAAATACCTAAGGCATTCATTGTTTGTTGCTGAATACACAACTTTTGTAACAGAGTCATGAACATAACGTTTACAACCTAAACCACAAATGTCTCCACGGCTGTATCGATTAGAATCACGACAAGGATTAACATCCACGTGTTGGTGATACCAATCACCACAATAACATCGAGTTTACCATTGCCGCTGTTGTCAGCAGTATTCCAAAATGCACAAGAACACAGACTCTTTGTGTTTATTCACTTTTTGCTGCTGAGTTGACTAGATTTGTCTGAACATAACACTTAAAACTTACCCTCGGGATTATCAGCTGCCTCCTCCAGTGACGGCAATCAAAGTCATCGGCTCAAAGAAATCATGCTTCCAGCTTGTGTTTGAAACGGCCGCTGGTTGAATTTATCTCATACCCGAGTGTAGCGATCGATTTTTTTTTTTCGCATGAACATAACAGGAAAATTAACACACCGTCTGGTCTTCGAAATCAACACGAAGTTTCTTTTCAACAACACGAGATATATCGATGTTCTTCCATGAAAAATAAAGAGTGAAAAAACGATGTTGAGATTATGCAAGTTAGGTATTTCGCAGGACAAAAGTACGCTCGACCTCGGTGGTCGATGTTGATCATCGGAAGTTTACGACGACGTTATGTCCAAACGTGCCTACATTTTCAGTCATTTTTCTAAAAAACGGAAAATATTTGACACCTGCCAGTATGCCGACTGAAATAAAGGCAGTTTTGAGCATTTGGAGACAGCAAATGGGTTCACTGACCGTTCTCCATGTTTCTCAAAATAACACTTCAGCGATCGCAAGTACTTTCTGTCACGTTTTTCTTCCACTGCAATCACCGATTTTTCGCCAAAAACCCAGAGTTTTAAACGCAAGAAGTAAATGTACCACATCCAACTCTCACTGTTTGAAACTCTGATTTATACTGAACAAGTGAGCCAAAGTAGACAACTGTGCATGCTTTTTAAACAAATTTATAGCATCATTCATGTGAATGGGTAGCCATTTTGAGCAGTCGACTCACCTCTGTACTCTTGACCATATATAAAAAGGACACAAAAACACATTCCAATATACGGCAGTTCTTACGTGAGAAAATGAAGAGTTACCGCTTAGGGTTTGCACTGTTCTGTCCCTTGGAATTTGAAATGTCAAGACAGTTCAGGAACGAGTGTGTCCTCCGCCTGCTGCATCAACAGCCTGGCACCAGCATGGCATGGAATGAACAAGTCGTAGAGGCACCATGCCTTGCAAGACATGTCCAGGTCCTCCGGATGGCCTGCTGAAGCTGGATGGCGTTCAGTGGGTTAAATACAATCAGGTTGAATTTGCGCTTGATTTAAGCCACAAGTTCTCAGTTGGGTTAATATCAGAACTCAATAGTGGGCCAAGGTCAAGGAGGAGGACGTGAGCAAGGGCTGTCAGGTGAGATGGGCAGTGTGCGCTGGTTCATTGTCCTGTTGAAAGATCAGCACAATTGCAGCACAACGGGCTGGATCACGTTGTTGATGTAACACAGTGCGTTGACTCGGCCTCCAGGTCTGGGTCACAAGTTGCTGAAGAAGACGGGTCCCAGGAGCTGTCCACCACGCTTCCTGTCCCCCAAAACAGCTGACAGGCCGTCTCAGAATGGTGTCTACTGGATGTGGCTGTCCTCAGGGCTTAAACTCTTGCACCTTTTGTTGGATTTCCGCCTTTGGTTAAAAAAAAAAAAATCTAGTAAAATGTGCAAATGCTACACACTTGTCCTCTTTTAGGATCATGGACTATTTTAAGACCTGGCCCCTGCATCCTGGTGCCCCTTAGACATCAAATGCGAACATGTCCAGAATGTGGGTCAACACAGAATAGGCAAACGCAATCTGTGCCCACTCTCTCCTTCGCCAGTTCTGACACCGAGTGGCCCAGTTCAGCCTTGCCTGGCGGTGATGCTGGGTCCGAATGGCAGCAGGGTATGGTCGGTATGCGGATTGCAGTACATGTGTCACTGTCTGTGAGCTGAGCAGCCTTTTGTGAGTTCCAAAGTTCACTCTTTCAGTGGAGGCGGCCTGCTCACACGATGGAGCCAGTAAACCACTGAATTGGGCGTTTCTTGCGTGGAGTAACTACCCTTGGATGGCCACTTCTGGGTCTGTCCTGGGCTGACCCACACGCTTGGAATTGATTCCAAAACCGATAAATGGTTGAGGGATGAATATTAAAATGTTGTGCAACATCAGCAGATCTGCTTCCTGCCTGAATTTGCTCAGTTGTATGGGCATGCAACGTGTGGGAAAGACGTGGCATGGCTGCCAGAGACAGGGAAAAGCAAACAATAAATTTAACTGCTAGTTAGTTCACTCTGTGTCTGTGCTGTTCGCGTATGTAACCCGCTTTGCTGATGTGTGCCTCCATTTGCTGACCCATCTGCATTTACTCTGTTTCATAGTGTGGCCCGGAAATGCACAGTGGGTGTGTTAAGATGGAGTTTTACCAAAAGCATCGTGAAACACCTGACATTAGCATGTGATAGCAAGTTGATGTGTCCAAACACCATTTCAGAGTTGGCGTTCAACTTTTTCATGTTTCTTTTGGAAGATACTGTATGTTTGCTTACAATTCCAGTCCAGTTGAGAAAAATATCCTCAGTCTCACTATTCCCATTGTAATTTGGCTACATGTACTGGGCTGTAGAAAAGCAGTATCATCATATCATGATATTTTGAAATTTGATGCAACAGGGCTGTGAGAATGCGTTCATCAGCTGGATGGAAGACAATGTGGCCATCATCGGAGGAGTGGGAATTGGACTGGCCTTCATCATGGTAAGTGTGAACTTATTCTACACAAGCGAAGACTATAGTTGTAACAGGTTGTTTACATTTCACCTCCCTTCCCAACACGTGTGCGATCAGGTTTCCTTGGCAAACTGCTGAAGGTGATGTTAGAGACAAAGTAAAATACAACATCCACACAGCACTTGCCCTAAGTCTTAAATCATGTGGCCCACATGGTGAAATGTCACCGCAAGATCCAGGCAGCTTGTGCCAGATGGCATAGTCAGTTTAGAAAGCAGGGGTAAAAAGTCTGCATGGTTGGGTGGTTTTCTGCAGTTGCGACATCTCAGATCTGTTTCCACAGGGGGAAAATAATTTTTCTGGAAAAATAAAAATCAGACTTTTAGGGTTTTTCCGAGACCGCCCAGGTGCCACCCATAGTAGTACCTTGTGTGTTATATCATTTTACAGGTTGTTGGTGTGCTGTTCGCCTGCTGTCTGGCCCGGGCTATCCGCAAGGAGTATGAAGTCGTGTAAAGCAGTCGACCAAATGGCTGCTTCACTGTGGGGGGATCTGTGGGGGGCCAGAAGATCACGCTACAGTGACAGGACATCATCCACATTCAACTTTCAAGAGAGACATCAGTAACATCTGTGTCTGTCATTTAGCATAAGCAACATCATGCCTGTTAGTGTGGAATTTAAAAAAGAAAAAAAAAAGGGACTGTAGTCAGTGATAAAGGGTGTTGTTTTACAAGGCTCAACCTTCAGCTACGCTGTGCTTTGTTGCATAGTCAACTAGAACACTTCTGCATCATTTGTTGGAATTCGTGTTTAGGTCATGCCCAGTAACAAACAGAAAATGTTACAGGCGAAGAAACACGCAGGCCTGCTTTTGTGGTGCATAAACTTGCAGAAGAAGGGCGGAAAATTATGTGATCTTGAACGGACAGCTTTTTGGGGTGTTGTGTAGTTTCTGCTCTCAATCAGCCAGCCCATCGACTGGTCCATCTTGTATGTTTTGACCTTGAGTATTGAGTCCAACTTGGTCTGTATTTTATACTTTCAGATCTACATTCTTTTTCACTTACTCAGTCCTAAGTTAGAACATCATAGTTGACTTGTGATCGCAAGTGTGCCAACATAAAGGCTACTCCAACGTCACATTCTGGTGCACCTGTTTTGTTCTGCTTTGGTGGAAACAGCAGTGCACCTTTGGACCATTTCCATTGCCTCTGTGAAAGTCATCCCTGTTTCCCATTACCATACTGATTGTCAGTGTCACAGCTGTTTGCATCGACAGCTCGTCTTACTATCTGTCGGCTTAACTTCAGCATCAACTAGTCGACTTACAATTGTACATGTTGTTGCCGTTTGTACATTACCCCTTTGTGAATAGCATTAGCATCATCATCAACATCATTCAGATATATTATTATATATATATATGTTCTTGTTATCTTTTTATTTTTTTGGGTTTTTTTTGTTTTGTTTTGTTTGTTTTCAGTTTCTCATTGCTGTCTAGCACATAGAGTTTAACTGGGAGCCCCTACTTTTTCCTTGATGTGTACACAATATATGAAAGGCGTTTTAAAACCACAGTTCATTATTGTAATGTTAGAACTTGTAAATAACTGGTAAACTTGCTACGCTCATGGTTGCACTTTTTTTCCGTACGTATTTGATTTACACTCCCTTTCATTTTAACATCTCTTCGGTGATGCAACATTAGAAAAGTAGCTTCAAACCTTTGTTTCCCTTTTGAGAAATGTACAGGAAAAAAAGCAGAACAAAACAAAACCACAACAACAACAAAAAAGGTCTAATCTTCTTTGGTTTGCATAATGGTAACGTCTGCTATGTACATGTAGGTTTGTCTACAGTTTGGAGTGTTTCCTCATCCTGTTTTGGCTAAAGACTTGTTCCCTGATACTAAGCACCAGTTTTTGTCTCACGATGTGTTATGGGGTAAAAGGAAGTGTTTGTTACTATTATATGGAGGTGATATTGATCATAAAGTGCTCTTTGTAACTGATAAGCATTCTATATTTTCCTATAACTGGTCAGACATGTAACTTTTTGAGCTCATCTTTGTGCTTTACCTTCAACTCAAATTCATACTATTTCACTGTGGGGAATGATCGTTACTTAAAAAGTAACTTTAAGACACGTGCAAGGCTCGACCTTGGATCAAACATCTGATCTTCATTCTTACTTTGTAGTTTCATGTTTTTCCTGTCAATAAAAAAAATTAAAAGTTTGGATTCAGTTTTGATCAGTATACTGTATGATACATAAAGCTGTCCTTTTATGTGTGTGTTTGACCCCAGAGGCAGACATGGGATTCTTCAGCAATTTCGCGGCTTCAGAGGCAGCTAGGGGTGAATCTTGAAATCGGTGTAAATGCGAGGAAAATTGTGTGTGTGTGTGTGTGCGAAAACGAGAGGGACTTTGCTTTTCAAGTAATTTTCCCAATCCACCGTATCCCAGTGCCAGTTTCTAACACCTAAACTAAAAGTTGCTCAGCTTCAAATGACTTTGTCCCCCACCACAGACATAGACCCTGGACCGCCGCCTTGCTCTTCTCCATTTACACTTTTTTAGCATCCCATGTCTGCCCTTCGGTAAACAAAATTCAGGAAATTTCATTGGTCCCGTCTATCGTTCTCGGAGAGTGTTGCTGCCACCAGATTTGCCAACTAGGACACGTTGCCTGTATTAGTTTCCACACAACTCGGTTAAATACGGTTTGACCGTGAAAAATACAGAGGAGACAAATGTGAAATATTTCAAAAGGAATTCCTTTCATTATGAAGAAAACCCCACATATGTGGTCATTCAGACTTCTGCATGCTGAGTTCAGCGACTGCTGTTGAAATGGTACAAATAATAATAAATAAATAATGATGATAAGAGTCAGTTCTGCTTTGCAATTTCCTGTAAGCTTGAATTGCTTTGCGTTATGGGAAACCCTGGCAGAACGGTATCACTACTGTACCATGAAAATAAGTGTCCTTACCAGTATTTCTGCTTGAGGAACTGATGCGCACTGTTTGTGTGCGTGTTTCATTTCTTTACAAGCAAAACCAGAAATAATTAAAATCATGTTTTATTTCATCATCTGCATTTTATCACAGTGTCTCAAGATCTATTACATTACAGGTACAGCGTACATTAAAACCACATAGGTGGAAATTATCAAACAAAACTGGACGGATAACTGTAAAGGAAAGTTCATAGTCCTTAAAAGTTTCTATTAATGTGATTGTGTCTAAAACAATACTGAATGCACAGGAAAAAAAGAGGAAACAAAAACCAACAGATTGGATGGTCGGCAGTCAGTTGCGATTACTGCTGTACATGTATAGGACCACCCCACAAAGATGTTCACAATTTCAGTAGCAACTCGGTCAGTGTCTGAGGTATGTCATGCGGTTGGCCATGAAAACCGGTAGTGGTTGTCCTTTGTGACAATGCACTGAATATTTCTTGGATTTCAATTTCAGTTGATGGTTGAAACAGTTCAGGGAAGGTCTTGGACAAGGCAGTGGTCCAAATGGAGTTGGCAGGTAGTTAAAGTCTGTACAGTTAGGTTTTTATGCATACTTTGCACGTTCATTAGCCAAGGCAAGGCGTCGGATATTTCCAATACAGCCGGCGGATGACTCCTGAAGGTCCTCGTCTTTGGAACCGACCATCTTCAACAATGGCTGTGAAAAAAATAAAAAATCATGTACTTGGTACAGCAGATAATATAATAATGATTAAGGTAAGATATGATTTTATGATGACATCGTACCTTCTGGTAAAATCATTTTGTTTTCAACAGCACTTGGGGAAAAAAGAAATTTCACTGTTATGTGGAAGTTGTGGAGAAAACTTGTACATGCCAGGGGAGATAATCTAAAGCTGCAGTACATAAACGGGAGAAAAAATATGCACAACTGTGTGCGCGCGGCGCGTGCACACACACACACGCACACGCCAATACACACCTGTACTACTCCTGCCTCGTGCATGGTGATACAGTTCTCTGGATTTTTGGACAGCTGGAAGAGGGCACGTGCTGTAGACCGGTGAACATTTTCATCTTTGGACTTGAGGTACTTCACTAGCGGAGCCACTGCCCCCTCTCGGCCAAACGCTGTTCGATTATTGCCCCAGTTGCAGCAGCGTGCAATGGCCTCTGCTAAGTGCTGTCTCAGTCTGTCGTCACCCTACAAAATTAGCATAATATTTAAAGTAACAAAAAAAACAACAAAAAAAAACCTGAACAAAACCAACAAAAACAAACTGTACAAACACTTGAGCTGTTGTAGTTTGTGCTTGGTTCAGTTTGTCATCTTTTTTATTTTGATTTTTTTTTCTCACAATTTCAAAGACATGTCTGTTAATCTCATTGGCACAAAAAAAAAAGGAATTTGCATTTGAAAAACCAACTATAGGATATCTACAATGCAACTGACCGTAAGTGTAAGCCGGGCCAGCATGGGGACCACGCCGTGGTCTGTGATGACAGCCAAATTTTCCTCATCTTTTGCGATGTTTGCAATAGCTGCACACACTGCTGCCAACACCTCTTTATCATCCGACTTCAGCAGGGATACGATAAGTTCTAAACCGCCAACGAATGATCGTACCATCTCCCCTGCATCCTGTTGGCAGTAAGAAATTGTGTCCATGTGAAAGATGTCTTGCAATAATTCTTGAATTTAGAATTTTGAGCATTCACATCATTTTACAATGTCCACACATAAATCAGCACCTCAAGTGTAACTTCAACTCTCTTTATCTTCTGCTTGTTGCTGTAATGCATCACACACAATTACAGCAATTTGTTGCATGTGTAAAAAATGAACTAGCCAGTCAGTTTACGACATTGCTGTTTTGTGTGTGTGGCCATAACCAAAGTTTTCCTAGCCTGAAATGAAAAAAACTTATGCACCGCTAGCTCTGTCTTCACATTCTGACTGTGTGACATACATGTATAAACAAATTTAGTTACATACTGGTAACATAACATAAAACATCTTTTACTCAGGACGATTTCTGTATATTTACATTTATGAGTATTCATGTTTTATGTGCACGTTCCTACCCATTTACACAGTTGGTGATAAAAGTTTTCAGAGGCTGTATTACAAAACTGCATGTACATGTACGTGTAACATTATCAACAGCATACCTTGGCGTTCTCGATACAGGGGCAGATTGCCCAAGCCGCACTGGCTTGCACTTCTGGATTCTGGTTCTTGAGTAGTGACCACAATAACCTCACACCATCCAGTCGATCGATGATTCTGTCATCACCCCAAAAAATTACCAAAAAAGTCAGCACATGCAGAACCCTCTACTCTAAAAAAAGGGAATTTTAGAACAAGTAATCAAACAACTAACAAATAAAAGATATGCTATGGTAGCCAACAATACGGGAAAGAAGGCAGTGGTATGTCAAAAGACATCTGGCCTCTGCTACCAACAGCTCTTCATGAGATTACCGTACTGTGCAACAACAGCTTCTCTCACACTATACCTCATGTCAATGCTTTACAAAAGACTGTCAGTCATATTTGAGTAGGCTACCCCCTCATGCCCTCACCAGGAGAGGTATAGCTCTGTGTATCACAAATCAAAACACAACCTTCCTATTACTGGGCTGGTCACAGATGAAGTTCAATGGAAACTTGTTCAGGCATTTTTCAAACTGCAAGCCTGATTTGTATGGGCAAACTTACGTCATGTTGTCTGGTTCCTCGGCACACTGACCGACTGCCTTTGTAACATTGACGAGCAACGCTTGATTAGTGCCTGTGAGAAGGTTGACGAGGTTGGGTATGCCACCTGACTTTCTGATCTGTGCCCGATTTGGTGGTGCTTTGGCCAACTCTCCGAGCGCTCCGACAACATTCACCAACACCTGCAGAAAGTAATCCAACTTTGATAATCTTTGGTTGGTTTGCTGTGGTACAATCCATACAACTGTCCTCATTTTAATGCCAAAACTTTACCACATTTATCCGATAAATAGTATGAGTACAGGGGGTTCATATCTGCTTCGGACATTGGTCACAGACCAATTCATTTTCAAAATTCCAATTATTTTCTAACCAAGGCGGACATACATGTATATGCATCATTTTCTTCTTATGCAAGACAATGTCCTGTACTTTTTCGGTCAACTGGAACATATGTCCTATAACAGTTCCTATACATATGAAGCACCTCAAGTATCTTGTGTGAGCTGCGTAACCACTTGACAATACTCTTTCAAAGGAAAAACAGAATGATGTTCTGATGAGGTCTGCTTAAAACTTGAAGGGACAACTAACAGCTCTATTTAGCCCCAGCTACATGCACTGTCCTGGAAAAAACTGACTGCAGTTTTAAAAAATCCAGTTGTACTGAACAGTGGAGTGTTCCTGGCATTTACAGGAATATTTACTCATGCAAAATACATTGACGCCAAAGTGGAATTTGGGCGTTATGTACTCCATGCTGAGAATAGCAAAGGATGACATGCATTGCCGACTTCTCTTGAGCTGTTCTTAAAATAGTACGTGCTATTCCATGACAACGTTGTAGTGCTAGTTAATGACTCCTACTGGGAGAACTCACCTCCTCCGGTTGATTGCTAAGCAAGGCGACAAGCAGCTCAATGGCCTTGAGCTCCTGGAAACGTGACACATTCTCTGGGCTGATGGCACACTTCCAGATGGCGCCGGTAGCCGCAGCAAGCAGTTCCTTGTTATCCACCTGCTTCAGAAGTGCAACGAGCGGGTCCAGGCCCCCGTACTGCCGCACCAAGTCTCGCGTCTCTTTTTCCTCGGCACACTGTAAATGGAAATGGCATGCTCCAGAAACTTCTTCATAAAAATTATTGTTAAAGCGCAGATGCATGAAGTCAGGGTGGAAAAAATCTGTACTGAGTTTGAAACATCCAGAAAACACACATATCTATATGTTATAGAGAAAACAAGTGAATAAATTTTGAATGAAAAAGAGTGTGCGGTTACCTTGAAAATAGCGGAAGCACAGTGCATCTGTAGCTCTGGGTTGGAACTTTTCAGGTTCTTCACCAGATCTTCGATCATGCCCTCTGTTCGGATCGCCAGCCGGTAACTTGGCTGAAACACACACAAAGTCCCTTAAATGATAAAGAAAACCCAAGGAAAATATCTAATGTATCAAACATTTAAAATATTTAAAACGTTTCATTTATGATTCTGGCAAGTACTCATGCAGTGCTAACACTTATGAGTGATTTTAGTCACTGCATGCCTTAGATAAAAATGTCATGTCTACTATAACATAATATGAAACAAAATGAAATAAAATTAAGGAAAAAACCAGCAAAGAACCAAACAATAATAACAACAACAAAATGAACCACAAACGAAAATAAACAACAACGACAGCAACAAAATCCTCTAAACATTTAGACTGGGATCATACGTTTGTGTTCTGTTTCAGCAAACCTATTTTACATCATTTGCAAGAAGCATGCGAGCTTGCCAGACGTAACGTATGAGATTAGTCTCACCTCTGACGCACACTCCTGCAGCGTGCCCACGACAGGGATAAGCATGTCCTCATGTGGAGACTTGAGGAGCTTGGCCAGCAAAGGAATAGCCCCAGCACGCTGCATTGCCTCCTTGTTCTTCTTACTCTTGGAGCAACTCCACAGCGCAAGGGCTCCGCATCGCGCAACCTCCACATCTAGTTCCATCTCGGCTGTCATGTGCGTGCTGTTCAGAGGCACGCAGTCCAGCAAGCTCACCTGAGACGAGGAAACACCACAGATTCAAAACAGCCCAGCATTCTCAGAAGTAGCAAGGCTCTGGCTGAAATCTTGGTAAAAACAGTCAGCCAGAGGCAGCCAAAGTAACCAACAAGAAGAAAGAACAACTACTGTACAAGTCACTTGTGATGTTATTTTCCAAAGATTACATGATGTTCATGAAAAATGGCATATAATGTACCACACTGATGTAAAATGGCACATCATGTCATTTACATCAATTTCGTGTCCCTGGGTATCTCATCCAGCTTATGGAATGAACTTAATACTCTCTCTCACTGTCAGTGTGTGGATGGCAGAAAGACACAGGTGAATTTTAAAAGAACCATTTTTTTTTTAATGGGAGTTGCTTTTGTTTTCTGTCACCTTCAAAACCACTCTTATCAGCTGAAAAAAAATCTACCCATTTTCAAACACAAAATAAAAAAAACCCTTAAAAATATTTTTAAAAAGAAGAAGAGGGAAAATGGACCACTTGGGACATTGTTCCTTTCTTGTCTAATCTGTCTGACATGACAATGAACTCACCAGTCTCTTGATGCCGCCATGTTGTCTGACAGTACGGCGAGCGCGCCGGAACTTGGCCACGTTGGCGATGGTCTCTGCAGCAAGGCATTTCAGATCCTTGTCAGGGTCACGCAGGATCTTCACCATTGTTTGCAGCCCACCAAGGTCAGCAATGGAGCGACGGATCTGTGTGTTGCGAGATATCTCCTTCAAGATTTTCAGAGCGCCGATCTGAAATGCAGTGCCCAGTCATGTGTGTGTTAATTCAATTGTTGCATATGAAGCTACAGTTACTGATCAAAAGTTTGGCCTTGTTGACTGCATGAACACCGTGAACCAGCTGTTTGCAGTTGGTGTGACCTTGCTGACAGATGAAAGACACAGGCTTAATGTTCATATATTGCCCATCCACAAAGGAAGCGCATGACGCTTCCCATTATGGTGTAAATACGCCAATACCATCGTGTGTGACTGAAGACTAACAAAGCCTGGTATTCACGTGTATAACCTTGCTGAGTCTGACTTCAGTGTTCAGTTATGAGTGATTTTTCTGACTGCTGTTTTGTCGTTTGGTTCATTTATTTGGTCAGTTAGAGGTGTTGGCTTTCAAGAATGCAGCTCCTTCCCTCTGGGAACAACTTGCCAGCACACCTCAGGTCAGATTCCGCAACAATCCATACATTCAAGCGGCACCTCAAGACACATCTCCGTTCTTAGCGTTTTTGAAATAATTTTTTTACTTTCCTTCTCTTCATTTTTTGGGGGCATCAGTGCTCAACTTGCCAACAATGAATGTTGCTGGGATAGGAATACTAGCTAGGGAAGCCAGGCAGACGTTCCTGTACCTAAAAGATAGGTACTGGGTGGCGCTGCACTGCGCTGATGCACTTCCCCCGGGGGAAGCAGCCCGAATTTCCCGAAAGGGACAATAAAGTAGTTTAAAAAAAAAAAAAAAAAAATGCACTGACTGACCTTGCATTTGACCTCCTCTGTGTCCAGCAGGTTGATAAGCACCTCCAGCCCACCCACGTCGCGGATGGCCAACTGGCAGGTTTCTTGGGCCAAGTTGAAGTCACGCAGCGAGCACAAGGCAATGATGGTAGCGGTCTGGTTACCCCCCTGCAAAGCAAACATTGGTTGGTAATTGGTATATTTTACAGTCCCATTATGGAGAGAGGGAAATGCAGAGTGCTCCTCCTGGTGAGGGTGGCGAAGTGATCCAGAGGCGGGAGAAGGGCAGATCCAGACGACAGCGTTATAGCTCAGTGAGGTGTCAAAAGTTAAACACTGCAAATTTCTTGCAATCCTCAGCAGTGATGCCTCAGTGCATTCCTAATACAAGACAGTGCATTCCGCCTACAAATTTCTTGTCACTGGGCATGCTCATTGACTCCACACAAAAAAGTCCACAAACCTGCAAAATAATAACTGTCTACAACCAGTACTGATTTAATGCATGCATGATCACCTGTCCTAGCCCCCCTCACTCCTCCTCTGAGCGATTCCCTCAAATTATTTTCGAATTTTGACTATCTGATTATAGTTACCTTGAGATACTTGACGAGTTTCTGGATCTGCCAGTATTCAGATGGCAGGTCGGCATTGGCCTCCGCTCGCCTCTCCACTGCTTCTTCCTCCTCCTCACTCTCTGTGGAACTCTCGCTGAAGGAGTCCTGTGGCTCGACAGGAGTCTTAGACTTGTGCCTGCACAGCACAATAACACAGACAATGAAAGCTGTAACAGAGCCCTCTCAAATTTAACGACTACTAGTACTACAGTACTACTGATAATAATGATGATTATGATAATAATGATAATAAACTTCTTATGAATCACTGCTCTCACAAAAGAGGACTCTGTGCTAACACACACATGTGCACATACACACACACACACACACACACACACACACACACACACACACACCGCCACCACCACCACCACCACCACCACCACCACCACCAACCAACCAACCAACCAACCAACCAAACCAAACAAATCACCCACTTGTCCGAGCTCTTCCGCTTCAGCTTCTTCTTCTCCTTCTGCTTCTGCCTGTTGGCCTCCTCCTCCTCCTTGTGCTCCTCCATGCCCAGGTTCTGCCACCTGAGGGACGGCTCCATCTTTTTCTTGTTCTGGTGTTGCGTCTTCGCCTTGCCCTCCTTCTCGTCCTGCTGGTCTCTCTGGGCATACTGCTGCTCTGTTCGGTTCGTGCCGCCCCCGTCTTGATCGTCGTCCGCAGCAACCTCCATCCTGCGCTCGTCTTTTTTGGCGTCCTCGTGAAGAGCAAATTCCTGTAAGAGTATCGAGGGGTAAAATGTGCTTGAGTGCTTGGATAGTTGGTGGGTTTTGGGTTTAACATATATATACTTTTGCACTACAGAAGGGTGATATCAAAGATGGGCAACAGGGAAGAAGCCAGCACAAATTTGTGGCTCACACCCTGGATTCAAACTCACGACCTATAAGCACTGAAAATCCCCAAATGTTCTATGGCTATCCTGGCTCCCCAAACTCAAGTGGGAAGAGAAAACTTAGAAGTCAGAAGTCAATTACTACTATGGCACATATATGTGACCGTCCACGAGAAAACCCGGCGTAAGACACACGCCGCTGTTCCGAGCTAGAGGCTAACAAAGGTCAGCGGGTGCTATCTGGTCGATATTGAGATTTTGCCAACATCAGGTAGTTCTGCCCTTAAATTATGATGTCTTAAAAGGAGTTTTTTGGCACTGTAAAGAGCAAGGCTGTTTAAGATTGCTCCAAAAACAAAAAATTGAACATTTTGCACTTAAGCCGAGTTTTGTCGTGGAAGGTCACATATATGCACCCCCCTGCCACCCACCCATCCCCACCCCCAAAAAAAAGAAGAAAAGAAAAAGGTAAACAATAAATGGGGAAAAGGGAGGAAGAAAATTAGAAATAAATAACTCAGAAAACACACAAATGAAAGAAGACTTATATATATAAATAATTATCCATGCACAAGTTTCTTTTTTCTGTTCACTTAAAAACTCCCTAACACTCACCCCACCCTCTGTTCTCTTAAATGAACAGTACTCTACTGAGCTCTTACATGTTACATCATCAACATGCTCATCCTACGGGTTGTAGTTTGCTTGCCCGCCAGCTGCTGCCAGGCCAGCAGAGCATAATGTGTACCATGTGATACACAATGTGCAAGATCTGTATAATGTAAGTTTAATGACAACCTCTACAACCAGTACACGTGTAGTTAAGCATGATGGGAAGAAGACCGCATACCTGCTGGTTGATTATCTCTGCGAACTTAGGAGATTTTGCCTTGAGGAGTGTCACCAGATCACGGTATGTATCCTGATCTGGCCGACTGTAATCCAGATGCCCTGGTTTCTCTGGGTCTGGCCCCTGTAACAGGAAAATGGTTGCAAACATTTTGAAAAAAAAGTTTGAAATGATGGGTACAATGCTGCAGAAAGACAGCTATAATCCCAAAGTCTGTTTACTCTGACCATCATCTGTCAATGTTGCAAGCAAGGATGACACAGCAAAGAAAGATCAAACTAGCAAATGCTATCATATGATCACTCAGTAATTATTTACCTCCCCAAAAATGCAAAAAAACAACCTAGGCTTGAGTGACAACTAAACTGAGAAACTGCCAAAGCCTCACCTCATATAAAGTCTGCTTGTCAGAAATAAAGTGACATCACAAAAGAACTTCATCTAAGTTTTTGACTTAGAATGACATCACAACAGAATGACATCATTTCATGATGCAAGGTGCATTTATGACATCACAGTTAAAACCCAAAGTATGCTCTGTGTGTGTGTGTGTGTGTGTGTGTGTGTGCCCCAGAGAGAGAGAGAGAGAGAGAGAGAGAGAGAGAGAGAGAGAGAGAGAGAGAGAGAGAGAGAGAGATTTCATATCTAGTACTTTGAAAATCAGTGATGCACATAGGAAAAAAAACTTAAAACCCCCATGAAATAAACAAACAAACAAACAAATGAATAAAGAGATAAATAAATAAACAACCAACCCCATCAAGACCCCTCCCCCCCCCCCCCCAACTTCTAGCAAGCAAGGAAAGAAACATGCACAGAAATTAATGTGAAAGGGAACCAACAAACCCATCAACAGCAGAGAAAATACCTCACACTGTCAGTGTTAGGCACCACTATTTGTAAATGAGCTGTTTAGAAAATAAACATTTGCGTCTAAGAATCAAGTGAAAGAAACAAAAGTGTATGAGACAGGGTGAAAAAGAAGTCCATTTACATTACACTTTCCATGTACATGCACGGTTTCAGAAAGCATGTTTTAGAGGATGTAAATTAATAAATGAAGTGTTTGCCGCTTCAGCTTAAAAAAGGAAAGCAAAGGGATGTGAAACTGTGTGAGCCCTGTGGAAATGTGGTGGTTAAATTTCTCAATGGAACAACCTCAAAAGCTGCATAGGGCAGATTTCTGAGAGATACGGGCAAATTGTGCGTCCACTTTTCTGAGCACCAAGATGCCGTTTTCAAATTGAACTGTCCATGTATGTTGATGCATGTTGGGCCAGGCATTATCATTTATCAATTATTTTATACAGAAGAGGTAAAGAGGTATTTATTAGGCAAATGTTAAATTACCTTGTTGAGGTAATAACCACTGGTGTTGGCTGTGACATGGAGAGGATTACCCACATCATGTGGTTTGGCCTCAATGTAGCAGATGTCACCATGGAGCTGTCGCCATGGCTGCGCCCGGCAACCATTTTTGTAGACAAAGCTTTCACCTGAAAGCAGTGCAACAGGAAAGCTTTTATTGTTTAGTTTCATGTCACTGGCAGAGTAAATTGGCTACAATGAGTATGAGTTTGGTTGCAGTGACAATGCAACTCATAAACTGATGAAGACAAGAAAGAAAAAAAAAAAAGAAAAAAAAAAAGTTGCATCTTGTCTGAAATAATACATTATCGTAAAATGCTGAGTCCCTTCAATGAAGACACATAAAAAACAGAACAAAACAAAACACAAAAATGTACAATAAGAACAACAACAAAAACCCTCACCATAATAGTTTATGTACTCAAGGACACATTTCTCCTCATCATCCCCAGAAAGGTCGCGCAGCAACATCACCTCTTTCTCCACCATCTCCGGAGTCAGTCGCACTTGTCTGCAAACCAACAAGGTAATTATAAACTTTTCAGTTGAGAAACATACAAGTGATGTGCAAGCCTGAACATGCTTTTGGTCACTTCCTTTCATCATCACTGACAGATGCAGAAAAATGTCATCATCAGCCCAGACAAGTGGGCAAGAATTTTTCTGGGGATGTTTCCTCACCAAACTGAGTCAAACTTCAAGGGTCGGTGGTGGGTGAAAAGGCAGCAGGAATTTCCCTTCGGTAATTTGACAAAAAGTGTGAAATGTGGTAACAACAACTCACGATGAGATCTTCATGATGCTCTGGTTCAGAAGCTGCTGGTCAAGGCCGACCAGCTTCAGTCGCAGACTGAGCACCAGTTTCTTCTCCTTCAGTTCCTGCTTCTGTTTCTCCCCCTGATCTGCTTCTGCACGGCCCAGCTGCTCCATCTCCTTGGTGATCTCCTCGATGTAGCGTAGGATTGAGTTGTCGTCACCCTGGACGGTGCCGAAACGCTCTCCCAGCATGTTCACCACGGGGTCGCGATTGGCTGCGATTATGTAGAAAAATAAATATGAAGAAAGAGTTCGGTAAAAATAGGTCTTTTTATTTATTTTTATATATTCACTTATTCATTTATTTTTTGCTTGCAAAGCCCAAATTCAAAATGCTAGGGGTCATTTCATGAGGAGGAGACAAAATCCCACAAATCAAGCAAGATTAAGAAAAAAAAAAGGGATTGCATTCTAAGGGCTCCACATACCTCTTATTCCTATCCCCCCCCCCCCCCCCACCACCTCCCCCCCCCCCCCCAATCAATCTAAAGAAAAAAAAGGATTCGATGGGACATTTCAGGTCTATTTCCTTTTTTTTTTTTTTTTGCTTGATGCCCTAAAGGCTACATCAGCAATGCCAGGAGTCAGTTTGTTTCAGTGCACATACATTCATTCAGATGAAAAGCCATGATAGAGTGATGTTGGAAGAGGGAAGGCAGGACTGAACCACTGGAGAATGGATGTGGGAAGATGACCCTATTATCATTCAACAAAATCACAAGAAACAGCAGCGCTTGGTTAAAAAAAAAGAGTAAATTCCAGAGACAACTGGGAAAAAAACACGAATAACAAGTTAGGATCAAAAGTGCAGCTAAGAACACTTTATCTGTACCTTCAAGACACAGACGCAGCTCAGTGATTTTCTTCTCGCTAGCAGTCCGCAGCACCATCTCCCCATGTTCCAGCGACATGATACTGAGTGTCTGTCTCTTAAGCTTAAACAATGGAACATCATCCTTTTTCTCCTCTGACACCAAGGATCCATCCCTGAAAGGAGACCACAGAGCTGAATTGAGCTTCTCTGATATGTAATAACATGGTCACTAAACTTTGTTTTCTCTGATGAAAATCAGCTCAAGTGCATCCGAAATGATCGCATGCAGATGCGTGGGCAAGGGAATTTGGAAATGAGAGAAGCTGTGGTTATTTACGAAGCAGGACATAATGAAAGCAAAGGATATTTTGCAACTGAAAAGAACTGAGCTCAGCTGCTCAACACAAGTAATAATAATAATAATAATTAAACACACACACACACACACACACACACACACACACACACACACACACACACACACACACACACAGAGTAGCTGAATCATGAGGACGTAAGTTGGCTTAGTCGAAAGCCAGCCGGAACAGATGCGTTTTCAAGTGCGACTTGAAACGACTCTATGTCCGACTGGTCTCTCAGGTATGCTCATGCATAATTATAATCATTTTGCGAGGGAACACTAAATCCTCTGTGAATACCCATTTAATCTTTGAATTTCCCCTTGGGGATAACAGAGCAATTTGATTGACTGATACAAGAGCATTGTGACAACTATGTGGTCAATAATTTTACAGCAGGCATGCAGGACAAGTAAAACAAGTTCACAAGCTGTGTAACATGTGCATGCCCCTTGGTTTAAGTCACACTCACGCATCCTGTTTCAGTCCACCCCCAGAAAACTGGGAGGCCGTAAGCATTGTTTCCCAAGAGAGTGGTTTCTTGAAGATAAGTTTCCCTTCCTCTGGGTACTTGCCACTGAACCCCTCCACAAACTTCAAGATGGAATTGAGCAGCTCTTCGTTGATAGGCGTCAGCTCCAGTTTTCCCCCTGACCCATCTTGTGCAGATGTCCACTGCGCAGCACTACTCAGGGCTTGACCCATCCTGCTGCTTTATTTCTGTAGATTTATGATGAATATTTCATTTCTGATTGTCAAATAAAGCTGGCCTTATGTTGCAAGAATTAATAAGGAATATCTTTGAATACAGTAAAACAAACATGTGTACAAACATATATAGAAAAGAAGCCGCTGAGAGTAAACTTCTAAAAGTTTTATCGAGGAAGGCTACTGTATGCTATAAAACAGAAATAATGAGATCACGACCGTCCTATGGAGACACCTGATTTCTCTTAGCGCTTCACAGAATGTAAGTGATCGAAGTTTACGCACAACGAAACCTAGCCACTGTTGATGAAACGGATAACAAAACTGAAAAGGAAAACCGTCAGTAGGATTATTTGATTTCTGAAAGAACGCAGCGAACTTCACCACTTCGTTGCCACTGCTGCAGAATAGTGCGATTACTTATGGGCGCCTTTTTCGTTGAATCTTAGCAGCGAGTAAGCAACAGATAACTAAAATACCTCCTTCGGGTGATTACACCTAGGGTGGACTATGCAAATAAATACAAAGGACGTTTTGGTGACATCTTCCTCTTTACGTACCTTCCCAACTCCTCTTGCCGCCTACTTTGGGAAGCTACCTTGCGCAGCAACCGTTGTCAAGTACAATGCGCATGTGCAAGCGGATGCGTACACAAGGGAGATCACTACGGCGACGCAAGATGTATTCTCGGTAGCTCAGCAGATTAAAGTTGTGTATTATGAGTGGCTGCGTGTGCCGTGTCAGTTTTTGTTTTGTTTTGTTTTTGTTTTTTTCCTGTGAAAAAAAAAATAATGGTGACAGTGCATATCATACTTGCAAGCTAAAACATTGATAAATGTTGGCACAAAGAGGCTGAAACTATCCTTCCGCATCGGTGCTAGCGGGCCTCTTTCTCTTCGAATGTGCACCGGAGTACGCCGTCCTTTGCAAGGTGCTTTGTCTTGGGTTCCCTCCCTTGAATCGTTGTGCGGGCAGTGCCGGGTTTTGCATCAGACCGTATAAATAATAATTATTATTGTACTAGTGAGGTCTTGAACCGGCGCTGTTTTGTAGGCCCGCTAGTAATGGTTACGATTTATGATCACCAGTGTCATTTTGAAGCATGTCTAACAAGCCCGGCAAACAAACAAGCAAGCAAACAAACACTGAAGCAAACGACTGAACAGTTAGTTAGTTAGTTAGTTAGGGCTTAACGCCGCGCAAGCCGGCAACAAAGACTATTTCGCGGCTAAAACGACTGAACAGACTGATCTCAAGTTGAAAGCGGGAAAGGATCGGATGACAACTGAACCGGCTAACAAAACTGAAGGTTCCGGCCGTGTGCAGAAAAAAAAAAGAAAGAAAAAAAAAAAGGCTCCGTGTCTGAGTTTTAATGAGAAAAACGCGCAGTCGTTTTGTACCGCATACCGTCCGTCGTCAGTAGTAAACGAAACTGAACATAACATCCAAGAAAACTTTATCGGCACATCACTGGTCGAGTCTCTGTCACTGGATTAATATGCAAGTCTCTACCCGGCGGCCGCGGGCCGTGCCGGTAAGTCCGATACTGACCAAGCCGGAACGGCAATGGGCAATAACCGCTATAAAAGCCGCAGAGTTTTGTTACATGCAGCCAGGAATCGAACTTATGAACCGAGCACTGACTGATCGATGATCCGCTGATCAGCTATCCCGGCTTACTTGCTAACAAGGAACATACAAGGAAAATCGAAAACTGACAAGAGGGGGGGGGGGGGGGAGAGAGAAAACAAAATTTTTATTAATGACAGTCAGAATTGGGGGGGGGGGGGGGGCGAAGAAACTTGACTGACTTGAAAGAGAAGAGTTTTCTCTACGGAGATCTTGTGGTTTTCAAGTCTCCCCCCATCAGTCTGAACAACAAAATTCACGGGTCAGATCCAGGCGTCAGTTCTGTCGTCTTCGAATGATCACTCATCACCCATTCAAGTTCCCGGGCTCCTGCAGCCATGTGCACCCGACATTAGCCCGGCCCCTCACCCCCATCCCCGTCATCCTGCCGCCACTAACACTGTGACCCCCCACCCCCTACCCACCCACTACCCACCCACTCACTTACCCATCCTCTCCCAGGCCGTAAAAAAAAAAAAAAAAAAAAAATGTACCGACGGAGACTCCTTGATATTTGGACTGCATGTACTGATTACGTAAAAGACGAGCAAAAGACAAGTGAGGCGGATGGTGGTGGGGGTCGGTAAGGGGGGGGGAGGAGGGAGGGGGGTGGGGGGCCCGGAGGGGTAATGTTCAAGTGGTCCTCAGTAAAGCGACATGCGAACTTCTGGCATTGTCACACCGAGCCAGTCTGAATCTGGAAGCTGTACCCGCCACTTCTTACGGATTGCAGGTAACCGGGTTGGCACGTGGGCATGAGCGGGTAAACAAAGCTGTCTGTCCCAGCAAATCTACCTCAGCCCCCATCCCGACATGAATAGCATGCCTGGCACCCCTCAGTGCCGTCTTATTCCGGGGAGGCCACCGGAGGAACGTCCGACAACTCCGGCAGGCGCGTCCCAGTTATCAGCTCCAACTTGTGTACCAGAGTAGTCGTTTCTTTTCTGTCCCCGTCTTGGGACTATCGCAGAGCAGAGAACGGTTGTAAATTCGTGAAGGGAACGAAAAGGCAGGTTTCACAGTTCTATCAGTTTTACTCGGAACGTATCTCCATCAGTAAAGAGCACATTTTATTTTTGTTAAAACAAACAAACAAACAAATAAAAAACAAACAAAAAACAAATACACACATACCGGTACACACACACACACACACACACACACACACACACACACACACACACACACACACACACACACACACACACTACTGACATCACTGATCCCATGTGTGTGTGTGTGTGTGTGTGTGTGTGTGTGTGTGTGTGTGTGTGTGTGTGTGTGTGTGTGTGTGTGTGTGTGTGAGCCGTACGAGAGAGATACAGTATCTATATCCTATTCTTTGTAAGTTACTGACTTTCTTGCCTGTCCCATCATGTACGGCAGGATACATGTATTCTTTGTCTTTGCAAGCTGTCATGTTTGTAAACTGAGCCTCATGTGGAGTGCACATAACTTGAGAGTTGTAAACCAGCAGCCATGCAGAGATTGTTGACACTGACAGGACCGTCGACTTAATTATTGACATCACCACATGCCTGCCCTCAGCAGAGAGAGAGAGAGGGAGAGAGAGAGAGAGAGACTGATGCAGTGCCTGTCTCCTATCCTATGTAGGTTCTAGACTTTCTTTTGTTTATCTCTTTGCTTTAAATATTGACATCACATGCTTGTCCCATACGGCAGGATATACAGTATCTCTGTATTCTATTCCATGTAGGCTCTAGACCTTTTGTTTACCTCTTGGTATAAATACTGACATCCTATGCTTGTCCCATACGGCAGGATATACAGTGTCTCTGTATTTTATTTCATGTAGGCTCTAGACCTTTTGTATATTTCTTGGTATAAATATTGACATCCTATGCTTGTCCCATACGGCAGGATATACAGTGTCTCTGTATTCTATTCCATGTAGGTTCTAGACCTTTTGTTTATTTCTTGGTATAAATATTGACATCCCATGCTTGTCCCATATGACAGGATATACAGTGTCTCTGTATTCTATTCCATGTAGGTTCTAGACCTTTTGTTTATTTTTTGGTATAAATATTGACATCCCATGCCTGTCCCATACGACAGGATATGCAGTGTCTCTGTATTCTATTCCATGTAGGTTCTAGACCTTTTGTTTACCCCATGGTATAAATACTGACATCCCATGCCTGTCCCATACGACAGGATATACAGTGTCTCTGTGTTCTATTCCATGTAGGTTCTAGACTTTCTTTAAATCCTTGATATCAGGAGAGACTCCCTCTGTCTCTGTCTCTCTGCTATTCTGAGTCTTTGTATATACTACCAGGCTGTCATATTTGTAAACAGAGTCTTTTATGGAATGCGCATAACTGTTGTAAACAAAGACAAGTAATCCTACAGAAAACGCTGACAAGGAGCTTTCGGCGGAAATAATTATTATTGACATCGTCCCATTCCAAGCCTGTCCCGCACTGCCAGAGAGAGAGAGAGAGAGAGAGTGATGCAGGCTTTTTATGGTAACAACCTGCTCTCTTCCACTGCCCTGGAGGCAGACAGCTGTGTCGTCCACATATGGCAGTGCCCAAAATAGCTTCAGATCAATATCTCCTCTTATCGTCTGCTACCAGCATCGACCGGGACACTACTGCTTCTAGCCACGCTCTTTCCTTTTCTGGGAGCATCCGGCACCGGCCGTTGATTGATTGGCAATCGTCGTCATGGTGACGCCCCGGTCACCCGTGACGTGCTCGGGACAAACAGTGGCGCGAAGCTTAGTGACACTTCCCTCTGGTTTTGCGCAACACTTTTCGGTTATAAACAAACCCCGTTTGACCTGAAGCCCCAGTCCTTGATTTAGTCTCCACTCGGGACGGTACGGAGCTTCCCTGTATACTGACGGGACTGTGGGGAGTGCAGTGTATAGTTGTTGTGTGTTAGTCATGTCGGCCGTCAGCGTACTAAGTTGTGCGCAGGGACATCCAGACCCCCGATTGTTTACCCTGTTGATCCATCCGTGGTGTGGTCAATCTTCAGTGGTCGTGAGAAAGGAATGTATTAAAGGTGGCGGTCATTCATGTGTTACCCCTCAATTCAGGACTGGCCATCGGCAACGTACGTTTCCAGCACAAATGCCAGGCTAGCACCGGCCTTGTCGTGGTGTCGGATTTCAAATGCCTTTAAGGAAGGAAAAAAAGGAAGGAAGGAGTTTCTTGGCCTTCCCGGCGGATGGCCATGAGTCAGCAAGCGGAGTACTGTGCTGGTGTGTCAGTAGAACATCACTGATCTTCTTAGGGCAATTTCCCAAATGTCTAAGAGGGTCAATACCCCTTCTGCGATTTCGGATATCAGAGTTTCTTGGGCCCTCAGCTGGCTGTGATTTGGTATGCGTGATGTGTTATCGCGGCGTGTCCTTGGGAAGGACGTTCTTCTGGCATGTTCTTCAAGGTGTTAGATCTAGAAGGATAGTCGCCCTGTTGGGCCTGGATACTGGATTTCAAATTTCACGGAGTGTGGGTTTCTTGGCCCTATTACCAGCTGCCTGTGTCTAGACACTGACCCGTGTTGTGTTACTAAATATCAGCAGAATTATTGTACAAGTCCTGGTGAAAATGGTCTTCAAAGTCCAAAATCTAAAAGGACATTTGTTGATACTGGGTTTCGAAAGTCTCGAAGTATGGGTTTCTTGGGCCTTACACCAGTTTCCTGTCAATGGCTGAACATCCATGTTGTGTTACTACCTATTACCAGCATACACATCCTTGTCAGGACATCAGTTCTTCAAGGTCCAAGATCTTGAGAAACAGATCGCCCTGTTGCTGATATTGGAATTCAAATGTCACGAAGAATGGGTTCCTTGGCTCTTACACCAGCTACCTGTGGCTCGACACCCGTCAGTCTTGTTTTACATGTACTACGTGTTACCAGAATACTAATCCTTGTCAGAACATGAGCTCTTCAGTGTCCAAGATCTAGAGCCCCAGTTGCTCTGTCATGAGACAGTATCATATTTTAGATCGCCCTGATGTTTGTATTGGATTTCAAATGTCACGATGAATGGGTTCCTTGGGTCTTACACCAGCTGCCTATGGCTAGACACCCGTGTTGTTTTACACGTGCTAGGGTGTTACCAGTATACTAAGCCTTTTTTTAAATGCTACAAAGGATGACTTTCCCCTAGTCATGGTTCATCTCTCCTGTAATCGAGGTAGGATGTGACTTCCCCTGTCACTCATGGGTTAGCCATACCTAACTTTCCCCGTGCCTTGGCACCCGTGTTGTGTCACAGTTACTACGTGTTACCAGGATACTAATCCTTGTGAGAACATCAGAGCTTCAGTGTCAAAGATCTCAGTAGAGCCCTAGTTGCTCTGACATGATACAGTATGAGATCTTACGTGTCACGAAAGATGGATTTATTGGCTGTTAAGCCGATTACCCCGTGGTTTGACACCAGTGCTGTGTTCAGTCCTACGCGTCAACATAATACAAGACCATGTGAGAACGATCTTCTAGGTCTAAGATCTAGAGACCCAGTTGGTCTGTCGTCAGTGATATCAGATTTCAAATGTTATGAAGGATGGATTTCTGGCTGTTACGTCGACTGCCGCCAGTGGTTCTGCACCCGTGTTGTGTTACTACATGTTAGCAGGATACAGGTCTTTGTGAGCACGTTGTTCAGGGTTCAAGATACGCCTGTTACCCTGTTGTGGATACTGGATATTTCACATGCCATGAAAAGAGGCTTTCTTGGCTACCTACGCCAGTTGCCCGTGGCGCGGCACCAGTGTTGTGTTTCTACGCCTCAGCACAGAGAACACGTCCTTGTGAGAAAGTTCCTCAAGGTCCAGAGAGGATCTTCGTGGCAGTGGAGGTTGGGAGCCCGGCACTGCTACATGTTAGTGTATCTATGCTGTCTTCTGATTACTGCCTTCATTGTGTCCGTGTGTTTATTTTGATGTGTAGGCAGTTGTGTCTTCTTTCTCCGGATACTCGTCATTTGGTACTGACGCTCCACGGTCTCCAGTAGGTCGATCTGCCATACCACAGCGCTTTCAGGGATACGGAGAAGGAATACATGTATATACACGTACCGAGGTCAAGTTTGACTGAACACACGCAAACGACACACTGCTGCCAAGGCGGTGTTTCATGTTACATAACACCCGGTATGTACATAATAAGGTATTGATAAATTCTTCGGTTAAGAGTTAGTCGGTTATCAATACCTCTGGCAAAGCGGGTTAGCAACACACACACACACACACACACACACACACACACACACACACACACACACACTGTATAGTCTTTCCCTCATTTTCATATGGGCCAACTGGCCTGCAAAACTAAATTAATTATTATTACACACAACAACTAACAGGCAGTAACACTTTGTCAATACATGACAAATGTTAGTCGCACTGACAGTGGAAATGTCGAGTCACAGGATTTTTGACGTCAACCTTTGGATGATGAGCCGGCGAAAATGAAAACGTTGTTGTTGTTGTTGTTGTTGTCGTCGTCGTCGTAACTACACATGAGTTACAAGTTTAAACATTCATTCAAACTGACACACACACACGCACACGCACACGCACGCACACACACTGACACACACACACACACACACACACACACACACGTGACACACACACACACACACACACACACACACACACACACACTGCACGCGCGCGCGCCGGCGCACGCATCAGTATCCGGCAGAGGTCTTCCCGGCGATGAAATACGATTGTAATGTTCGTGATTCACGTGAGCGTGCGTGTTTGCTTCTGCTCGCGACGCTGAGCCAATGAGGGAATTGGGAAAAGCACTTATATCATCACTATATCAGCCTGAGCATCAGCAGCATCACTGATTATTATTATTATTATACATAACAGAATTGCTTATCGTTACACACAGTTATTCACAAATGATCCACGAGTTCTGACTTTCCTCTAACTTTATACAGATTCAACATCGCGACGGATCCCCAGAGCCGAGCGCAAGCAGCCAGCGCGGTTCCGAGGCACGAAGTCGTCATACACGAGTTCTCTCCCTTGGCCCGGTCGCAGCGACTATCTGTGAGTCCCAGGAACTGTTCCTGCCACAGCACTCCACACAGAGACTGAGAGATAGGATTATGTTATATATACGTCTGTCACAGACCGAAAACACTAGAAAGACTTACGTGAAGAGACTTGCTGTATCACCTCTGACTGTGTGTTATTCTAACCCGGCCCCCGTACAAAAGCATACTACTGCACAGCACTGTAACGCTTAGAGTATAGTTAGCACCCGCCTTGTCAGTATTGGCCGTCACGTATTCGGGGCGAACTATATGACCTACCCAGCCACGCTCATTTTGTAGAGTTCGCCTGCTTAGATCGGTTTAGGTGTAGGTTTAGGGTTAGGTTTAGACTGATTTAGGGTTGGAGTTCCCTTGTGGTAATGGTGCAATCGCTATGTTGTTCAGACGGGTACCCACCTGGGTGGGTCAGTGTTTGGGGGTATAATGTCCTTTTCCACCACATACGGGTGATATAAAAAACGGGGCAACGATGAAAAAGCCAGCACAAATATTTGGCCCCAGCCGGGATACGAACTCACGACCCGAGCATTAGAAGTCCAACGCTCTACCATTCGGCCACCCCGGCTCCCCGTTGTTCAGACGGTCGCAGTGCATTCAGTTACAGCAGGTGCAAATGACCCCGGCCTATACCATCGCAGCAGCAGTAACTCCCATTCCCTTTATTAGCACTTGGGGGGGGGGGGGGTGTCCGAGCCTGACTGGAGAAAGAAAGGAAGATAAATAAAAAGAAACAACGAACGAAACAAAGAAAGAAAGAAGTCAAATTTTCACATACCTGTTGGGTTTCTTTACGTTAAAATGTACGCTTCTCTGGAAAAAAAAGAAAATGCTTGAAGACTATAGTGCCATCGACGCCATTTTTCAGTTCCCCTATTTAAGTAAATAATCATAACACAGACAACCTCAAAATATCACAGCTAACTTCATGGTAAACTGAACACACAAACAAAAAACTCCTACAGACGAGAACCACAATTAACGTTTACGAAGTTCCATTACCTTACTTGGTTATAAAGCAGAGACACATAGCATAATTATGTTGTGTGTCTGTTCAAATAACCCTTGTCCTCAGTACTGCATACTGCTGTGTTTATGTGCCATCGTCGAGCATTTCAGCAAGGTCTGAAAATAAAAGATAAAGAAATAGAAAGAAATAGTTTCTAAATCATGGATGTTAAAGTATACGTTATATCAAATAACATCGCTTTCCAAGAATCTTGTCTGAGGTCTGATTAAAAAAAAAAAAAAGCCATTTGTTATAATTTGGTAGTACATGTACAAGTACTTGAGCTCATGATCTTGAATGCACACACCGAAACAAAGAACATACAAACCACCATGGAACAACCGAGATCGGTCTGAGCTGTTTTCGTGGTATCTATCATCACACCACCTGCGCACGGCCTGGGCGGTGACAGCCTGTCTGTAATGCTGGCACTGAGCTAGCAGAAGCGTACTCGGTGATGCGGTGACCACACTGAGCGCTCCTGTAGTGTATTAACAGTCGTAGAATATTAATTTTGAATGTTGGAGCGGCGCTCGCGCAACGTGTAAACAGCATTGTGTCGTATTAAGAGCTGAGCTAATCATTAAGATAGAGCCTTTCGAGCGTACTCCCTGTTCCAAAACAAAAGCCGGCTCACCATGATATTTTTAAAAAAAATAATATATGCCAGTTACTTTTTATCATGTGTGAATGTTCGTGCTTACGACCTACAAAGTGAGCAAAAGCACACCCAAGTTTTTGGGGTTTTTTTTTTTTTTTTTTGCTAGCGCTCCCTCTGCCAGCGTTCCGATGTAATAAGACAAACTTACTCCCTAAAGAATTTACTCCAGAGTACAAATATCGTAAATAAATTCATACTCCGGATGAAAACCTCGGACGACAGAAGGACTCCCTTGGCTTGAGATTACATCTGTCGTGCGAGTTTTTTTTTTTTTTTTTTTTTTACTTCAGAGTAAAAACTGAGTGGATATTTTACTCGGAGTAAATCCCTCATGGATATTTTACTCGGAGTAAATCCCTCGTGGAAATTTTACTCGGAGTAAATCATTCGTGGAAATTTTACTCGGAGTAAATCCCTCGTGAAAAGTTTACTAAGAGTAACTCCCTCGTGGAAATTTTACTCGGAGTAAATCCCTCGTGGAAAGTCTACTAAGAGCACCTCCCTCCTGGAAATTTTACTTGGAGTAAATCCCTCGTGGAAATTTAGTAAGAGTAAATCCCTCGTGGAAAGTCTACTAAGAGCACCTCCCTCGTGGAAAGTCTACTAAGAGCACCTCCCTCGTGGAAATTTTACTTGGAGTAAATCCCTCGTGGAAGCAAGTTTGTCGTGCTACACCGGCCTTCGGCCACCACCATCTTCCCCGCCACCACCACCACCACTTATAATGTATCGGTACAACAATTCGGGTTTAAGTCAGTGACGTTTCAACACTATACGTAGCTTGTTCACAAATGAGTTGGAGGTTCAACAGTTGAACCGTTACTTAAGGCCATTTATGCAGCAGATTTGGTGGCCGTATAGGTCCACCACCACCACCACCACCACCACCACCATCACGACCGCACACAACTTAGTTTGATGTGATGGATTTAGAAGGATAGGGAATACAAGTGCACACCAGTTAGTTTGTTTTGGTGGATTTAGAAGGATATGGAATACGTGTGCACACAAGTTAGTTTGTTTTGATGGATATATAAGGATAGGGAATACTTGTGCACACAAGTTAGTTTGTTTTGATGGATATATAAGGATAGGGAATACTTGTGCACACAAGTTAGTTTGTTTTGGTGGATTTATAAGGATAGGGAAAACGTGTGCACACAAGTTACTTTGTTTTGGTGGATTTAGAAGGATAGGGAATACGTGTGCAGAAAAGTTAGTTTGTTTTGGTGGATTTAGAAGGATAGGGAATACGTGTGCACACAAGTTAGTTTGTTTTGGTGGATTTAGAAGGATAGGGAATACGTGTGCACACAAGTTAGTTTGTTTTGGTGGATTTAGAAGGATAGGGAATACGTGTGCAGAAAAGTTAGTTTGTTTTGGTGGATTTAGAAGGATAGGGAATACGTGTACACACAAGTTAGTTTGTTTTGGTGGATTTAGAAGGAAAGGGAATACGTGTGCACACAAGTTAGTTTGTTTTGGTGGATTTAGAAGGATAGGGAATACGTGTGCACACAAGTTAGTTTGTTTTGGTGGATTTAGAAGGATAGGGAATACGTGTGCACACAAGTTAGTTTGTTTTGGTGGATTTAGAAGGATAGGGAATACGTGTGCACACAAGTTAGTTTGTTTTGGTGGATTTAGAAGGATAGGGAATACGTGTGCACACAAGTTAGTTTGTTTTGGTGGATTTAGAAGGATAGGGAATACGTGTGCACACAAGTTAGTTTGTTTTGGTGGATTTAGAAGGATAGGGAATACGTGTGCACACAAGTTAGTTTGTTTTGGTGGATTTAGAAGGATAGGGAATACGTGTGCACACAAGTTAGTTTGTTTTGGTGGATTTAGAAGGATAGGGAATACGTGTGCACACCAGTTAGTTTGTTTTGGTGGATTCAGAAGGAAAGGGAACACGTGTGCACACCAGTTAGTTTGTTTTGGTGGATTTAGAAGGAAAGGGAACACGTGTGCACACCAGTTAGTTTGTTTTGGTGGATTTAGAAGGAAAGGGAATACGTGTGCACACCAGTTAGTTTGTTTTGGTGGATTTAGAAGGAAAGGGAATACGTGTGCACACCAGTTAGTTTGTTTTGGTGGATTTAGAAGGAAAGGGAATACGTGTGCACACCAGTTAGTTTGTTTTGGTGGATTTAGAAGGAAAGAGAATACGTGTGCACACCAGTTAGTTTGTTTTGGTGGATTTAGAAGGAAAGGGAATACGTGTGCACACCAGTTAGTTTGTTTTGGTGGATTTAGAAGGAAAGGGAATACGTGTGCACACCAGTTAGTTTGTTTTGGTGGATTTAGAAGGAAAGGGAATACGTGTGCACACCAGTTAGTTTGTTTTGGTGGATTTAGAAGGAAAGGGAATACGTGTGCACACCAGTTAGTTTGTTTTGGTGGATTTAGAAGGAAAGGGAATACGTGTGCACACCAGTTAGTTTGTTTTGGTGGATTTAGAAGGAAAGGGAATACGTGTGCACACCAGTTAGTTTGTTTTGGTGGATTTAGAAGGAAAGGGAATACGTGTGCACACAAGTCAGTTTGTTTTGATGGATTTAGAAGGATGGGGAATACGTGTGCACACCAGTTAGTTTGTTTTGGTGGATTTAGAAGGAAAGGGAATACGTGTGCACACCAGTTAGTTTGTTTTGGTGGATTTAGAAGGAAAGGGAATACGTGTGCACACCAGTTAGTTTGTTTTGGTGGATTTAGAAGGAAAGGGAATACGTGTGCACACAAGTTAGTTTGTTTTGATGGATTTAGAAGGATGGGGAATACGTGTGCACACCAGTTAGTTTGTTTTGGTGGATTTAGAAGGAAAGGGAATACGTGTGCACACCAGTTAGTTTGTTTTGGTGGATTTAGAAGGAAAGGGAATACGTGTGCACACCAGTTAGTTTGTTTTGGTGGATTTAGAAGGAAAGGGAATACGTGTGCACACAAGTCAGTTTGTTTTGATGGATTTAGAAGGATGGGGAATACGTGTGCACACCAGTTAGTTTGTTTTGCTGGATTTAGAAGGAAAGGGAATACGTGTGCACACCAGTTAGTTTGTTTTGGTGGATTTAGAAGGAAAGGGAACACGTGTGCACACCAGTTAGTTTGTTTTGGTGGATTTAGAAGGAAAGGGAATACGTGTGCACACCAGTTAGTTTGTTTTGGTGGATTTAGAAGGAAAGGGAATACGTGTGCACACCAGTTAGTTTGTTTTGGTGGATTTAGAAGGAAAGGGAACACGTGTGCACACCAGTTAGTTTGTTTTGGTGGATTTAGAAGGAAAGGGAATACGTGTGCACACCAGTTAGTTTGTTTTGGTGGATTTAGAAGGAAAGGGAACACGTGTGCACACCAGTTAGTTTGTTTTGGTGGATTTAGAAGGAAAGGGAACACGTGTGCACACCAGTTAGTTTGTTTTGGTGGATTTAGAAGGAAAGGGAATACGTGTGCACACCAGTTAGTTTGTTTTGGTGGATTTAGAAGGAAAGGGAATACGTGTGCACACCAGTTAGTTTGTTTTGGTGGATTTAGAAGGAAAGGGAATACGTGTGCACACCAGTTAGTTTGTTTTGGTGGATTTAGAAGGAAAGGGAATACGTGTGCACACCAGTTAGTTTGTTTTGGTGGATTTAGAAGGAAAGGGAATACGTGTGCACACAAGTTAGTTTGTTTTGGTGGATTTAGAAGGAAAGGGAATACGACGGTGTGCAAAGAGGAAGCACTAGTAAATATATAGGTAAGATCAACTGAATTAAGCTTTTAGTGCGAGCCCCGTGTTGATGCTTCGCTTATAACTTTTAAACGGGCAAATTCCATCTTTTCTAAGCCAGCTTATGTTTAGGAACAGTTGCGCTCGTGAGCGCTCCTGTACGCTCGAAGTACTCAATCTTGATGAGTAGTACAGCTCTTAATGCGATACACTGACTTTGCGCGAGCGATCGAACATTCAAATTCAATAACTGTTGTTAAAACCAGTTCAGCTTAGCCTCTTAAACAAACAAAAAATCAAGCAAACAAACAAACGTGCATGGCATCATCCTCAGGGCCCGTATGTAATAGTCGAGGTTAGGGATTTTAGCCTCGGGTTAGAGTCTAACCTCGAACTAAACTAGCTCTAGGGTTAAATTTTCTGGGGTTTTTTGTTTGTTTGTTTGTTTGTTTGTTTGTTTGTTTGTTTTGTTTTGTTTAAATCAGGAAGCGGGCCCATTCCAGGAAGGTGCCTAAGCCGTTACAGAAGGATTTTTTTCTTCCTTTCTTCGCTTCCTTTTTTTTTAATTTAATTTTATTTGGGGTTTCTTTTGTCCTGGTCTGGGTGAGGCCTGTTAACCTCGACTTATACATACGGGCCCTGGTTTTGCTGTTTTGAGCATGCGGTATACATGTTTATTTCAACCCGATATCAAGATGTCCTCCGTACTTTCATTCAACGTATCCTCCAGCCTAAAAGCCGCGTAAGCAACAAAAATAATACCGCACTTCACCTTTTCATATATATAACTTACAGCTGTACATAGAGACATATCTAGCCCCGGGATGTAACCTGAGAGCTCCCAAGACCAAAAACAGAAATGGAAGGAAACACGTGACTCTTCGGTAACGTGGTCAGAGAGAACATCGCTCGTGCACTGACGTCACAGATGAGCCGGATGGACAACCGGGCCGTTGCCATGAGAGCGTTGTCTACGTCGGCCACTATAAATTAGATGAGGTCGCTAAATGTGGACTTGTTCAAAGTTCTTTGTTTTTGTTTTTTTCCTCTCTCTTTTTTTTTTTATCCCCCCCCCCCACCCCCTCAAACGGCAATGAATATGAGCAAGCCAGATGGTGTGCTGGTACTGTGTGTCAAACTGAAAAACAAAAAAACGAAACAAGGGTTATCGTTCCATAATACACAACAATACACGCCGACAACCACGTGTCAAGTATCGTGATCTAGAAGAAGCGCTTAGCAGCAGTGGGCTTTCGCTGCTCCGTCATCCAGCCGTGCGGCGCCTTGCGCGTCTCAGAGGATATGTGCGCCAAGCGAAAAGCCTACCATACCATACCATACCACACCACACCATACTATTTCATACGTAATATTGAAGCAAACGCTTAGCATCACTGAGCGGCCTTTCACTGCTTCGTCATCCAGGTCTGTGGCGCCCTTTGCGACATAGATGACGTGTGCTCCGAGGAAAGACATACCATACCATACCATACCATACCATACCATACGTGATCTAGAAGTAGTGCATAGCAGCAGCGGGCTTCACAGCTTCGTCATCCAGCCCTGAGGCGCCTTGAGCGTCTCAGTCAAAAGATGTGTGCGACGAGGAACATAGCATACCCACCCTGAAGTACCACACCGCACCGCACCGCACCGCACCGCACCGCACCGCAACACAACACAACACAACAGACCCTAGCCTAGCCTACCCTGCCACACCAAACCCTACCATACCCTACCTTACCTTACCCTGACCACACCACACCACACCACACCACACCACACCACACCACACCACATCCTGCCACATCAAACCCTACCCTAGCCTACCCTACCCTGCCACACCACACCCTACCCTACAAGTCCACACCACGCCACGCCACGCCACGCCACGCCACACCACACCACACCACACCCTAGCGGCCTAGCCTACCCTGCCACACCAAACCCTACCCTAGCCTACCCTGACCACACCGCACCACACCCTAGCCTACCCTACCCTGCCACACCACACCCTACCCTACAAGTCCACACCACACCACACCACACCACACCACACCACACCACACCACGCTACACCATACCACACCACACTACACCTACCCTGCAACATTCCTGTAACTTCAACCGTTGTAAAATAAAGGTTCTTGTTCTTGCCACACAACACCCTACCCTACCCTCCCCTACCAGACCACAACCTACCCTACCCTGCCGGACCACACCACAACCTACCGTACCCTACCCTACCAGACTACACCACAACCTACCCTACCCTACCACACCACAACCTACCCTACCCTACCCTACCGTACCAGACCACACCACACCACAACCTACCCTACCAGACCACACCACAACCTACCCTACCCGACCACACCCTACCCTACCCTTCCCTACCAGACCACACCACAACCTACCCTACCCTATCCTACCCTACTCTGCCCTACCCTACCACCCCACACCCTACCTTATTCTCCTCTGCCCTTGCGTGTGAGTCCACACCACACCTCAAGCTACCGTACCTTTCCCTACCACACCCCTATCACCCACCCAACCCAACCCCACCCTATCCAACCCTAAAACTACCCTGCCATACTCCGCAGTCCAGTAATTAAACCTGCTATTTTAAGGCATAACACGGTCCTCTTTATCTGTAACAGTGACACGCTACTTTTCGTGGCCAGAGATATTCGTCATCCGAATCTCCCCAAATGATGAAAACGATCTCGTTCAAGCCAGCTTCTCCGGTTCTTGTCACTACCAGGAGCAATCATATAAACACCGAGGACCAAATTACCGGAACATGGAAGGTGTTGCAAGAGTTTCGTGTATGCCACACTATCTCCCAACAGGAAAGCACGATGCTGTTTCATTGAAACTGGACACGGCGGTGACAGGTGCTTACGTCTTGTCAGGCCTGATCAGTTCCGTCAAATGAGATTGTTTTTGAGTCGTTTTAATTTTCTCCGTGTCTTATCACACCAGCGAAACTCCCCCCCCCTCTCTCTCTCTCTCTCTCTCTCTCTCTAGCAGCCAAGTTAGCTGTTACGTTATCAGTTGTAGTCTTTCACTGTCTCGGGCACCTGCATCCTTGTAAAATGAACAGAATAAAAATACCATTTATCCTTGCAAAATAAATTGATTTCATTCATTCATTCATTCATTCCCTGCCCCCGCCCCCTCTCTGTCTCTCCCTCTCTCTCTCTCTCTCACTTCGGAGGGGTGAGAGGGAGGAAGGAGGAGGAGGGGGGAGGGGACAATGCCATGATGGATGATCCATTCTCTCAGCTGCAGTCAGAGCGGACCAATTCTCGCACATTTATTCTGGGACATGCCTGATGCTCTTCGGGGTGACAGAACACTAGCTTCGCATCCTGCATTCTGTGGTGGGCGTTTTAACGCTTAACTTGATACCAGCTCCCTAACGCGCCGATAGACGGTTTCCGCGGAGAGTAATTCACAGTTTAATTTTGAACGCCATTTGAAAAGTGCTGCGTTTTGCACTGAGCTATTCACGCGTCTATCAAGTGGGCGGGGTAAAACAATTAACGATTCATATTTTGAGGTGAATGGGCTCAGTTCGCGGACCTTTTGTTTCGGAACAGTTGCGCTGTGAGTGCGCCTGTACTTAGGGCTCTGACTGCATTTACAACGATGTCGTCGGCTGTCTAAGCGAACGAAAACTACAGCGGCCCAAAGCTCTCTTTGGTCTGAGGTCGATGTCACACGGGAGACAGCTCAAAACACGCTCCGAGGGGGGGGGGGGGGGGGGAGGAGTAGGGCAAAGGCAGATAGCCGCATGTCACACGAGAAACAGGGAAAAACACCATGTTCGCTGTTTGTTCGGACCTAATTAAATACCCCTGTGTGACACAGACCTTAGTCAACGCGTGCCCGCAAGACTGTAGCAGACGCAGCGGTTTTATTTGTTTGTTGTTGTTGTTGTTGTTGTTTTTTGCTGCCACAAGTCTTTGCCGGCCCCAGTGATGTTCCTCTTTGGTAATGGGTGAAACCCACGGAGGGCTCGGAAGTTGGGGCAATTTTTATTATGCATGATGATGGAGATGAGGATTATGGTAAGAGGATGAGGATGATGCTATGGAGGTCCATGTGGTTTGGGACTGCGGGACAGGGCCGCATTCCACGCTTCCTGTCATAAATATCCCAGACCCGGGAACTACGGCACGTTAATTAATGCAACTTATGATGTGCAGAACCGTGGTGAAGTGGAGACTGAGGACACCTGTAAGACACCACAGAGCCGGCTGAATGGAAACAAAGAATAGCATAATCTGTTGCAGACTGTTTAGTAACAAAGCGTTGCATAGCTGCAGTGGAAAGAGATTTTGTTTTTGTTTTTGCATGTTACTTAGCATCAAGAAAAAAACAAAGCGTGACGTGATCGGCTGTGCGAAGTTACTGAACACACACACACACACACACACACGCACACACACACACACACACACACACACACACACACACACACACACACACACACACACACACACACACACACACACAAAATCTCTCTCTCTCTCTCTCTCTCTCACACACACACACACACACACACACACACACACACACACACACACACACACACACACACCATCAGTCACCGACACACAGTCATACATAAACACGACCAAACACTGACACACCCTGGAAAATCGGTTTCTCAAATTTAACTCGCAGGTGCAAACACACACACACACACACACACACACACACACACACACACACACACACACACACACACACACACACACACACACACACAGAGGACAAAACAAAACAACACCCAAATATCACGATCTCTTTGCACTGAGGCTACACACCGGTATTAGCTTCCGGGGCATGTAGTAACTATTCGGCTAAATATAGTAGAAAATCTTTGCCCCTTTTAAAATTTGTGTGCAGAGTAAACAATGGCAATCTGGTGCTTTTTGTTGGCTTTGTAAACAAGTTTCATGCCAGGTAATAGTAAAATTAGGGAAAAATGAGGCTGGCTTGTGGACTATTTGTATTCATGCGCGGCTGGCACAGGAGCCAGCAGACGACCGTGGAATGAGGGGGTATGTGGTCGCTGCCAACATTGCCAAAAAACGGAACATTGGAATTTGTTTAAATTTCCTCTACGCATGAGTCTATGGCTGCCTGATTTTTGTGAATTTTTTGGTGAATTTTAAACATTTCTAGGGTGTCATCTGCAGCGGTATGTGTAAGAGGAATATATAGCGTTTTCCTCCAGATTTGCATCTCTGGTATGTAGCCTGAACTGCGCCTTCCGCCAGCCTCGCTCCGGCTGCTTCTACAACGAGGCTTTCCAGGAGCTTCCTCTTTTTGCGCGGTCATTCATTGGCTGAAATCAGACGACGTTTGACCCAGATGACCTACCTGTCTATAGCAAGTAAGGCAATCCCAGCCGCGTTTGAATGGGAACTTCTAATAGCTTCAAGCGATTGCCACACTCCAGATGGCATTAGATACAATACTTGTTTTTGTCTCCACACACACACACACACACACACACACACACAGATAGAGAGAGAGAGAGAGAGAGAGAGAGATGGCTTCTATATAACTACAGCAGCCAGCAAGCTTTTCAGTCTCTCGCGCTGTGGTTTCTTAAATTACATTCTGCAAGACGTGGCTCGAGCATTGCGAAATTGTACGTGACACGTCAGTATTCGGTTGAGGACTTCGAATGACTTCTTTGTCCGTCGCGGATAAGTTCACGTATACAGCTTGAGTAACCGAGAAAAAAAAATCGTCTCGTTCCAGAGAAATCTCATTGAGTTTTAATAGAGGTTTTGTTTTACGCAACGCACGCTGAACCCGAGTGGGTGGGTGGGTAGGTGGGTGGGTGGGTGAGTATATTCAGGCTGAACCTCTTGTTTCTAATGCTCACTGCAAAGAGAATTTAAACGGGCCAATGTTTGCTCAGCCCACTTACATTTTGGAACAGTTTCGCTCGTGAGAGAGCCTGTACGCTCGTAATACTCTATCCTGATGATAAGTACAGCTCTCAATGCGATACAATATTGTGGACAGCGGCTCAGTACGCAGGTGTGTAAGTGGTGTGATGATAGATACCACGAAACAGGCTGACACTGAGAAATGAGAAAACTTAGGTCGAAACTCAAACCGGAAAGCACAGCGTCTGCCACAGCCGTGCCCGGCCGGCACAGCTGTCTAGGAATAGGATACACGTAGCATGTGTCACGTAACCGCCGAATCCGATCACGCGTTTGGAAAGTATGGCGAAGTGTAATCTAGCGTTCCCCATAAGGAAATTAAACTGAAATTGAAGTTGAACACGAGAAACAGACGTGATCAGTAGTACCGGCCATGCGTTCCCTTTGCTGCCTACAGGAACTGCAAAGAAGAGAGAAATATGACACATACTTCAGGAGCCAGAGAGAAATCGGGGGAGGCTGGATGGAGATGGAGGGAGGACGAGCTCTGGCTTGCTTACTGGAGGAACTGAAGCTGCCACCGCCTACTCTTCTTCGAAAGATGGACGTGGGATTGTTAGCGTGCACACTTGATATTAATTTTGTGAGTGCGTGTTTACACAAATGTGATACAGGCACCCTAAACGAATCTAGACGTGGTTTTGACTCGATTTGGCGAAGAAAAAAAAAAACTCCAACCGAAATCCGGCGAACCAAGGTTTCGAACCTGTGTCTCAGGATGCGTTGCGGACGCTTTAACCATAATTATGCGCAGAGCAAGCGTTTCGTGCAGTGTGCAGGCAACCTCCACCTCCCACGCTCTCCGTCTCAGTCCCTTGCACACTTGCTGCAACCTAGCTGTCTGCAGGCATCTCGAATTAGAAGCAGGGGACACAACAACTTTTTCCCCCAAATCCCCTGTCTTGATATGGTGTACTAGGAACGTGAACGCATTAAGATTATCTTGACGTTAATACTCGCACAGAACGCTGATGGTGAAGTAGTAGGACACATTGCAGAACTTGGCCGACCCAAAAAATGGGACAAAGAAACGTCTTAGCAACCGGCCCCCGTAGTGTAGTGGTTAGCACTTCGGACCATGGACCGGGAGACCCGGGTTCGAATCCCAGCCGAGGCAAGCGGGATTTTTCCTACCTAGGTCGGCTCCTACCCAGAGCGGGTGTGCTATGGGCCCAATGGGGAGGCTGTTGCCACACAGCCGAGATTCACCCACTTCACGGGTGCGACTTTGGGGGTGCTTCCCTTGGTATGACACGTCTTATGATGTGAATGATTACACGGCCGGGCCTGGTTAATGCCGGGATATTTATGACAGGAAGCGTGGAATGCGGCCCTGCTCCGCAGTCCCAAACCACACGGACCTCCATAGCATCATTTTACCATCATCCTCATCTCCATCATCATGCATAATAAAAAAAAAATTGTCCCAACTTTCGAACCCTCCTTGGATTCCACCCGGGACCTGGGAGGAACACCACTGGAACCGGTAAAAGAGTTGGGGCAGCAAAAAAAAGAAGAAAAAAAAAGAAGAAAGAAACGTCTTAGCGTAAGGGCATGCCACTAGGCGTTGATGTCCGAGTAGTGGGACACAATTCAGTCTTCGTCTGCAATACGACTTAGTGATGGGACACACGCGGACAGTGCATACCTGACTAACACATGTTACTTCTGTTGCACTGTGCAAACTTTTGCAAACTTTTAGTTGTAATTTGGAGACTGCAACTTCGGTCTGAGAAAGTGTTAAGTATGTTGATGACTGAGTCCTCTCAGACGAACAATACTGAGCAGGATAACAAAACTTTTGAAGTTGGAAGGGGGGCGTGTGTGTGTGTGTGTGTGTGTGTGTGTGTGTGTGTGTGTGTGTGTGTGTGTGTGTGTGTGTTTGGGGGTTTAACGCCCTTTTCCACCACATAGAGTGATATCAAAGACGGGGCAACGATGAAAAAGCCAGCACAAATATTTGGCCCCAGCCGGGATCGAACTCACGACCCGAGCATTAGAAGTCCAACGCTCTACCATTCGGCCACCCCGGCTCCCCGGGGGGGGGGGGGAGGAGCGGGGGGCGTGTGTGTGTTTGGGGGGGGGGGGGGGCGTGTGGGGGGACGTTCACTTGTGTGTGGGAGGTGGTGTCTGTCACCTACTTCTCATCCTTTTGTCTACGCTTATCTAACCGACCCCTGGTGTATTTTAGCACGGACGATCATCGAGTCTAATAACACCGCCCGGGGAACGTAGGCCAACAAGGAGCAATGACACAAGCCACACAATGGCACACACACACACACACACGGTTAAAAATATGTCACCCCGGGACCACGCACATCACATACAAGTCGTTCTGCAGGCATCGATATGCATCAAGCATGTGACCCATTACAAATTTATGCTTCAGTCAGCACCGGAGAGTATCACGGTGAACAACAGGACTCGTGTTACAGGTCACCTTGAACATCAAGACAAGGACTTGCTTTCGCTACTCCACCCGTAACGACGACCTAGTCGGCGGGGGGGGGGGGGGGATCCACTCCCTAGAGGATACTGTTTACGTTTCTAAACTGAAACTCAATGAAAACCTATAGCGGGCTCCGACATCCTGGTAGCGTTTTCAAATCCATTATAGCTCCGCCGACAAACAAGTTATTTTAAGCCGCGTTCGAAATGTCAGCGAGTTGCACTGAATGGAAAACCTTGGAAGTTTCCCGACCGGCAGCAGCTGCATTCAGAGCGATGACGCCCACGTGGGTGTCGAGCTCTCTCTGGTGCTCTCCCTCCATCTCTGTCTCTCGCTCTCTAGTCTCTCTTTCTGTGTCTCTGTCTCTCTAGTGTGCCCTGAACGAGGCGAGTGAAACGCCGTCCTGGAAGGTTCCCGACGACAGCAGCTGTACTGGGAACCACGACGCCCACGTAGACGTCCACCTCTGTCTCTCTCTCTCTGGTCATTGTGCCAGTAGCTTTACCGTTGAAAAATAAAGTGTCATTGTCATTTTCCCTCCCTCTCTCTCTCTCTCTCTCTCTGCCCTGAACGAGGCCAGTGGAACGCCCGGGAGGGTTTGCAAGTGGGTCAGGACTTCTGCAGCCAGCTAGATAGAGCTTTTCCCCCCCGAACAACACCCACACGATCTGACTGTGTCGCAACTCCAGCACCTCAGTTTAGCCTCCGATCGATGCGAGCAGCCCATTAATCTTTCACTACCCGGGGCCGAGAAACCCGTGACAGGCTGGCGAGATTCCCACAGTACATGCACTGCTAGGGGGGAAAAGTGGGTCAGTCAACGCTAGGAATACACGCTGGTGCCACACCACGCGGACATCTGACACCACGCCACGAGTTTCCCCCTCCAAACACGGCTTCCCCCAAGACCTGATTGGCCGCGATTCGTCATGCAATGTCCATATAAGGAAATTTTTCCTGCACCAGCTCTGCAGGAGACCCGGGCTCGTGCGTCACAGCTGCCTCCCTTCCTCGCCGTATCGATCCAGCGCGACCTGGCGGAAAAGGCTGCCATGCACACACGATCGATCGGCCCGGCCACAAGGCCAACGCCTATGACGTCAAAGACTCGACGCTGTGACGTCAAAATGACGTCAGAGCGAGGGGGTTCCCGATATGCATTGTAACGCATTTTCTGATTGGCTGATCGATTCGGTACACTTGTTTAGTTTTTCTGTCTTTTCCTGCAACGGCACCCCCGGCCCGGCCTCGCAGACTTCTGCGGCGCTGTACTCACAGTCTCATTACGCAGTGCGATCGATGGCCGGGGAAGCCTGGTGGTAATTGTAATATGCAAATGCTACTGCCACGTTTCCCATTCTGCGTTCTCCAGAACAGGTCCCCGCGTGAACGTGCATGGCAAGCATTTCGTGCAGTCTGCAGGCAACCTCCACCTCCCACGCTCTCCGTCTCAGTCGCTTGCACACTTGCCCTGGCTGCAACCTAGTTTTCATGTCTGCAGACATCTCGATTTAGAAGCAGGATACGACTTGTTTTTTTGTTGTTGTTGTTTTTTCGCCCTTTTGGTTTCGAACCAGTAGACAATAACTATAAAGCAAAAATAGCAACAGCAGCAACAACAACAACAACAACAACAACAACAAGAAGGAACTCGGTGACCCGTTTCTCTCGGGGTTGGCAGTCAAAATTTCTTGCAACAACAAGTAAGATACATATCGACCTGTCTCTCGGGGGTGGCAGTCCGAGCTTCTTTCTACAACAACAACAACAACAACAAGAACAATAACAACAACAACAGCAACAACAAGAAGGAACTCGGTGACCCGTTTCTCTCGGGGTTAGCAGTCAAAATTTCTTGCAACAACAACAAGTAAGATACATATCGACCTGTCTCTCGGGGTGGCAGTCCGAACTTCTTTCTACAACAACAACAACAACAACAACAAGAACAATAACAACAACAACAAGAAGGAACTCGGTGACCCGTTTTTCTCGGGGTTAGCAGTCAAAATTTCTTGCAACAACAAGTAAGATACATATCGACCTGTCTCTCGGGGGTGGCAGTCCGAACTTCTTTCTACAACAACAACAACAACAAGAACAATAACAACAACAACAACAACAACAAGGAACTCGGTGACCCGTTTCTCTCGGGGTTGGCAGTCAAAATTTCTTGCAACAACAAGTAAGATACATATCGACCTGTCTCTCGGGGGTGGCAGTCCGAACTTCTTTCTACAACAACAACAACAACAACAACAAGAACAATAACAACAACAACAACAACAACAAGAAGGAACTCGGTGACCCGTTTCTCTCGGGGTTGGCAGTCAAAATTTCTTGCAGCAACAAGTAAGATACATATCGACCTGTCTCTCGGGGGTGGCAGTCCGAGCTTCTTTCTACAACAACAACAACAACAACAAGAACAATAACAACAACAACAGCAACAACAAGAAGGAACTCGGTGACCCGTTTCTCTCGGGGTTGGCAGTCAAAATTTCTTGCAACAACAAGTAAGATACATATCGACCTGTCTCTCGGGGGTGGCAGTCCGAACTTCTTTCTACAACAACAACAACAACAACAATAACAACAACAACAACAACAACAAGAAGGAACTCGGTGACCCGTTTCTCTCGGGGTTGGCAGTCAAAATTTCTTGCAACAACAAGTAAGATACATATCGACCTGTCTCTCGGGGGTGGCAGTCCGAACTTCTTTCTACAACAACAACAACAACAACAAGAACAATAACAACAACAACAACAAGGAACTCGGTGACCCGTTTCTCTCGGGGTTGGCAGTCCGAATTTCTTGCAACAACAACAACAACAGCAGCAACAACAACGACAAGAAGTAAGAAACATATCGACCTGTCTCTCGGGGGTGGCAGTCCGAATTTCTTTCTACAACAACAACAAGAACAACAACAACAAACACTATGAGGAACTCGGTCGGGGTTGGCAGTCCGAATTTCTTGCCGGGGAGCCGGGGTGGTCGAATGGTAGAGCGTTGGACTTCTAATGCTCGGGTCGTGCGTTCGATCCCGGCTGGGGCCAAATAAATTTTGTGCTGGCTTCTTCATCGTTGGCCCGCCTTTGATATCACCCTATGTGGTGGAAAAGGACGTTAAACCCCCAAGCACCCACCCCACCCCCACCCGAATTTCTTGTAACAACAACAACAGCAACAGCAACAACAAGAAGTAAGAAACCCAGCGACCTGTCTCTCGGGGGTGGCAGTCCGAATTTCTCTCTACAACAACAACAGCAGCAAGAACAACATGAACTGAACTGCTCCAAAAACATGAACTGAGGACGTTTGGCAATGATGCACACGATAACGCCAGTTTATTAAAACAACTTGAAATTATTAATACATTGATCATTACTGTAGCAATCGAAACGTGGACAGGTGGTATGACGACGAACGATTTTCTATGGACTATTCGCCGACGAGACGACAGATACGCCGAAGAGACGACAGATACACCGACGGACAATTTCTCGACAAACTACACGCCGAAGAGACGACAGATAAGCCGACGGACGATTTCTCGACAAACTACACGCGGAAGAGACCACGGATACGCCGACGGACGATTTCTCGACAAAGTACACGCCGAAGAGACAACAGATGCGCCGAAGAAACAACGCCAGGATACGCCGACGGACGATTTCTCGTCAAACTACACGCCGAAGAGGCAACATACGCTGAAGAGACAACAGATACGCCGAAGAGACAACGGAAACGCCGACGGCCGATTTCTGGACAAAATACACGTCGAACAGACAACAGATACGCCGAAGAGAAGAGACAACAGATATGCCGAAGAGACAACGGATACGCCGACGGACGATTTCTCGACAAACTACACGCCGAAGAGACAACAGATACGCCGAAGAGACGACAGATACGCAGAGGGACGATTTCTCGACAAACTACGCGCCGAAGAGACGACTGATACACCGTCGGACGATTTTCCGACGAATCATACACGGAAGACACGACTGATAGTGATACGCCGACGGACGATTTCTCGACAGACTATACGCCGAAGAGACGCCGACTTCGGACGATACGCATACTAAGCGTACTGGATAGCGGGCGAACTTTATCCTGCCCGGCAGATTGATGTTGATTTGACTGGTCTGACTGTATTTAACAAGGTAGAAGTTTCCAGGCACAGAGGCGCAGGCTTCACACCTGACCTTGAAACTACTCACATACTACAATGTAGACAAGGGTGAGTGGGTGGGTGTTTGGGGGTTTTAACGTCCTTTTCCACCACATACGGGTGATGTCAAAGACGGGTCAACGATGAAAAAAGCCAGCACAAATATTTGGCCCCAGCCGGGATACGAACTCACGACCCGAGCATTAAAAGTCCAACGCTCTACCATTCGGCCACCCCGGCTCCCCTACAATGTAGACAAATGGTGAAAGAAAAGTACAAAAACACATACCGACAGGAGTGGGGGGGGGGGGGGGGGGGAGTTGGGGGGGGGGGGGGCGAAAGACCAGTCGGTTTTCACAATGTAACCTTCGTATCTTATCAAGTGATCTATCAACCCATCGATGACTTCTGCGTGGTGGAGAATGGGACAGAGTACAAGAACTCACGTGAGACCAAAAAAAAAAAAAAAATCGCTGTCCAGGATCAGTGTCGGTCTGTATATACGAGGTCATTGTGCAGCTAGTTGAAGAACAAACACTGTGACAAGACGGCGCTTGGAGAGATAACACCCCACCTTGCCGCCCGCTCCTAGCGAAAACAAGACAAGAGGAACGTCGGGCAGAATAGTTGGAGTTGCAGGAGAACTGGAGGCGTCATGCCAGAACCCGTGGGCCGTCCTTCCACAGCGGTTCCACGGGAGCTGGGAAAGGCGTTGGACATTTGAAGAATGACGAGGGCTGAATTTGTATTTCTTTTTCTTGAGGGGGTCCTCGCTGACTGTACCGCGGTGGTGGGGCTTAGGAGGGCCTGGTTTTGGGGGCCCTGTCTCGGCGTTCACTGCCTTGCCTATTGCTGCCATCATTTGGGCCTCATCTGGACGGAGACTTTAAGAACACAACGTAAAACATCCTTCGGTGGCGGTATAAGGCAAATAAACTGTACACGCGTGTATATTTGTGTCTAGTGAGGTGGTCTCGGGGAACCAGCTTCAACAAACACACGGGCCGACACGTGGGCTGGCGGGTCCTCCCCCTCATCATCATTGTTTCATTAGCGCGAATTTTTCTCCCCGTTCCGAACCCGGTGTGAGCGCTATAGACAGCACATGACACAATAAGTCCCACCCGGGGAGGGGCGGGGAGGGGGGAGGACACCACCCTGCTCTGCAGAACAGGGGTCTGTTGCACGCACTGAGAACGGCGGCTAGGACGTAAGTCCGAGACTAGTTCGGGCCACGCTGTTTCATTGAAAATTTTTTAGCTAGCGAGTCCGAGACTAGCTTGTCTAAACTGAGACTTCTTTTAAGTATTATACGAGATGCGTAAGCGGAGACTAAAGCAAGTCTTGACTATTCGGGGACAGAAAGCTCATGATAGAAATCAAATAGGGTGGCCCGAACTAGTTCAAGACTAGCTTGACTAAGCTGACACTAAAAGATTGGAACGAGATGCACAGGTGGAGACTAGGGCAAAGCTGTGACTGTTTCAGGGACAAAAAGCTAATGACAGTCCCGACGTAATAATCCTGACTAGAGCTAAGTCTCAGACTAATCTTTTCATGCATCAGACCCCAGTTTCTCACAAAATCTTCTCTCATTCGGGTAACCTCACCCTCTGCCCCCCACCCCCGCCCCTCCCTCTCCACCCCCCTCCCTCTCTCCACCAACACAATCTACTCACCCACACTCCGCCCTTGCCCATCCCCCCGCACGCCCACCCCGACCCCCCACGCCCCTACCCCTCTTCCCCATCCACTTTCTTGTCCTCCGCTCCCCTGTACCTCGTCCGCAGCCGATCGAGGCATCGGCATCGCATACCTGTGGTACAGGGCCCCAAACGAAAGCCACACACACGCAAGTCTGCATATGCTGGTGAGTGTATATTCATGTCAGATCGCGTGAAAAGAGGCAGATGGAGAAAGAACACAAACCTGGGCACGCTCATCTCTCGCCTAATCGCCATCAGGCTCAGCATGCTGCTTCGGGCGTCACGTGCACTGGGCTAGTGTGATTTTTTATCTGATTTTTAAAAAATATATATTGTTATTCCTGCACGGGCTAATTCCATAGTGTTTGCTAAGCCAGCTTACGCCAGGGAAGTTTCGCTGGCGAGTGCGCCTGTACGCTCGAAAGACACTATCTTGATGGTTAGTACAGCTCTCAATGCGGTAAGGTGGAGAAAAGCTAGGTGACCAGGGCCCGTATGGAAAAGGCGAGGTTACTTTAACTCACGGCTACGGGCCTAACCCAGACTAGGACAAAAGAAACCCAACAGCAAAATTAAATTAAAAAAAGGAAGCGAAGATAGGAAGAAAAAATCCTTCTATAACAGCTTAGGTACCTTCCTTGAATGGGCCCGCTTCTTGATTTAAAGCAAAAAACTAGAGAAAATTTAACCCTAGAGCTAGTTTACTTCGAGGTTAGACTCTAACCCAGGGCTAAAAGCCCTAACCTCGACTATTACATACGGGCCCAGGTGGTAAATTGTTTCACAACAGAATTGGAACAGTTGTAGTTGTGATCCCAAACATTTGGTCCGAACCACCTCGAGCTAAAGCCAACATGCACGCTTACGTGCATCACACGCATTCAAGTTCTTTCACTGTGACACACTGGACATGAGCACATAACAGTCACGTGGTGCGAAAGGCCAGTTCAACAATTTAAGTTTCGAACTTTTAGAATTGCATTTATTTTCGAATTTGGTCGGCTGAACATTTCCAAAGCAGAGGGGGAGGAAGCTGGAGTACCCGGAGAGAACCCCCCAACGGCACACACACACACACACACACACACACACACACACACACACACACACTGACGGCGCACGCATATCCGCCTGCAGAGCACTTCCCGGCGCGGGGATGAAACACGATTGTAATGGCATGATTCACGTGAGCGTGCGTGTACGCAGGTAAGGAGAAAGGTTCCAAAGATCAGAAATGTTGAGAGAGAAAAAAAAAAAAAAAAAAAGAAAAGAAAGAAAGAGGAAAACAAGGCCGCTCCTGTAAAGGTGGACAAACTGCAGGCAGTAAATCTTGAACACACACACACACACACACACACACACACACACATACACGCGCGCGCGCGCACTGAAGGAACGCTGTCCAGCGTGGTGCGATGTCAGACTCCAGTAAAACACTCAGAACGGTCTCTGCAACTGGAAGTGTCGGAAGACGGGTATTTTAACTCCATCCCTACCGAGTAAGTTTGGGGTTATGCACCAATAGCCTCACTTAAAAAAGAATCATAATCACCATAATAATCAGACAGCATAACTTGTTTTGCTGCCCCGTCACTCTGGAACGCACTACCTGCCGGCCTGAGAGACCAGTCGGACATAGATCGTTTTAAGTCTGACTTGAAAATGCATCTGTTCCGGCTGGCTTTCGACTAGGCCCGCTTACCTCCTCCTGACTCAGCTGCTGTGTGTGTGTGTGTGTGTGTGTGTGTGTGTGTGTGTGTGTGTGTGTGTGTGTGTGTGTGTGTGTGCATATTTGTTGGTATGAGTGTGGGAGTACGCGCATTGAGTCACTTTGTGAGAATTTTGCGCTATATAAGTACAAATTCATTATTATGATTATAATGTCTAGATCGATTCAAATTTGGGTCAGGGGCAGTTTGGGCTCATTTTGATTATACTCGTGTTTGCTGCAATACGAGCCGTCAAGGAATTATTATTCTTGCCTGAATTTCGCATACAGGGCCGAAACTGAAAAAGAGTCAAAAACGTGGGGTACTCAGGCTCGTGCGCGGTACGAAATGTGTTAAAGATAATTAATAGTGAGATTTAGTAGGATTGCGTACCGAGGACTTCGTTGAGCAGCGTAACCCATTTGCATGTAAATTAGGCACGTTGCGGGTGCCATTAGCCAGCTGCAGCGCGTTAGCATCTCGCGGCCTCTGCCGTGTGAGCCTAATTTACATGTAAATGGGTTACGCTGCTCAGCAAAGTCCTCTTTACGAAGTCCTACTAAATCTCACTAGTGCACGGGGAAAACACATTCGGATTGACGTATTTCGGAAATGCTCGGCTCACACACAAACTTAAATACAATTCTTAAAAAAAAATCCCAGAAGTTTTTTTTTTTTTTTTTTACTGAGCTGACCCTTTCCATCACGCGGTTGTAATGTTGTGATGTCCGGTATGAGTGAATGCGCGTGTTTCACGTGAGGATGCGTGTTGGGGCGGTGGTCGGTGGTCTAGTGGTTAAGAGACTTTGTGCGCGGCCCGAAACTGATGTGCTAAAAGAGACGTTCAATCAGAGGCGAGGACAGTAGGACCTGTTGCGCAAACCGCCTTGATAAACGACACTGAGGTTTTTTGAGGACTTTCTTGAATTTCCAGAAGTGTTGAATCATTCACCTGAGTACGTCATCTGAAGATGCGGGGGGAAAAACTCAATACGTTGTCGGCTGCTCCGTAAACAAATCATGGATCAATGATCGGACAAGGATCTTTCTCAAGCGTAAGGAGAGCAATAGAAAAAAAAAACAAAAAAAAAACATTGAAAAGGAACAGGCTTCCACAAGAATTGGACGTTTTGCTAACGGTGCTCGCCTTTGATATTTGATGATTTTTGAGGCTAGCACAAAAGAGGGAGCTTATATTGCCGTCCACATGATTTAACATAGCACTCAGTTTGATAAGAAATACTTGATTTTACAGCTGAAAAACACCAGGCGACACTTAAAAACAAAATTGCAATCAAGACAATCCTTTTTCCTTTGAGAAAACAGCAGATTTAATGAATGTCTGCCTCGAAATAAACACCAGAACCATGGACAAAAACAGATGGTTCTTAAAAACCGGTAGAAGAATCATGGAAGTCTGTGTTGCGGTAATGTAGTTCCATGGCAGACCAAACCACGCAGTTCCCTAACCCCCCCCCGAAAGGCAGTTGAAATCAGCGATAAAGCTAAAGAACATGGCTAGAAGATTCACGGACCTGGAGAGGATGCCGACCGCATATAGACGACTCCACTCGCCGTGTAATCATCCACACCATAAGACGTGTCATACCAAGGGAAGCACCCCCAAAGTCGCACCCGTGAAGTGGGTGAAACTCGGCTGTGTGGCAACAGCCTCCCCATTGGGTCTCTAGCACACCCGCTCTGGGTAGGAGCCGACCTAGGTAGGAAAAATCCCGCTTGCCTCGGCTGGGACTCGAACCCGGGTCTCCCGGTCCATGGTCCGAAGTGCTAACCACTACACTTCTTCTTCTTCTTACATTGTTACTATTATTAACTCTTAAGACTCCGAGCCCAACCACCCCTGCCGGCCGTATGATAAGTCTGGGTCTAAACAACAAGCCACTGCACACCAGTAGGAGCCACGTCAAGCTACTATAACGCTGCACACCAGCAGGAGCCACTTCAAGCCAATATTACGCAAGGTCACGGTCTGGGCCTTCCCCCGCTAGACCCGAGACCGCTGCAGACAGCGTAATTGGCTTGAAGTGGTTCCTATTGAGCTGAAGATTTCAAGTAAAACTGCTATTTTTGCATGGGCTTATAAGAGTTATGAAAAACGTACAGAGGTTCTGACTGGCGAGGAGTAACGACTTGTTGTACGTGCAACCACTTGTTTTCCTACCAACTTTGTCAGGCCTGCGAACGCCGCAAGAGAGAAAAACAATCTTGGCGTGAACAAGAAACGCCGAAAGAAAGTTCATACAGGCCACTATGCCAGTGTTCAGCTTTCAGGAAATAACCCTCCAACGTCAACCGCGGGCCCATGTTTTGGCAAACTTGAAACGAGAAATAGTCTGTATATAGCGGAAATGGGCGGAAGCGGAAGTCGCCATCTCGCAGGGGACGTAACCAAATTGAATGCAGAAGTCATGTCAGGGTGGGAAAAACAAGCGGTGGAGAAGGGTGTGGCCAAAAAGCCTTGTGCTACTCTCCCCTCCTTGTCACCCCTTTCTCTGTCCTAGCTGGCGTAGCACTCCGGTAAAATCGACGAGTGAGAATCAAGTGGTTTGCACGAGGACTTTCACTCGTAGCAGTTATGTTTCAAGGGTCCGCTGCACGTGACTTGCGGGGCTTGCCAACTGTGGTGGTTCTGTCTCTCTAGGAGTAGAGAGAACTGCTAAGAATTGGGCTGAATGGGTAGGACCATGTAGGACCATGTAGTGGGTTACACGTTTTGCAGAGGATCTCCATAGCATCATCTTTCCACCATCCTTATCTCCATCATCATGCATGATAACAATAATAATAAAATTCCCCAGCTTTCGAGCCGTCCGTGGATTCCACCCATCACTTGGGAGGAACACCACTGGAGCTGGCAAAGAGTTGGGGCGACAACAACAACAACAACAACAAAAATGTGATGGGGTACCATGACAGGGGGAAAAAAGTAGCCCAACCACTTTTTAGAAAATTGAAAAAGAAATATTGGTAGTAGGTCAAATTTAGCGACTGAGAATTTTTGTTCATTTTCGGATTCTTAAGAGGGTGGGTGGGTGTTTGGGGGTTTAACGTCCTTTTACACCACATACGGGTGATATCAAAGAAAAAGAAAAGGAAAAAAAGAAAAGAAAAAAAAGCCAGCACAAATATTTGGCCTCAACCGGGATACGAACTCACGACCCGAGCGTTAGAAGTCCAGCGCTCTACCGTTCGGCCACCGCGGCTCCCGTCGGGTTCTTAAAAACTAATACAACTTTTGTGAAAGTTTCAAGACTGAATGTATCTAGGAAACATGTTAAAAACGAGCACGTAATACAACCACGTCATACTTGCATGACTCCCACGTCACATATTACCAGACAGTTTTAAAACATGGCCGCTTGTCAACTGCAAGTTTTCAACAAACATATCTCAGGCCCACACCATGCCACAGAAATGAAATTTCATAGGGAAAGAAAACTTTTTCTGCACTTTTTTTTTTTTTGCTGCCCCGACTCTTTGCCAGGTCCAGTGGTGATCCTCCCAGGTCATGAGTGGAATCCACGGAGGGCTCGGAAGCTGTGGCAATTTTTCTTACGCATGGTGATGGAGATGACGATGATGGTAAGATGATGCTATGGAGGTCCGTGTGGTTTGAGACTGCGGGACAGGACCGCATTCCACGCTTCCTGTCATAAATATCCCGGCATTAACCAGGCCCGGGAACTACGGCACTTGCGATGCCGGCCGTGTAAACATCCACATCATAGAACGTGTTATGCCAAGGGAAGTATCCCCGAAGTGGTACCCGTGAAGTGGGTGGATCTCGGCCGTGTGGCAACAGCCTCCCCATTGGGCCCATAGCACACCCGTTCTGGGTAGGAGCCGACCTAGGTAGGAAACATCCCGCTTGCCTCGGCTGGGACTCGAACCCGGGTCTCCCTGTCCATGGCCCGAAATGCTAACCACTACACTACGGGGGCCGGTTTTTCTGCACTTTTCAGTGAAACCCATAACTCCTTACGCCCAAGAGCACGCTTTTGCTGGAGCCCATCAGGAATTATGATCCCCCTCACGCCATCCCCATCCCACCTCCTACCCATCCACCCCACTCTACGCCCCCCCCCCCCCCCCGCCACACACACACACACACACAAAAACAAACAAACAAACAAACAAAAAACCAGGTGTGTCATAAGTAACGTGCCTCCAGCCGCAAATAGCCAACAGGTGCTAACAGATGTTAGACAGTGTTACAGATAGAGGAAGTAACACTTGTTTTTCAGGTGTTTGAGCGTCTATAGAGCTTGAAGCTATTTTGGTGATTGTCCTTTCCTACGCGAACCATCTATTTTTGAGTCGAACAGAGCACATAATGATTGCTTCCTCTTTTAAAGCCACCATTTCTGATTGTAAAAAAAAAGGAGAGGGGGTTTTTGTTACCGTTTCTGTTGGCTTAACCCGCTTTTCGTTTCCCGAAGAAGTCAATACGCCGCATTTGAAACTGTGAAACGAGACCCGAAAGGGATGGGTATTCTTGGACGCGGCAGTCTGGTGTTGGGAAACACAGACCACGAAAAGGACATACGGTGTCTCCTTAGCTATTACGACTCTTTCAAGAAAAGGGCCAGACAGAATATGGTGGTTGGGTGGGGATGGGATCTGCGGTGGGGTGGGATGGGGTGCGGTGGGGTGGGGTACTGCGGGTCAGGATGACGGGTAGTGCAGATGGGTGTGCGGGGAAGGGGGAATAGGGGGTGTGACTGGATCAGGTGGGTAATGTCCTCGATGGGTTGGTTGGTTGGCTGGGGTTTCACGCCCTTTTCCACCATATTAGGATGGGTGGGTGGGTGTTGGGGGTTTAACGTCCTTTTCCACCACATACGGGTGACATCAAAGACGGGGCAACGATGAAAAAGCCAGCACAAATATTTGGCCCCAGCCGGGATATGAACTCACGACCCGAGCATTAGAAGTCCATCGCTCTACCATTCGGCCACCCCGGCTCTCCCACATTAGGGTGACATCCCGGCTCCCGTGGTTACAGGACTGCTTTATATTCTGCTAAACAGCCAAGAATCGTCGTCGAAATTTTGGAATCGACGCAGGTTTCCGTTCATTTGGCCATTTCGTTTAGCCCCCGTGACAATGGCCGTCTCCTCTGGTTGTGTAGTACTTGGCCTCTTGTGCAGCTTGTCCATAAAAACAACAAGGGTGGGTGGGTGTTTAGGGGTTTAACGTCCTTTTCCACCACACAGGATGATATCAAAGACGCCAAGACGGGGTAACGATGAAAAAGCCAGCACAATATTTGGCCCTTAAATGCTTACGTGGTGAAAAGGACGTCAAACTCCCAAGGAGTTTTCTCCCAAGGGGAAAGGGCGTTGAAATCAAGTCTCCATTGTCTGAAGTACAAAACATATACATTAAAATAGTACGTGTAGCATCTGCATCTGTTTATGACACCCTGGTCAAGAGAGCTCTCTCCCCAGTTGTCGGACTAACCCCCCTCTTAAATGCCCATGCAAAAATCGTAATTTTATTTGAAATCTTCAAATCACTAGAGGCCACTTCAAGCCACTAGTTTGCAATCTGCAGCGGTCTCCGGCCTAGCGGGGAAGGCCCACGCCTTGCGTAATTTAGTGGCTTGAAGTGGCTCTTACTGGTGTCTAGTGACTTGTTCTTTTTAACCAGTCTTATCGTACGAGGTGGTCGTGTTGTGCTTGGGCGCTTTAAGAGATAAAGCAAAAATGGCACACCTGTCAGTCTGTCTTGGTTGGACAGTGTACAGCTGGACTGTTCAGTTAATGAAGCTGCATGTACAGCAGTACGTAAAGATCATGAAATCACACAAGAGTTTGGCTTATAAAATTTCTCTCTCTCTCTCTCTCTCTCTCTCTCTCCCTCTCTCTCTCTCTCTCTCTTTAATTTTCTGTGTTGAACTTTCCCTCTCTCTCTCTTTTATATATTTTGCTTCCTTTTTTCCTTAGTAGATATTCTCTGTCTGTTTCTTGTAGTTTATGATCTTCTGTGTTTAACTTTTTTCTTTCCCTCTTTTATATTTTGCTTTTTTTCCTTAGTAGATAGTCTGTGGTATTAGCAAACGTTACTTACGGCAAGTTTGCAAACTGGCGAATTTCTGTCAAAACTTTTACCGTTGATAAATAAAGTTTCATCATCACCATCATCATCATCATCATCTCTCTCTCTCCCCGTGTCCCCCCCCCCCTCTCTCTCTCATGCCTCCAGCTGCAGCAGCACCAGAGTTGATAACTTACATAAAAACGCCAGTAATAACAGTAGTAAAATCAGACTATATGACTAAAATATTTGTAAAAGACAGCTCGTCAAAGGAATGACGTACAAATTAAGCATCACGAATTCAACAAACTTATTGCACAGGGTAGGAACAACTTTTCAATTATTATAATCCTACCACTGCATGAGATTTAAAAAAAAAAGTCGTAGGAAAAGGAGACAGAAAGAAGAGAAGAAAGGAGAAGAGAACTAAAATGCAGTAGGGAGCGTGAGTTTGTGGTGGCAACGACCCGTCTGCGTGGATCGTAAATTTCCTTTCCTTGACTCTTCCCTGTACCATATTTTTGTTGTGCACTGACCCTGGCGTTAGAACACGTAACATTTGGCATGGGTAAACCAGTGCAAAGCAAAGACTGAAGTGACCCGTCGAATAAAGGCTGCATTCTATTCTCTCCAACCACACGCCGCAGTCTGCAAAATGATCTCAGTTTCAGGAGGAGAAGCAAACGTGAATGACCAGCCGGCGTGATGTCTCAAAAGGCGCACACCCAGACGGTACAGACACGATAAATATTTCGCTTGTCACACCGTATGGCACACGTAACAGACAAAAATCACGTTTTCCCTGCAAGACTTTGAACCCGTTTACATAAATTGCCCTTTTAAAAGTAAAAAATCAAAACCCAATCATACCCCCCCCCCAAAAAAAAAACAACAACAACAACAACCAAAAACCCTAAGCAAATAGCAACAGCAACTACAACAGCAACAACAGCAGCAGCAACAGCACAGCAACCGCAACAACAACAACAAGAACAACAGCAACAACAACAACAGCAACCGCAACAGCAACAGCAATAGCAGCAACAACAACAGCAACAGCAACAACAACAGCAACAGCAACCGCAACAACAACAACAGCAACAGCAACGACAACCGCAAGAGCAACAACAACAACAACAGCAACAACAACGGCAACATCAACATCAACAGCAACAGCAACAACAGCAACAACAACAACAACAGCAACTGCAACAGCAACACCAACACCAACAGCAACAACAACAGCAACAACAACAACAGCAACAACAACACAACTGAACACCAAACACGGCAAAAAAGATTTCTCGTTACCGCCTCTATGGTCTTAACGATGAAAAACTGCCGCTTCCGAAACTCTAACGCTGTTTGCCAGATAGAAGGGTGTATCATTCGGCCATTGCCACCGTTCTCGTGACTTTGTGGCTTCTATTAGGAAAAGAAATACGACTTTCTTTGAACCTACTGTTCGTTCCTGAGCAGACTGGCACTCGACAAATCTTCTAAAAATAGCCACCAACCAGCGCCGTCTAGCTGGTCCCTCTCAGTCCGCAAAAATATACGCCGGCCTGTCGCAAGAATGGTTTCAGGTGCCATCTGGGGCGGTCGGTGGTCTAGTGGTTAAGAGACTTGCCACCAATGCGAGAGGCCAGGGGTTCGAGTCCTACTCGGGGCAAAGAATTTTTCCTTCTCGTATGTGGCACCGTTCATTCGGGCCGATCGTTGAGGGGTTCTCTCCGGGTACTCCGGCTCCCTCCCCCTCTGCTTTGGAACTGTTCAGCGCACCAAATTTGAAAATTAAATGCAATTCAAAATTCCGAAATTTAAATAGCTGAGCTGACCCTTCGCACCACGCGATTGTGATGTGTTCATGTCCAGTGTGTGAGAGAATGCGTGTGATTCACGTGAGCGTGCGTGTTGGGTTCAGTTCGCGGCGCTTTGAGCCGATTCACGAAATTGGGTAAAGGGCCTATACAATACTCATTATTATTATTATTATTATTATAACTCAAGTGACTGATTCTGGTGCACTGATGAAACACATTCGATGAAAAGTTTTCCACACGATGTTACATGCCTGTCATAAGCATTGACACTTAAAACAAAAACAAAACACCACCACCACTACCACCACCACCACCACCACCACCACCACAACAACAACAGCAACAGTAACAACAACAATAACGCAAGAACTGAACACCTAACCAGCCAAACATGATACAGTGTAGAAAAGGAAACGGTAATGACTGCGAAGTGGTTACAAGTTAAGCAAATGAAAGCGACATAAAAGGGACAGAAACCACTTAACTTTCACAAAGGACGGCACGGGTCAACGTTTCGGCTTTCGCCTTCCTCAGGACGCAGACAAATGGGACATAACTTCAACAAACAAAACTCTCCTTTTCTGTTCTTTTCTCTTTCTCTCTCTCTCTCTCCCCCCCCCCCCCCCCCCCCGGTCTTCTGTCATCAAACGATGGGTGTTGTGATGTTTTTACTATTGTTTTCTGGTCCTTTTCTCCCCCCCCCCCACCGTGTTATTTTATTATTATTTTTTTTATATTTATTATTATTATTATTATTATTATTATTCCCCCTGCGCCGTGTATGTCAGTATGTCAGCAGAGTTACCTTTTGTTTGTTGAAGTTATGTCCCATTTGTTTGTGTCCTGAGGAAGGCGAAAGCCGAAACGTTGACCCGTGCCGTCCTTTGTGAAAGTTAAGTGGTTTCTGCCCCTTTTATGTCGCTTTCATATGATATAGTGTAGTCTAGAATTGTCGAGGTCGGCAGTCTGGTATTTGAAAAGTGCTAGTTACGCCAAGAAGAAAACGGTTGAATACTTATAGATCTGCTGCGGGATAAGAAGCAACAACCCGCGTTTCTTTTTTATTTGTATTTGTTGTTGTCGTCGTCGTCGCTGTTGTTGTCGGTGTTGTTGTTGTTGATGTTTAAAAAGGCTTTATTTTTAAAGGTCTGCTGATTCATAATTCATAATAAGTTCTAACCAGTGTTTCTTCTTCTTCTTGATGCTGTCGTCGTCGATGTTGTTGTTGTTGTTGTTGTTATTGTTGTTATTGTTGTTGTTAAGAACCCCGATAATGCGAAGTAACATATGCACTGTAACGCACTTTCGGTTCTTTGAAAACCCTGGCTTGACGTGCGTTCACTTTCACCTTTCAGTATGCGTTTTGACACCGAGCGAGACACATCGCAACTATGGTCAGCGGCTCAGTGTTTTACATACTACAAAGGAAAGAGGCAAGTGTTTAACTACAACGTTTCTCGATCGATGTCCACTTACTTCCTGTAATCCGTTAAACGGTAGTGAACAAGGCGCACACGTCTGCACCAAGACAACGTACGTATTTCTTGAATGACAGTAATGTCCACTGCTGACCCTTCATGCTCGTAGAATTCAAAAACATTCCCCTCGCTACCACGGACCAGGACAAGAGGAAGGGTGGGTGGGTGTTTGGGGGGTTAACGTCCTTTTTCCACCACATACGGGTGATATCAAAGACGGGGCAACGATGAAAAAGCCAGCACAAATATTTGGCCCAGCCGGGATTCGAACTCATGACCCGAGCATTAGAAGTCCAACGCTCTGCCGTTCGGCCACCCCGGCTCCCACCACGACAAGACGTAAGGTAATTAAAAATCACAACCAAGGCTAGAAAACTTTCTTCTGGTTTCAGGACTCAGTCACTGAGACAAACAATCACACAAATAACAGAAAGCGAACCAACCAACCAACCAACCAACCAATCAACCAACCAACCAACCAACCAACCAAGGAGTGCCCCCCCCCCCTTGCCACCCACCACCCCCAGCAAATAAAACTGAAAAAAAGGAAACTGTATCATTGTATCATTAACAAAGGGTGGGTGGTGGGTGGTGTTTGGGAGTTTAACGTCCTTTTCCACCACATACAGGTGATACCTAAGACGGGGCAAAGATGAAAAGGCCAGCACAAATATTTGGTACCAGCCGGGATTCGAACTCATGACCTGAGCATTGGAAGTCCAACGCTCTACCATTCGGCCACCCCGGCTTTCCTGTATCATTAACAAAAACAGAAAACTAATGGAAACAATGAAAATGATACAACTCATACAACTGCGGACAAAATCCGAACTGTTGTGTCGGCAGTGCCTTCAGGTAACGCTTACAAGTATGTGTACTCACGACACTCGGATAAAACTACGCAGAGCGTTCACAGGCTGGACAGCAAAACTGCGTTGTACACAGAGCTACAGAAAGCGTTAGACGAGCTTAGCTCTGGTCTGCAGCGGCAGTGGCTTGCCGACCGTGTAGACGGGTCGATGCAACACGACGGAGAGAGAGAGAGAGAGAGAGAGAGAGAGAGAGAGGTTGCCCAAATTTCCGTCATGCCGCGTCAGCATCCAATTCAGCCCCGCCACGGCACCCAGATCGTCTGATGACGTCAACACGACAGCGACAAAATACGTCATCACTGACCTAAGCCGGGGTCCCGCTGTCCCACTTTCTTTTTATCAGCGCGGACAGAAAGCCGGAGCGTGCCAGGGTAGCCCTGATGCGGTCGATGGCAGCGGCTCCATGGCAACCGGAACTATCGACCAGAAGGTCTTTTCTCTCTCTCTCTCTCTCTTCCTGTCTCATGCACTCGCTGGGCATTCCTCGGCCAACATGCCGCAGTTGACGTCACGGTGGTTCATTCAGCCGCGTCGCAAAATCAGCGCGGGAGGGTAAACACAAAGTGATCAATGGGGCAGAAATAGGGAACCACGTTGCAGCAAAGCAGCGAGCAAAAAAAGGACTAAATCTTTCCACAAGTGGATTCGTTCAAATTGACCAAACCGAGCTATTTCTAGTTGAAAGAAGTCCCCTTTTAGAACGGAACAGTCACGGCTGACTTTTACAGAAGTCAGTCATTAAAACGGACGAGAGAAAATCGTGTCAGTGATATGTATGGCAATGTGTCGTCTAATTAAGAATGGAACAACGCCCAAAAGACCCCCCCCCCCACCGACCCCTCCTTCCTCCTTCTACCCGCCCATCTCTTTTCTCTTCCAATCCAAAAGATAGCGGAAAAAAATGAACCATTATCTAAAACACGTTGTCCATTGTCATTCCCCATTTTACCCATCGTGTGATTCTCAAAGCGAACAAAAGAAAGGGTTTGTGTGATCGATGTAATATTTAAAAAAAAAGGTTGGTATAAATGGTTCGTTGCTATGCCAACGTCAGACTTAATCTTCCAAACTGATTAAAATAAAAAATACACTTCGTCGCACAAAACATTTTGGGGGCATATATATAAGACCATGAGAGAGTTAAGTGTACACGGATCGTGATTTTGGCCGAATGACTCTCATTTTTGTCTTAATGGGGATGTGACAATGGCGAGGGGAAAGGAATAATGTAATATTGTGTTGGAACAGTCTAAAACAAGATGGGAAAAATAGCATCTGTCTTGTGAAGAGAACTGTCTTCCTGAAGGGACACAGTTAAGTGTGATGCTTGTCCCCCGCCTGTGTCTGTCTGTCTGTCTTTCTCATTTTTTTCAAATATTTCGCATGTGTTGCTGAATTAATGTGTGTGTGTGTGTGTGTGTGTGTGTGTGTGTGTGTGTGTGTGTGTGTGTGTGTGTGTGTGTGTGTGTGTGTGTGTGTGTGTGTGTGTGTGTGTGTGTGTTGGATTTATTAAGTCTTACTTTAGTACACGTAGAAGTAGAATTATCTTTCTAAAATTGCTGTGTAGATGCAGCATCCACAGCTGTGAAGGGGAGCCGGGGTGGTCGAATGGTAGAGCGTTGGACTCTCAATGCTCGGGTCGTGAGTTCGATCCCGGCTGGGGCCAAATATTTGTGCTGGCTTTTTCATCGTTGCCCCGTCTTTGATATTACCCTATTTGGTGGAAAAGGACGTTAAACCCCCAAACACCCACCCAACACCCACCCACAGCTGTGAAAACTGTTCATTTGATCAGCAACCTTACACCGCTTTCACCGCTAAAAAAAAAAAATAAAGGTCATTGTCAATGTCCATGCCATATCTACCTTCACCCCCTCCCCCAACCACCACCACCACCACCACCATCTCCACTCTGTCTGTAGGTCTATCTTTCTCTCAAATCAGAAACGTTTCTAAATGCCAACTTCAGCAACACACCGTGAAATAATAAAAAAAAAAAACCCGCTGATGAAGACCGATTTGGTGAACACACCAAACAATTAATTTTTTTGCCTTGACACACTGGAACCACTTTAACACCAGATCGACATTCTAAACCTTTTGTAACTACGTCGCACTTTACATAGTAGAGGAAATGTCATAAACTGTTTCTAGAGGTCGTGAACATTGCGAAATCACTTCACGGCTTTCCAGACAACAGTGTCATGTTTTTAACTCTGAACTTTCGATCATTTGATTTTCTCGAGTTCACAAAACCGACTGCACACATACGTCTAAAAGCCGTTGTTGTCCCAAAGCCCCCCCCCCCCCCCCCCCCCCCAAGAAAAAAAGGAAGCTCTTGGTAAACACCTCCTTACGCAATTCCTTTCAGGTGTTACATTCTTTGCGTGGAGTGAGAACACTGTGTATGAGTGTGCCGTGCAGACACCGAGACACAATCTGAGATGAAACTTCAAGTATGCTTAAAGTCTCTATGTTCGCAATGAGTGTTGGGGGGGGGGGGAGGGGAACTGAACAAATTCTAAGGCTGTCTGCAAAACGAGTAGATGTATCTTAAATGACTTACTTAAGGATGTATTGGATACAAGTTTTGTTTGTTGTTGTTGTCAAGTTGTTTTTGTTTTCTTTCTTTCCTTGGGAACCGGGATAGCCGAATGGTAGAGCGTTTGACTCCAAATGCTCGGGTCGTGAGTTAGAACTGGAATCCCGGCTGGGGCCACATATTTGTACTGGCCTTTTTCTCGTTGCCCAGTCTTTGATATCACCCATACGTGGTGGAAAAGGACGTAAAACTCCGAAATACCCACTCCATCCACCCTTCTCTCTTTCCTTTCCTTTTTATATATTATACTGTATCGTGATGTGTAGTGTACTGTATTGTATTGTGTATGCTTGTAAAAAAAAAAAAAAAAAAGTTATGCCAGAACAACGTAAAACATGTCTTTATTGAGTAAAAAAAACCACACGAAACCAAAAACAAAGGAGTAGATGTTACCTTTTGGCCATTACGGCCATCTTCGTGATTTTGCGGCTTCTAATGACAGAGAAATAATACTCTTTTTCTTTTTGTTTTTGCCTAAGGCTTCCATATCTGTACAACACGTCGCTAAAAATAGCCACCAATCAGCTCTGTCTAGTTGGTGTTCAGTCCGTAACCAAATAACGTCGTTTGCTGGGCGGTACGGTCCGCTTCTACATACATAGAACAACATATACGCCAACCAGAGTCACCACAATGGTTTTCAGATGCCATATTGTCCCCCCCCCCCAAGTGTCCCAAGTGATAGATTCTAATGCACGGCCGGATTGAGCGCATCAGATGAAACGTTCTTCCACAGCAAATAAAAGCGACATAAAAGGGACAGAAACCACTTAACTTTCACAAAGGACGGCACAGGTCAACGTTTCGGCTTCCGCCTTCCTCAAGACACAAACAAATGGGACATAACTTCAACAGACAAACAAAAGGTAACTTTGCGGTCGTACTGACATACACGGCGCGGGGGAAAAATGAAATAAAATGAAATGAAACGGTGGGCGAGAAAAGGACCAGAAAACAATAGTAAAAGTATCACAACACCCATCCTTTGGTGACAGAAGACCATGGACTGTGTGTGAAAAAAGTGGGGTAGAAAAGAACAGAAAAGAATAATAAAAAAAATACCAAAGACATCACAACACCCATCCTTTGGTGACACAAGACCATGTTCTCGTCAGCGCTGTTAAATGCCCGACAAACGTAGTGAGATTTTAAAACCGCAGAACTATTAAGCAAGCAAGAGCCACATAAGTAAGAGCTAGTCACAGGCCGTATGGGCGGGTTCGTCTAGACACAACCTTCCTCGGGGAATTTTCTTCCCGAAGCACGAATGTGTTGGAGCGTGAACAGCCTTGGAACAGTCACGGACCCACTGGTCACCTGGCGTGGCATGGGGGCGACTGATCACACCGTCGTTATCATTGCTGGTGGCTCTAGCGTCCGGTCCAAAAGTCACGCTAAACGATTAAACTGCGGTAACTGGAAACGTAGGCAGGGCGTCCCTCTAATCCAAGATGTGACTTCCCCGATCACTCATGGGTTACCCGAAGTACTGGAAACGGGACTAGGCAAATAAGAGAAAGCTTGCCATGCCACTTACGCGCATACGCGGTCATTGGCCTTTTGCAGCTTGTGACCAGCTCCTACTTACCAGCAAGAACCAATGAGGATCACAGGCTCCTGGCTATGGTTATACAGCTAAATCGTGTCAGTTTAGGCGGCTGCCTTGCCTGAAGAGGCCACTTATTTCCAGACAATCTTCATTTGTTTCAACTCATACAGTCTACAGCAGACCTTGGTGTCGGACTCACGGTTCGCGGCCTCGGCAGCGGTGACGGCCGTTCAGTAAAGCACGTGCTACACTGCTTGTTAAGCCATAAAAGTGCAGTTCTAAACTTAAATAACTTTTGTTGTCATTAAAAACCGAATAAGAACGACAACAGCAACAGGCCCCCTCCTCCCTCCAGCCTTCAACTCACCTCCCCACTTCATCCCTTTCCCTCCTTCCCCCCCCCCACCCCCCACGACCCATCCCCCTCCTACACTCATACTGATGTCGTTAGGAGACTGCGGGTCCCAGGAGATGCGCCGAGCAGCCTGCCTATAGGCTGAATGGAAGCAAGGTGCCCATGCCACAAAGAGGAAAGGGGCCGGGTTTCGGGGCTCCTGTACCCAGGCAACAGGGACCAGCCTCCAAGTTCTCGAGTCCCGGTGACGCCAGACAGGAGTAGCGTAACCAAGAGGGGGTGGAAGGTTGGGTACTTTGTGTAGGGGGTGGTGGGAGTGAGGTGGTGGAGGCAAGGGCAGCAGTAAGGGGTAGGGGGGTGAAGTATACGAGGATGAAAACAAGGGTTTTGTGGTGTTGTCCGTGTTTTGGGCCTTGTTTCCGTCAGAATCTCTTCCCGAAAGCCTTTTATAAGGGACGGTGATAAGTGTAGTTATTTCACTAACAACATCAAAACATGAGGATGAAAACATGTTTTGTGTTGTGTCCATATTTCTTATGGGCTGTATATCCGCCTGGAACACTTCCTGAAAGCCTGAGATGAGAGATGGTGGTTGCTGCTTTGTTAGCTACATGAAAAAAAAAAAAACAAAGAAATAAACAAACAAAGGGACTAACGAAGCAGCAATGGCTGGACCACAACATTCCTGAAACGGTAACGGAAAGGTACAGTAGTGAAGATACAGTCGTGGACCTTATCGGAGACAACAAAAGGGGACACACCAGCGGAAACGACAGCGGCAACAAAATTAACGTTTCTTCTATATTTCAAAATCCAGTTTTAAAAAAAGCAAGGCAGCAAACGAACAAACACATTAAAGGGGCTAAAGCTACCATTTGCATGCTCACAGATTTTCCTGAGCTGTTTCCGTGATATCTGTTATCACACCACTTAGACACCTGGACTTTGACAGCGTCTGTAATGCTGGCACTGAGCCAACAGAAGCGTACTCGATGACGCGGCGACCACGCTGAGCACTCGTAGAATTTGAATGTTCGACCGCTCGCGCAAAGTGTAAACAACATAACATCGCATTTAAGAGTTGTACTAATTATCAACTTGAAGACAGAGTATTTCGAGCCTACGGCCGCACTCACGAGCGAAACTGTTCCAAAACATAAGCTGGTTTAGCAAAGATAGAATGAGCCCGTTTCAGTAAGTGAAAGCAAAATTAAACACAACGATCGAAACGACAACGGAAGGAGAAGACTGTACAATGCAAAAGTCCCGCAAAGTAAAGCAAAGAAAAATAATCAGCACAGTCAAACATACACAAAGTAAGGGAAGTTAAGGCGAAACAAAAAGCGAAATGCAGATCCAGTAGGGAAAAGAAGCTAGACAAGCGGAGGAGATCGTAACACATATTCGTATATACAATAGCTAGGCCTAAGCTTGTGCTGGAAGGCAAATGGCCAGGTTCATGTTGGACAGACAGAAGAACTTATGCTTGAGATAAAGAAAGCTGGACACCCATTCCAGACGACTTATCAAGCAGACTGCCAGATATTCTACGGTTTCAGTCCCAAAACCGCCGGCGGTGTGTCTCCAGATCTACGTTCAACGTTTTCCGTAGTGGACAGCGCCACAAGGTGAGGTGGTGGGGTGGGGGAGGGGGGAGGGGAGGGAGGGGAGAGGAGTTTACGTTGATCGTTGTCCACAGTGTTCAAAGCCACAAGAAGGAGAGGGGGAGGGGGGAGGGGTTGACGGGGTGGTGAATAGAAGTCCAAATCTATATTGACTGATGACCAGGACCTGAATGTAAAAGTCGAGGTTAATTTTAACCCACGGCTACGGGTCTAACCCAGACTAGGACAAAATACCCCCCCCCCCAAAAAAAAATAAATAAATAAAAAAAATAAATATATATATATAAAAGGAGGCGAAGAATAAATCCTTCTATAGCGGCTTAAGCATCTTGCTGGAATGGACCCGCTTCCTGATTTAAAACCAAAAACAACAGAAAATTTAACCCTCGAGCTAGTTTGGTTCGAGGTTAGACTCTAACCCGCGGCTAAAATCCCTAACCTCTACTTCTACATGCGGAGCCTCTGTGGCCAAAGCTACAAAACAAGATGGGGTGGACGTAGTGCAAGGCGGGCGGGGAATAAAGTCCAAAATCTACTTTCACCGTTGTCCATAACAGCTAAAGCTACAAGATGGGGTAGGGGAGTGTGTAGGGTGGGGTGGGTGGGAAATAGTCCAGTTTTATATACATTGATATTTGTCCATAGTCACAAAAGCTACAAGATGCGGTAGGGGAGCGTGTAAGGTGGAGTGGGTGGGAAAATAGTCCAGTTCTACATTGATATTTGTCCATAGTCACAAAAGCTACAAGCGGTAGGTCAGCGTGTAGAATGGGGTGGAAGGGAAAATAGTCCAATTCTACGTTGATATTTGTCCATAGTCACCAAAGCTACAAGATGCGGTAGGGGAGTGTGTAGGGTGGGGTGGGTGGGAAATAGTCCAGTTTTATATACATTGATATTTGTCCATAGTCACAAAAGCTACAAGATGCGGTAGGGGAGCGTGTAAGGTGGAGTGGGTGGGAAAATAGTCCAGTTCTACATTGATATTTGTCCATAGTCACCAAAGCTACAAGCGGTAGGTTAGCGTGTAGAATGGGGTGGAAGGGAAAATAGTCCAATTCTACGTTGATATTTGTCCATAGTCACCAAGGTTACAGGATGGGTTAGGGGAGCGTGTAGGGTGGGGTGGGTGGGAAAATAGTCCAGTTCTATATACATTGATATTTGTCCATAGTCACCAAAGCTACAGGCGGTAGGGGAGTGTGTAGGGTGGGGTGGGTGGGAAAATAGTCCAGTTCTATATACATTGATATTTGTCCATAGTCACCAAAGCTACAAGCGGTAGGGGAGTGTGTAGGGTGGGGTGGGAAGGGAAAATAGTCCAATTCCACATTGATATTTGTCCATAGTCACCAAAGCTACAAGATGGGGTAGGGGAGTGTGTAGGGTGGGGTGGGAGGGAAAACAGTCCAGTTCTATATACTTGATATTTGTCCATAGTCACCAAAGCTACAAGATGGGTTAGGGGAGCGTGTAGGGTGGGGTGGAAGGGAAAATAGTCCAATTCTACGTTGATATTTGTCCATAGTCACCAAAGCTACAAGGTGGGGTAGGGGAGCGTGTAGGGTGGGGTGGAAGGGAAAATAGTCCAGTTCTACATTGATATTTGTCCATAGTCACCAAAGCTACAAGATGGGGTAGGGGAGTGTGTAGGGTGGGGTGGGAGGGAAAACAGTCCAGTTCTATATACTTGATATTTGTCCATAGTCACCAAAGCTACAAGATGGGTTAGGGGAGCGTGTAGGGTGGGGTGGAAGGGAAAATAGTCCAATTCTACGTTGATATTTGTCCATAGTCACCAAAGCTACAAGGTGGGGTAGGGGAGCGTGTAGGGTGGGGTGGAAGGGAAAATAGTCCAGTTCTACATTGATATTTGTCCATAGTCACCAAAGCTACAAGATGGGGTAGGGGAGTGTGTAGGGTGGGGTGGGAGGGAAAACAGTCCAGTTCTATATACTTGATATTTGTCCATAGTCACCAAAGCTACAAGATGGGTTAGGGGAGCGTGTAGGGTGGGGTGGAAGGGAAAATAGTCCAATTCTACGTTGATATTTGTCCATAGTCACCAAAGCTACAGGATGGGTTAGGGGAGCGTGTAGGGTGGGGTGGGTGAGGTAAGAACCCACATCTACGTTATTTGTTCATAGTCACCAAAGCTACAAGAAAGAGAGGGGAGGGGGACGGAGGTGGGAGGAGGGGGGAGGGTGAGGAGGGGCGGAACTTCGAGGAGAAAGCGAGCGGACAAAGCGCAAGTGGTGGCTGCAACTTCTAAAACACCACTGTCTATTGCGGAAGACTATCAGGAAGTGCAAGCTTAGTCAAACTGCGCTCCAAAAATACTACACAGGACATCGTAACGGTAAGCGACAGACCAGCAAAACCACTGCACGGGCGGCGTCACAAATGTTACACAAACACCATTCAGACATGCAGATCCCGTGTGCATGCATTATTATGTATAGACTTATAGAGTTGTGTTGCCAGGACAACGAGCGGGCCCCGACAAAATTCTGACCTGCCAAAACCCCAGAACGGCGTCAGGAACATTCAAAACACAACACCCAGACATGCAGAGCAACGTATACATGTGTATAGTAGAGACTATGGGTAGGTACAGGCAGCATGACGCTTTCGCTGTGACTTCGCGGGGAAAAAAATAAAACATGCGGCTTTGGTGGACTGTGCTGCTGCTTCTGCAAAGACTGTTACAATTTATACATCCAAAGAAAGCACATTGTCTCCTCTTTTCAACCATTGTATTTGTATAGTTGTGGGCGGCCTGTGAGACGAGCACGTAGCTGAAATGTAACGCATGTGTTTGAGGGTCGGTTTGGGGGTATGGGGTTTCTGACATTAAACTTAAACGGGTTAATTTCATCTTTGCTAAGCCAGCTTATGTTTGGTCGGTGGTCTAGTGGTTAAGAGAGGCTTCGAGCCCCACTGGGGGCAAAGAATTTTTTCTTCTCGTACGTGCCACCGTTCATTCGGGCCGATCGTCGGGGTTCTCTTCGGGTACTCCGGCTTCCTCCCCCTCTGCTTTGGAAATGTTCAGCCCACCAAATTTGAATAGCTGAGCTGACCCTTCGCACCACGTGATTGTAATGTGTTTATGTCCAGTGTGTGAGAGAAATCGTGTGATTCACGTGAGCATGCGTGTTGGGTTCAGTTCGCGGCGCTTTGAGCCGATTCATGAAATTGGGTAAATCGCCTATACAATACTCATGATTATTATTATTATTATTATTATTTACACCTTTGGCAAGCATTCAAATTCTGTAACTGTTGTTACACTGCTGGAGTGTTGTAGCCGCGTCATCGGGTACGCTGCTGCTGGCTCAGTGCCAGCATCACAGCCGCTGTCACTGTCCAAGTGTCTAAGTGGTGTGATGATTGATACGACGAAAACAGCTCAGAACGACCCGTGAGCATCAAAATGGTAGCATTAGCCCTTTTAACCGCCAAGAGGGCGCGCCGAGAAAATTTTGACCTGCAAAAAAACAAAAAAAAAACCTGAAGGGCGTCAAGAACGTTACACATGTACACAGCATCCAGACATGCAGAGCCATGTATACATGTGTATAATAGAGACTGCTGGGTTTCTGTCTCCGAACTAAACCGCAAGACCAAGGACGGCCCGACAAAAGATTGACCTGTAAAACCCCATGAACGGCGTCAGAAACAATACAATCATTACAGAAAATCCAGACATACAGAGCCGTGTACTAGTGTATAGACTATAGTAGAGTTTTGTCGCCAAACACAATGACCACCAAGATGAACAGGGTGCAACAAACAACAATAACAAGCATGGCAAAGAAACAAACAAAAGCCCCTGAACGGCGCCAGGATCGTTACATACACAACAACCAGAAATAAGATAAGATTACTTTTTTAATCCCTCATGGGGAAATTTCATGTCCGCCCAGACACAGCGACAATACAATACAATACATTAAAATTCCTTAAAATTCTGCGCACACAGACACAGACAGACACAGACAGACAGACAGACAGACAGACACACACACACACACACACACACACACACACACACACACACACACTCTCTCTCTCTCTCTCTCTCTCTCAGTACATATGTATAGACTATAGAGTTTCTGAGGCCGAACACAACCACCAAGACCCGGAGAGACTCCCTGACAGAATTTTGACCTGAACGGCGTCAAGATCATTACACTCCCTGCACCCAGACGTGCAGAGCCATGGGTGTATACTGAGTAACTTTGCACGAGTCGAACGCTCACTGCACAAAAACTACACAACGCAAAACATTCATTCTTTTTCTCTTTCAAAGTTTATCCAAAGCACACCGTCATACCGCAAACCGCAAACGACTAGAACGGTTCAGTTTTGTTTTATTTATTTATTTATTTTTTTTTTTTAAACAGTGCTCCTCTAAAGTTCAAAGGTGCGATTTTCGACTCTAGAATTTCTGTCGCCGAACATACAACCGCCGACAGCAAGAGGGCGCCCCGGCAAAAAGTTTGAGAGGAACTTTCTTCCGCAGTTCACAACAAGAGAGGAAAGTGACTCGCACTCACAGCGCCTCGCTTAGCGCACTGGAAACAATACAGCCCGACTTCCAGCCCGCTTTGAAGTCACTGCGCCCGACTGTTGCTTCCATCCCCACGGTGGTTACACTGGTCGGAGCGAGGGCCAATCAAGTCTGAGACTAAAAGGCGGCGTGGGCCTTGATCCCCGGTACCGCGACCTGCAAATGACAGCCAGGGCTGGGACTTAAAACCAGAGATCAACCAACACAGATCAAGGAACCGAACAGACTCAAAACAACGTTTAGAAAACAAGGGACAAAACAGATTTCAATTTCCAGATTTTTGGCTAATGCATAGCCTTGTGCTAGGATAAGCTACACAGTTACAAAATGTTCAAAGATGACACATGGTGCCGTGTTCTTTTGCTTTGATTCTTTTAATTTTTTTGTATTTAATTCCCAAATTCCGGATTTGCCTAATGCATAGGGTTGTGCTAGGATACGATATGCAGTTACAAATGTTAAAAAAAAAACCCATTGTACCGTGTTCTTTCGCTTTGATCCCTTTAATTCATTAAATAAATTCCCAAATTCCAGATTTCATTTCATAGTTGAAGCTTAATTTGTAACCCTCTGGTGAGGACGAGACACAAAATAACAAATTCACAAAAAAACACAGAGAATAAAATAGAACAGAACAGAAATAAAACAGATTTAATTCTCGAATTTCCAGTTTCCTGTGTCGCATTTTTTAGGGGACAAAAAACAACAACTATAAATACACAAGGAGGACAAAAGATTAAACAGATCGAATTCCGATTTTTCAGCTTAGTGTGCATCAGCTTCTTCAAGGGACAAGATAAGAAAGTTGGCTTCTATTCAAAAAACACTTTACGACTGATAACATAACGTAACTAATGTATTCAAACTTTTGCTCGATGCTTTGGTTTTTAACTCCTAGCACATTGACTGCAATGTTCCGGACAGGTAATCACTTCTGCCCATTATAAATCCCAGTAAAGTCAAATCCGTTTGTATGAACAAAGACAATAAAATAATTCTCTCTCTCTCTCTCTCTCTCTCAAGTCTTCTTTACGGCATTTTACACAAGACATACATTTACATAAAATACGCAGACATGTCATCCATACTGAGATACGGGCAGTTACACTACATACACACGTGACATACACAGACTATTACAACACACACACACACACACACACACACACACACACACACACACACACACACACACACACACACACACACACACACACGGGATACTATTGTCTCTGGTAGACTATGCGCCACCACAGAAGAGCAGTTAAGCACCGTGGTAAGTTTCCACGCCACGAAAGTCATTTTCACGCCAGTTCTGTTCCTCATATGCCTACAAAATACATTTCAACAAACTTCGAAAATAGAGCATCGCATCCTACAGGTGTATCAAACCAAAACCAGTCAGACTGCTTGCTCAATGCGTACATCGCGAGTACTATCACGTCAAACAAAAAATCATGCGATAATGACGTGCTGCTAATAAATTTAAAAAAGAAGAGCAAGAGTGGGCCGTTGGACGGAGACACCTAACCATGGTTCAAACTGAGACACCTGAGATTGCTTGTATTGATCTTCCTTTCTCTCTCCAATAACGTGTTGCGATATTAACAGCTTTTCTGTTTTACAGCTCACGCCAAACTGAAATGAGAAAGGAAGGAAGTGGGGTGGACGGTTATTGTTTCAAGAACTTGTAGTTATTATGTTCAGGAAGAGAGTAGTCTCTGGTTGCAAACTTGTCAAGTGTCACTCCTGTTGTTGTTAAAGAAGCTGCCATGACAAGACCTTATGTAGGGAGAGATCTGTTTTAATAATAATAATATTAATAATAATAACTACTATTGAGTATTGTACGGGCGCTTTACCTACTTTTTTATCGACTCAAAGCGCCGCGAACTGAACCCAACACGCACGCTCACGTGAATCACACGCATTCTCTAACACACTGGACATGAACACATCACAAGCACGTGGTGCGAAGGGACAGCTCAGCTATGTAAGTTTCGGAATTTAGAATTGCATTTACTTTCAAATTTGGTGGGCTGAACATTTCCAAAGCAGAGGGGGAGGAAGCCGTTGTACCCGGAAACCCCCCCCCCCTCCCCCCGACGGTAGGCCCGAATGAACGGTGCCACATACGAGAAGGAAAAATTCTCTGCCGCGAGTGGGACTCGAACCTGACCTCTCGCATTGGTGACGAAGTCTCTTAACCACTACACCACCGCCCCGCCGCGGTGTTTTGGTACAGGTGCGCTCGTGACTGCACCCGTCCGCCCGAAATAGCCTGCCTTACAGATTAGAACAGCTCTGAATGCAACACACTGACGTTTGATTGCCGCGCAAAACGAGGACAACTCGACCGTCCGTATATATGTCGCTTGTAGTGGGCGACAATGCCACCCGCTGCTGCAGTTTGGCTCTAATCGGCTGAACGCTAGCTTGTCTGTGCATGTATTTGTGTATGTGTCTTAGTGGCGTGACGCTAGACACCAGCAAGACAGCGCAAAACGATCTTTGAGCCTAAAAATGGTAGCAGTTGGGACTTTAAAGATGAAAGTTGTTGGCTGCATCATCTTTGTAGTCCCTCGGTGGGACAATGATGTATGTACATTTATAAGGATTGTTAATGTTATTGTTGTTGTTGGAAATCACGGGCACAATTATGACACAGTCCAAATTTTTAATTTCTGCTCGAGCTCGTCTCTCCGGTGGGACAATGATGTATGCACATTTATAAAGATTGTTACTGTTATTGTTGTTGTTGGAAATCACGGACACCGTTAGAACACAGTACACATTTTTAATATCTGCTCGAGTTCGTCTCTCCGGTGGGACAATGATGTATGCACATTTACAAAGATTGTTACTGTTATTGTTGTTGTTGGAAATCACGGACACCGTTAGAACACAGTACGTGTACAATTGTTTTTTAATTTCTGCTCGAGCTTGTCTCTCCGATGGGACAATGATGTATGTACATTTATAAAGATTGTTACCGTTATTGTTGTTGTTTTGCGCGGCGTAAAGCCCTGACTGACTGACTGACTGACTGACTGGACTGACTGGACTGACTGGACTGACTGACTTTGTTGTTGGAAATCACGGACATCGTTAGAAGACAGTACAGTCATGTACAAATTTTTAATTTCTGCTCGAGCTCGTCTCTCCGGTGGGACAATGATGTATTTACATTTATAAAGATTGTTATCGTTATTGTTGTTGTTGGAAGTCACGGATACCGTTAGAACACAGTACAAATTTTTAATTTCTGCTCGAGCTCGTTTCTCGACACGTGATGTCCAGCAACGCCAATGTATAACAGGCAAGAAGACACGGCGTTGTTCGGTTGATGTTCAATACGAAGTTACCCTGGGAATAATGAACGATGACTTAGCCAAAATGAAACAATTCACGATGAGTCAAACGAAATGAAACAATTCATAGTAAATCAGCCGAGATCAAACGATCCACAATTAATCAGCCGAAATCCGGTTGTATTTCATTGACGAATTCATCCGGAATAGAACTTAACGTTTACAAACACTATGAAACAACCACCACAAAATACAATGCACTAACTGAAATCGACTGAATAGAAACGCTACTAAACTAGCACAAAATACAATGCACTAACTGAAATCGACTGAATAGAAACGCTACTAAACTAGCACAAAATACATATATAATAAACCAATGACATACTTTTTAATACAATTATTTACCCCGTCAGCTCAGCAAAGACAGCAGGCCTCCACACCAGCAAACGTCCTCTGTCAATGTTTCCTCTGAGCTGTCAGCCAGTGTCAGGTAAGTGAGTGAGCGTATGTCTCTGTGTGTATGCGTGTGTCTGTGTGAGTGGAGTTCAGTGTGTGTGTGTGTGTGAGTGAAGTTCAGTGGATATATGTGTGAGTGGAGTTTAGTGGGTGTATCGTGAGTGGAGTTCAGTGGATGTATCTGTGAGTGGAGTTCAGTGGATGTGTGTGTGCCTGTATTTGCCCTGTTCCCTATATTTTCCCCTGCCAAACCAAACACCTGTCCTCGCTCATTTCGTATTTCGATTTTTTTGTCCTCTTTTTTGAACCAAATTACCGTCGTTGTTGTAATTCTACCAGCTGGCCGTGTTACGGATTCATACGACGACCGAAAAATTTGGTTACAAATCACAAGTGCCCAAAAAGGTACAGTGTAATATGAAGTTTTGCCCTTTGATTCTCCGTAAACAAGCGGTTTGTGATGTTAGTGGACAAAGATACTGATCCACCGGCCACTCGATCGGAGAACAGTTATACAACACCGCATTAGATACAGTGTCAGGAATTTTCCCCGCATACTGTGTTTACTCGTGAGAACATTACCGCTATCTGGAAGCAAAAAAAAAAAAAAAAAAAAAATAACAAGCCTAAGCAGTAAGGATTTGATAAACGCTTACGCCCTACGACGATAGACCAGATGCCAGCACGAGGCACCAAAACGTGACAATGCTGTGCCGGGGCTGACACATGATGTAAAACTCCTTCACTAACGGTGAACTCCTCCCGTGCGTGGTCCTCTACCTACAGGGTATTCGTTAGTCCCTGGCGCCCGGTTCTCCGGCTAATCACTACTAAAGGTTGACCAACGCCAGCGGCTGGTCATAATTACCTGTTGTCTCCCCGGCAAACGCTGGACAACAACGTGGGCCACACTGTCTCGTGTCTTTGCGTTTTGTCTGCAGGCTAAAAAAACGACAGAATACGTACATTTTCTGCTCATTAGTTTACTGTTGTTTGGCCTGACAGCCCTACGGGGCTGTAGGGGAGTCGCGCTGATCACGTGGATGGGGGGATAATTGGCATTGTTTCCCCTTATGGTGCGAAACTGGCCACTCGCGATCGCGGTACTTGTGGGACAACACTTACTGACCCCCGCCCTAGTTTGTGGTGCTGGAGTGTTGCCTTTCCTACCTGCCAGCTACAAACTAATGATCAAATTTCACTAATTTGTTACCAGCGGACAGACGAGAAGCCACACACGAAAATAGAAACGTTATTTTCAGATGTTATGGTGCTACTTGACGTTTTCCACCACGCGTGATGTTTAATATTGTGCCCTATGATTACTTTGATTGATGATGGTCTGTTTGATGGTCTGATACATGATGATTCGTGTGCTAGATGATGGTCTCATGGATGATGATCTTCCTGATGAAAGATAAGTTAGATGACGGTTCGTATGGGTGATGATGGTCTATCGAATGCACGGTGATTCTTGAGCCAGATCATGGTCCATGTGGTGGATGATGGTCTGGTAGGTGCTGATCTGTCTAAATTCATGACGATTTTTGTGCTAGATGATGGTTTATCTTGTCAGAATGGTGGATGATGGATTATTTAATGCATGATGATTCTTGAGCCAGATCAGGGTCCATGTGGTGGGTGATGGTCTGGTAGGTGATGGTCAGTCTAAATTCATGTACTAGATGATGGTTTGTCTTGTGGTGAGTGAGTGAGTAAGTTCTTAGGGATTAAAGCCGCGCAAACAACAAAGACTAATTCGCTGCTCTGGACTTGTGGTAGAAGATTGTACGTGTAGTGGATGATGGTCTGTCTAATGCGGGGTGATTCTCGTAACAGCTGGAGGTCCATCCGATGGATGGTGGTCCATGTGGTGGATGATGGTCCTTGTGGTGGATGTTGATCTGTCTGATGCATGATGATTCCTGTGTCAGATCATGGTCCATGTGGTGGATGATGGTCCGTCCTTGTGGTGGATGATGATCTGTCTGATGCATGATGATTCCTGTGCCAGATCATGGTCCATGTGGTGTATGATAACCTGGTGGATGATGAAATGGCTGATACACGAGTGCTACATGATCTTGCATTTGGTGGACGATGGTCCTTGTGGTGGATGTTGATCTGTCTGATGCATGATGATTCTTGTGCCAGATCATGGATAAGAGTCTGTTGGATGATGAAATGTCTGATGCACGTGTGCTAGAGGATGGCTCATGTGGTGGATGGTGGTCTAGTTTATACACGGTGAATAATTTTGCGTGCTAGATAATGCTTTGTATTTTGATGTTGGCCTGCCTGGTGCATGATGGGCGCACAGAAGACGTTCGTCCATTTTCCTGACAATGGTCGTGTGGTTGATGATGATCGCGCCATGGTGGATGATGATCGCACGATCGATGTTGGTCATGTAGCAGATGATGGTCGTATGAAGGATGACAGTCGTGTGGTGGTCTGTCAGCCAAGAAACACAATCATGCTCAGCCCCAAATGGCCCCAAGCCAAAACAACCAACGTCAGTGGCACTCACTTCAGTAACACGAACACAGTTCTGTACAGTCTGGCCTGAACGAAGCGGAGAATGCTCTAGGACTTCTTACTCGACAAAATGACCACAACTAAAAGCATGAAGAGTGGGTGGGTGGGTGTTTGGGGGTTTAACGTCCTTTTCCACCACATAGGGTGATATCAAAGACGGGGCAACGATGAAAAAGCCAGCACAAATATTTGGCCCCAGCCGGAATCGAACTCACAACCCGAGCATTAGAAGTCCAACGCTCTACCATTCGACCACCCAGGCTCCCCTAAAAGCATGAAAATATATAATAAATGATAATAGAAAAAAACCCATGAAAATCATTTTTAAAAACACCAAAAAAATAAAAGCTTCGATTCAGAATTCTCGATTCTGAGCCATTGTCCTAAGTAAACCTTATCATACTAAGCTTGTCAAAGTAGATCACTTACAATTTCATTTACCACACGTGGGCGGGTTTCGGCATGAGCCTTCGCACACGGACACCTTATGCTGAGACACAGCGGTGAAGCTTCATTTCACTATTGCACGCTGTCTCTGCCACTGAAAAAATAAATCGTATTTTTCCATGTTGTCATATTAGGGGTCCCCTGTCATCACAACTCGTTGTCAGTGGGTTTTGGATCTATCAGCAGCGAACTCGGCCATTCAGTATGCCTCTAAATCTGTCGCTACTGGTCAAAACGTTGGGCGCACTCTAGTAAAAGCGACTGGTCCGCCAGTACACAGGCTAAGGTCACCGAGAACTGACGACACACTTTGAAATATACATATATTCATGCTTCGCTCTCGTTTTCCATTGGGTTATTCTTGAGAGGTGAGATCTATTGTGGCGCGCCTCTGCTGCCAACTTCCTTCCGTCGAGGTTGTAATGATGAGTCTCGGATCTTGGTTCAAACAACGGGTGCAGCTTTGGTAAGTTTCTTTTGTTTTGTCGTTAAAGCATGTGAGGTCAGATCAAGTTTTGCGGGTTTTTTTTTCTGTAACTGCTAAAGGGTTTTCAATGTTATATTATGAGGAGGGCGAGTTTTCACCGTATTTGTGACATGCATTCTAAGACCGTTCCCAGGCGCTTGGGTGCCGTAAGGTAGGTGTGTGTGTGTGTGTGTGTGTGTGTGTGTGTGTGTGTGTGTGTGTTATCTGTCTGCGTTGAATTTGTGACCTTTGATAAGACGTCAAGATACTGCTACTACTCAAATTTTACATGTCAATTTTGCACTCACGACGCTGTCACAATTGTTGCAGAAACTGGAAACAGAAACGTTCTTTTTCAGGGGCTCGGTTGTATTTTTCAAGTACCCGCAGCATCAGCTGAAGATGCGGTTTCTTGCAAAGCGCCACTTGCAGTAACAAAATATCTGTCAAACACCACCCCTGGGGACCAAATTCTGCATGTGACTTCCACGGGCATCCTGCTCTGTTTTGATTATTTATCAAAGAATTTTAGATTTTCATTTGTTTTCTGGACAAGACAAAGAAAGGGAACCAAGCCCATGACAACCAACAGGGCTGGCCTTGTATGACAAAGTGAGCCTATCGGACCGTGTTGAATATTTTCCGCAAAATACGACACCAAACGTGGACAGTTGGAAATTGAAAGCGTCGTAAATAACTGGATGTGTCACTATACTTGCTCCTTGTTCTTTCTTGCTTCGAAGGAATTTACTCAGAGGTAAATGTCTGGACATTTACAGTGACGAGTTGTAATAAAAAATATATGTGTGCTGAGTGAATGTAAAGGAAATAAAGGTGTAATTGTAAGTGAAGAACCTAAACATCTTGGAGGACAACAGGAAGTTTTCGGAGCCACGAAGCAGCTGAGTTATGTTTTTCGCAAAATACGACACCGAACGTGGTCTTTTGGGTTGTATCCGCTACATGCTCCCTGTTCCTGCTTGCTTCGATGGAAATCACTCGGATGTAAGGAAAAACCGCTGTATATATGCCAGGTTCACACATGGCAAAGTCTGAGAGATAACAACAACGAAATTTGTGTACCTTACTGCAGATGCATTATCCTGTCAATATATGTGGATGCCTATCACGCGCAAGTAAAATGAACAGTGGTCGTGTTTTACACTTGCTCTAGATAGTTGTGACAAACCTGTGACAGTAGCCGTGCCAATTCAGCAGACGCCTTCCCTATCTCAGCCCCAGACTGCGGGGTCACGCAAACACTGATCAAGCAGGAGATCGGACAGAGGATAGAGCAGCAAATTGTCCATCACGACTGACCTACATTCTAGTCAGGCGGACTTGTCGGTTAAAGTGGGGATGCCCCCCACATCGCTCTGATTGCGGAAGGGACCAAGCTGCAAATAGCCTCGCGCTGAGCCGCTTTAGAACCCTATGACGTCATTTGAGTCTCCCCAAGCCGGCCCGAGGACCCTCATTTCCCGGCCTCGGTCGATGCCGATCGATTTGAGTTGAGGCCGCGACCCTGACCTTGCATGCCCAGTGCACTTGACGTAACAGTGACCTGACGGGACCACCCCACATAACCGCCTCACCCCGGGTGCAGCCGGCCTTATCTGTGCTGACCTCCCCGCAACCAGATCGTCCCTCAAGACTAGCTACGGGTCTCCTTGCGTCTTTAGCGTCTGGATCTTGCGGTTAGCGCGCCGCCAGCTCAGTTGGGGGAGATAGGGGGAGGTCGTCAGTTGCGAGGGGGAGTGGGCGAAGCTATATAATGGAGGCGAGCTCTGCTGAAGCGAAGAGAACTGAGAAAATAGGTTGGCACTGCGGCGGTGGCTGGCACCGAGTTGTGGTGCGGATGATAATCAGTCGCCTATCGATTTCCTTTGGCCTCCTTCAAGCGGTACTTTTCTTCCTGCAGCCATTGGCTGGCTGGGCTGGCATGCTCCGAGTGTAGGCTTCTGGCGCACTCTGTCTTGCGGTAGTTATACATAGAGAGGGCTGCCAGGGCTGCGGGCCTGCGTCACAGCTAGCGTTGACGTGCCGGGGGCACCGCCTGGCCTCATTGACGACCCACAATATTAACCAACCGAGTGGGGGACTAGGCGCGCCAGCCAATCGTAGCCCTCGTCTCATCGGGGCCAATTACCCGGAATGTGGATTGAAAGGCAGTGACGTCATAGCTGATGCGCTGTGACGTCAGGGTTGTTCCCGAAGACCCCAGTTACGATGCCAGTGAAATACATACTTACCACGGTCCACTTGGGCGACAGGCTGCCTCGGAGGCGCACGCGGGAGGGAGAGCGCGAGTTGCAAGTTGTCAGCAGTCTACAGTGTGCACTGGAAGCAATCTGGCGGTACAGGAGGACGCTGGCCAACTAGCCGGTCAACGCCGCTACCTACAGTCTTCAGTGTCCCACACAGCACCAGGTAAGTCTCGGACTTTTGTCCGCCCTTCTTTATTCCAGTTTTGCAACATTTTGCTGCATCGTTTTTTTCTCTCAGTGCTGCTCTGTGCCGAAGGCTGGTTTTCGTTTTGGGTTTTCTGTCCTTCTGCTCTTTCTTTCATTCACTCTCATGCTTTCGTTTCTTGTCCTTTCTTGTCTTGTACAAGTTTTGGCGTTCCTGTTTTGCACTTCAGATACATGTATGTACACACCATCTCTATCTCTTGCATTGTCTCCGTTGTCTGTGTCTGTGTGTGTGCAGTCGTGGTTCATGCCTGGTTTGCCCGTGTGCTCCCCCCTGCTACCTCCGCCAGTCACTCAGTCAGTGTGTCCCCACACTAGCCGAACCGTGACGCTACTGTGACTTTCTCGCCAAGCCTGTGCTATATACTGTACTTATTCTGTGTACATTTGCTGTGATCATCTAACCGCACTAACACATATCGGACCAAACTTCCCCCTCCCCTAAAAAAAAAAAAAATCCCATACCACCCCATCTTTATATATGTCCGTCGCACTGCCCCCCTCCACCTTCTCAAAGCTGTGATCGTTGTTCCAGTGCATGCATTTTCTTGTCTCGGAGAGAAAGTGTCTAGGGTCTTGTGCGCAAAGTGAATACAAACACAGCAAAGAATAGACCAACTACCCTTTGGCTTGGCTTGGCCGGAAATTCTTGGAGGCTGGAATGGCAGATTCGTACCACGGCGGGGACCTTCAGGCGAGGAAACAGACCGATGAGGGACACTCAGAAAGTCTTTGCCCGAGTGACAACACATGTGATTTCAGACGGCACGGCGTAAGCGTGTTCAGACACAAGCGGTGTGCGGAGCTGGGAGCGCGGAGTGCACGGACACTGGACTTTTCTTATCTGGCCAACCAGGACTTCGGTTTGAACGTGCACTAAGAAACTGAAATTTGCTGCGCTCCAGCTTTGAAGAACTCTTGATTTCACTGAACTGAACTGTGCAGACAGTGAGAGGGCGACAGTGCTGGAATATTTTTTTCTATCAAAATCCTCTTGTGTCGTGCTGTAAATGTTTTTTATTCATGACTTTAGGTTGAAAATTGCTAAAGTTCGTCTTCCCTCCCCAAAATGTACTGAAACGACAAGAAAAACTGTGGTTTCTGGAAATGTCTGGACGGTTAGTGTAAAGTTTGATTGCCTGTGAAACAAAGATTTTGTCTTTAGCGTCGCATTTTTTCCCTGCCCTGTTACATCATCAACCTGTTACATGATCATCAACCTGTTACACGACCAGAACGCATGGACAGGCGCTGACCACTGAGTTTGCGTGTAACAAACTGATGGAGCTGAGCGATACCATGGTCAAGCAAGTCCACCAGAACCAGAATGTAAAGCAACTGAAGCAAATCTTGTGAGGACGTTTCTTCGGACACTTGTCTCGGTGGTGGCTTCTGGAAGCTGACACAGACTCTACATCTTGGACGGTCTTTAGTGGGGGGGACGCGCTTACGTAATAAGGGGGGACACACCATCAGGACAGAGAGAACGCAAAACGCGTCAAGTGAACCGTGTCTAGTGGCACGCCTGACAGCGCACCAGCTTGACCGTGACGTCACTCTAGGACTACGGGTGAGGAGAATTTTCTTGTCTACCTGTGTCATCACTAGGTACCGTTGCTGATAGTTTCTCGTTGTGTTTTGTAGGTTTCTAGACTAGACCACCGTTACTAATCATTTACTTGTTTGTGCTGTAGCTTGGTCATGCTTCATTTTTTTTTTTATTGAGGTGTTTCGTTCTTTTATGCATGTTCCGTCTGCATTTGTTTCTCCCCTGCACTCACATTTCTTGTACGTTTGTTTGACCGTCTCTTGCAGAGCATGTATCGACTCTTTTTAAAAACAGTTTTAGTGGGAAGTAATATTTAAAATGCTGTAGGCATTGAACCAATGGAAAGTATTATGTGAACAAGTGCTTGCAGTCCATTTCTTTGTGAGTTACTGGAAATGTTACGTGCAGGGTTTTCTTGGAAATTGATACTGAACGCCAGAGGGTGGGTGGGTGTTTGGAGGTTTAACGTCCTTTTCCACCACATAGCTGAATGCCAGAGACATTACACAATAGAGAAACGATATGATCAGCGCATGTACCCCATTTCGTTGTTGGATAGTGGAAAAGTCAAGTACTGGAACCAAAGCTTCTAGTAACATGGCATGACATTTTCGATAAGTATGTTGCTCGAAGAAAACCCACCGGGGTACATTGCACGTGAATCGTCATAGACCTCTATGACAATAATTCCTCTCAGCAGAAACATATAATAGTGATCGTGGAAAAAAAAGAAAAGAAAAGAAAGAAAGACGAAACACATAGTACACGGAATGGGGCGTGTCAAAATATTTAGATACCAAAAGGACGCAAAAGTAGTCGCGATGCTAGTTGAGTTAATGATTTGTCCTACCGATGGCCTGTGCGTGTTTCTCCTGTGCAAATAATAGTAATTGCCCACAATTTGACGACGTGTGTTCGTAGTTCGGAAGTAGGGATAAGCATATTGATGAATTCCTCTCGCTTCGAGGTTTTTTTTTTTTTTTTTGGTTTGTTTTTGTGTCCTTATTTTCCCCTTGTGCGCCAGAGCAACACAAACCGTTTGCGGGGGTTGTAACAAGCGAGAAATACGCTAACGCATCGGCTTCAGTCGATAATTTTACGCACAGCAAAGCGCACACACTCGGCGCTTTCAATCGGCTTGTGTTGTAGGTTGTATCGGACCATGCCTTGCCGTACAGCTTTTCCGGGCTCCAGGCTTCGATTTGCGCATAAGCTTCGCACACTACTGCTGCTGCTTCTCTCTCTCTCTCTTTTTTTTTACCCCCGTCAAAGAGTGGAAGCGGAATAAATTGTAATATTTGCTTTGTCTCCAATCTGACGCGCCTGTGCATGCCGTGTGAGAAGCAGGGACAGTTGAGCTGTCAGTAGAGCATTGGACTTTTAAAGCCTCTATGTTCGCGAAGAGTTCTGACCGGGAAAACCTACCGCTAAGGCTGTTTTTGCCAAATGAAGAGATGTTCATTTTCTCTACTGCGACCATTTTCGTGACTTTGCGGCTTTTAACAGTACAGAAATATGTCTTTATCTGGTCTTACGGTTCCACATCTGTACTACACGTCGATCGACAATAACCACCAGTCAACGCCGTGTAGTTGAGTTGGTCTCCAGTCTGCAACACTAACATGTACTCCAGTCAGAGTCACCACAATGGTTTCAGTAGCTGTATTGTGTCCCAAGTGACTGATTCCAACGCACAGATTATGCGCATTCGATGAAATGTTTTCTACAGCGGTTTTGCATGCCTGACAAACGTATTGAGACTTCAATGGTTAGGGTGCCAAAACTTGTGCTGGCTTTTTCTTCGTTGTCCCGACTTTAATATCACACTAACGCTAAAGAAGGTTAAATCCCGCACCACAACCCCCCCCCCCCCCCTCCGCCGCCCCCCCCCCCAAAAAAAATAAATAAAAATAAAAATAAAATAAAAAAAAATCCAATTCTTCATATCCGACGACAAGTTCCCTGCAGTGATGGTTCGCCAGCTTTAGAGTCAGTACAACCTCAGTGCTGTATAGAGCCGGCATGTTATAGAAGGGCTCGCAGATTTTTGTTTCGTATGAAAACATCGCACACATCGGGGTTGGGCCAACAGAAGCTGGGGGATTCACTCTCCGCTTTCTAGCGGCGTCAGGGACACTGACAATAAGCAGATGGGTTGGGTATCATACTGTGTTCGACCACTCCATCGTAAATCCCACTGCCTTTTATTTTGGGGCGGCTTAGTCTGAGCACCTAGAACAGTTTCCATCCGGCATCAGTTGCAATCGTTGAGGTTAAAGGGAGTGGTTTTGATATAGGTGGGGGGAGGAAGGGCCGGGAGGGTTATGGGGAAGGGGCCTCTGTATTATGTCCAACCACTCCATTGTGAATCCGCGCGTTTTAGTAGTTTTAGCGGCTCTGAACATAAACAATTTGCAGCCTACAACCATGCAATCGTCAAGATTAAATGATGTAACTACAATGAAGGAGGGTGTGTGTGTGTGTGTGTGTGTGTGTGTGTGTGTGTGTGTGTGTGTGTGTGTGTGTGCGCGCGCGTGTGTGTGTGTGCGCGTGCATGCGTGCCTCTGTGTGTGTGTGTGTGTGTGCGTGCGCGCGCGCGCGCGCGTGTGCGTGGGTATGTGTGGGGGGGGGGGGGACACCTCCACAGATGAAAAGTAATTTTATCAGATTTTTCCGAACAATTCAAAATTAAGACATCTTGAAAGGCTTGAAAGGCTGGTCGGTGTGAAATCCGCTTAGAGTAAAAAAAAAAAAAAATCGACAAATGCCATCTAATAGCAGCGGCTATCGACGGTATTACTTTCTTGTTGCAAATTCGCAGTAAAAAGACGAGGATTTCCTGCACGTGTTACTGGTATCTTTATCGCTTGTACTTCTCCAAGTGAGCTGATCAATTTTTTTATATGTTTTTTTTTTTCCTACTGTTGTATCATCCCATCTTTATTTTTTCTTCTTCTTCTTCTTTTAGCCGGTTGTCGCATGGAGCACGGTACAAGTTATAGCGCTTCTTGTGATCAACGCTTTTTATCTCCTTATGTCTTTTCACAAGTGTGCCATTATTTTGCAGGGTTTTTTCTTTCTTTTTTATTGATGTAGTTGCTGTTTTTGTTTTTTTGTTTTTTTAAAGGCCTTTACGGACAAAATATAAAATGCTAATTGTTCTTAGCTTTATCGTTTCCCCACTGAATGTTCGTTTACTCATTATTTTCAGTGTGTGAAATTGTCATCACTCGAGTTTATCTGATGTAGTTTCTGTTAGTTTTTCCCTTTTTCTATTTTTCCTAGTGTATTATTAACTTTTGTTTGTCTTCATCTTCTTCAAAGTGTATGCATAATTACATGTACATTAATGTGATCTGAAGTTTGCTTGCTGTCTGCCTCAATGCTACACATGTAGCATTTTTATTAATATTATTATTATTTTTTTGAATGTTGTTGTAAAGGACAATAATTCGAGGGTTCGCTGCCATAACGTGCTATCTCTCTTTTGTCTATCTGTATCGATGGTACCCTGTGGCAGGAAACCGATCTATTAGCATTGATTCCTACCAAGGAGGTTTAAGGTGGTGCACCAGTGACCTTACTAAAAAAAATCTTAATTAATTTAGTCTGCATGGATTTAAATCTGGCTTAGTGGGAGTGTTGCACTTTGATTACACTCGTGTTTGTAACGAACCGTAAATCCTGCCTGATTTTCGGATGCAGGGCCAAAGCCGAAAAAGAGTCGAAAACGTGGGATACTCGTTCGCGGTACGAAACGTGCTAAGATGACGTATGATTTTATGTCACTGACTGTGTGTAGTATGTTCCATAATGACAACACAACCCAAAGAAGCTGCGATATGTTTTCGACAAGGTGATGTTGTGTGAAGTTTCCTAGGCGAATGATCTGTTCATAAATTCGTGAGCAGATTTTGTTAACATCCACCTGTAAATTAATATTTGAAATCTTTACTTCGATTGAATGATGACAGTGTGTACGGTACGGTAACATTGCTGGGTCGTGTGTTGCGTTCAATAACTGTCTGGCAATTATGTGTCTGGCCCCAGTTTATTTCTTCTGATGATGGTGATTGTCGTGATTGTCGCAAATAACATTGTTTGCTCGTCGTTCAACTTCACCGTTGGTTTAGACAATCATCGGTGTTTCATACACCAAACCGAACGTTATAAACTAAGCAACTGTCTCTCACTGAAAAGGGGAGGTGGAACAACCAGGCGGGTGAAGCGTTGGACTGCCAATACTCGGGTCGTCAGTTCGAATCCCGCTTAGGAGCCAATGATATTTGTGCTGACTTTTCCCTCGTTGCCCCATCTTTGACGTTAAACCACCAAACACCCACCCACCCGCCCCATCTCTGATACAACAATAATTAACAATAAATGGCTCTTGCAGAGCCAGCATATCGCCCTTGTGTGGTGGAAAAGGACGTTAAACACAGAAACAATCCTCCACGACCATTTCATCGTCGGGAAAAAGGCGACAGACAACTCACTGACTGTAAATGTGTTCAAGATGCGTAACTACAAGGTAAATTCATACGCGTTCTGAAAGCCTCGGCCCATGATTGAGCTCGATGTCAATACTTCTGTCTGCCAATGTGAATGTTTGCTGTACTTGTTGAGCCATACAGTGAGAGGCAGGGCAGACACAGACACGGGCTTGAAGCCCGAGGGCGGATATGCTGGAAAGAGTGTGAAACGCAAAACCTGTCAAATAACAAAACGCAGGCACCGAGGTTTGCTTCTTCTTCCCTAGGCCTGGCCACCATGTGTTGTGAGGTTTTGTACCTCTTTGAATCTTATCAACGATCCCACAATGCCGGTGGCGCTACCCCTTTCATGTGCTCCCCCCCCCCCCCGCTCAGGGTCCCCGATAGCTCTGCTAGCAGAGCGTGGAGCCATTTAAATTAATAGGTGTATCTGTGTTTAAGACTTGCCTGAAGCCTTGCTTGGACACTGGCAAGTGGTCTGTAGTTATTCGTGTCCCCCCCCCTCCTTTGTTTTGAGTAGGTTTTGGATTTGTTTTTGTTTCTTTCACTAATGACTCTGTATCTAAAACGTTCGTGTGTTGAATTACACTTGTTTCTTGTCTCAAAAAATGGGTTGTCTCTGTTGTTGAACAATTCTTGGTTGCATGACAACAGATGAACACACTAGCAACAGGTGGTTTCGAATGTGTATCCATGTTAAGGTAAATATTTTACGATATTTCTTGCACTTGAGAATATGCGTACACGACGTACGGCAATTTTTGTGATGTTTGTTGTGTGTTGCGACTTTTTATTGAACTAAACTATATGATTGTATTAGAAAGGTGACATTGGTTTGTTAATAACCTCGACAAAATCCGTCTTGGGTACACAAGTAATTTGTTGCAACAGCAAAATACGAATGTATCGATATAGTGTTGGCAGCCTTTATAGACACTATAATTCCGGTAGTTATGTGTCTTTATATTAAGTAACCTTTGGAAAACAATTGACTGCAACCATCATAGGTGGACTGAATAGCAGTCCAAGCATATGCCTCCTTATGTTGGGCAAGCCATTTGTATGATTGAAAATCCTAACGTGTCGTAACTAGTTACTTTGACAATATAAACTTCAAGACTATATTAGTATTAAAAAGATATGCCCGTAAAAACATGACTGCAACAATACCGCACTGGAACATTTCAAACCGAAGACGTCTGGAAGACTCGTAACGTTGACAAATAACAATCTGGTGCACGACAGCTGTGACCAAATAAACTTCAAGACTGTATTAGTAATGTGTTGATGAAATACTATTATGATACAGTCAATGGTATTGGACGTTTTAAACCGAAGGCGCCTCTATGGTCATAATATTGTGACTCGTAACGTTGACCAGTAACAGTCCCGTGCACAACATGTTGTGACTGCATAAACATAAGGACTGTATTAGGAACTTGTTGATAAGAACCGTTCTGACTGTCAAAGTAAAGCACTTGAACGTTTTCAGCCGAAGACAGTTATATTATTACAATACGACTCGTAGCGTTGACAAAAACAAAAGAATCCTGTGCGGAACAACAGTAACAGGGTGGTTGCTTTGGGGTCCTTCAGGCGTTTCTCACTCTCTCCGTAGCCCCACGTTGCCCCAGGGTCACTGTTAGCGGTCCCCACCCCACGGGCACCCAAACCGGTACTGGCCAATTAGGCACATAATGAGTCTGAGCCCCTGGGTGCGTCCACTCTGGCCTGGGGTAGCGGGGCGAGAGGAGTAGGGGCCGCGTAGCCGAACAGAGGGGGTAAAGAGGTGAAGCAAAAGGGGTGGAGGGGGGGTGTGGAGGGGGGGGGGGCAGAAGGGAGGGATGTAGGAGGGAGTTAGGGTCCTGAGAGGCCTTGATGTTGAAGTGGCTTGCACATTCCGGATACTAGTTTTTACTGTAACGTTTATTCCTATTGTAGACTGGATTTTTGTTTTTTTGAGTTACTTTGACCACTGCTGCGGTCAGTTCAACACAAGTCAGTCTCGCAGATGTGTGTTTGTGTGTGCGTGCGTGCGTTTTGGCGTGAGAGAGAGAAACACGCACAGAGAGAGAGAGAGAGAGAGGAGGGGGGGGGGGGCACGACACAAAATTGAAATTGAAAATGAACTGAAATGAAAATGAACTTGATAACTAAAAGAGATCGACCCGGTCTTATGTTTCTTTTAGGAATTCAAACATCTGTGGGGAGACGAACAGTAACTTGACCGTGGGTTATTGTCAGAAATTATTGTTAGAGCCAGACGCCTGGCAAATTGCCGCAGAACTAGCGCCGTAAGCAGACAATCACGAGGTACGGGAGACAACGACCGACGCAATTTTTTCCTGTCTACCTTCACTCACACAAGATGAAATTGGTTTCTTGTCGTTTTGTGCGCGAACAAAGGAAAACAAATCGTCGTGCGTCTTCGGGTTTCAGACTATTCTTGTATTGAACGGGATTTCTGATTCATCACGGTAAATGTTCAGTTTTGGGGGTTATTTGTGGTGCTTTGTCGGGTTTGGTACCTCCATCTCCACCCCCCCCCCCCCCTCTGTTCCTTCCCTGTGAACACACGCACACACGCATGCAGGGACACAGGCACGCACGCACACACGCACTTACACATGCACACAACACACGCACGCTCACGCACACATACCCACGCACACGCGCGCGCGCGCGCACACACACACACACACACACACACACACACACACACACACACACACACACACACAGAGGCACGCATGCACGCGCACACACACACACGCGCGCGCGCGCACACACACACACACACACACACACACACACACACACACACACACACACACACACACACACACACATATCGGAAACCCTCCCCCACCCCCATCGCGTCCACCATCAGTCATGAAAATTTCCACGCCGACTGAACAAATACTTTCAGCTGGCATCTCGTACGGTTTTTAAAAAATGCGAAAAAAAAAGAAGAAAAAAAAACCCAAGTGGCATGTTTTGACATCTTGTCACACAGTGACAACTTGTGAAATTCGGCTATAATTCAAATCCATTGTCTTTTCATTGTCAACCGGCATTGTGAATGTTTTATGCGGACAAAACCAACGTTGATACGCCAAGCCCCAAAACATAAAAGAAACGACCGCTATCAAATTTCGCCGAGTACCGCCTAGAATCGACAAAGTATAATCTTCAAAGGGTCTCTATTGATTTTCACAATATGCAAAGCTCCCGTGCTTTCATCGTCGCGGTATAAGTTGTAGCCAGTCGAGACAGTGCGGTGCTTTGCGCTACACGGTGAGGGCGGATTCAGGAGACTTGCTCTTTCCTGTCGTGCACGTCACGGTTAGCATTGAAATACACGGCCGATTGAAGAGCGGGAAGTTGCGGGCGGCATTGATCTGTTGGGACGCGCAGAGACAGTGAAGCGAGTGCACACACACACACACACACACACACACACACACAATTTAAGCATTTGTTGCTTAGGCCAACGACCCGTAACAATGGATGAGAGAGAGAGAGAGACGACGTTCAGCTCATTATGTTTTCACTTCTTACGGCTGCCTGCGGGAAGGGTGCGCCATTTCAAAAGTTTTACATTTTTTACCAGCGCTTACCTGAAGTGATGCATTCTCTGAATACGCATCGTGTACTTTCAGATCAGAGAGTAGCTCTAGAGTTTGGTCTCCCCGTGGCTCAGTGCGCGACCTATCCGATAATCATGAGAGATATGTAGATCAACGCAGTGACGCCGCTGACTAAAAAGCACCGGTTATCAGTAGTCACGTTAGTAGTGCTCAGCGTTCCAAGCTGTTGTAGTGGGGGAGACTGAAGGGTGTGTGTGTGTGGTGTATGAGACGTGTGATCGATGCTGTTTTCCTAACGAGGGCACGGCAATAAGCGACTGTTATGATCACCTCTTTGTTGGCTGCCTTCGGGCTCAAATAATCTGAAGTAGGTTAGTGCTCAAAGACACGAGAGGATGCATGGAACAGGATGGTTGGGGCGGGTTAGTGGTAGTAGTGGTAGTAGTAGTGGGGTGGTGGTGGTGGTTGTGGTGGTGGCGTGTGTGTGTGTGTGTGTGTGTGTGTAGGAAGTTACACTCAAAAAGAAGATACAATATGAACGAGGCGGTGGGAGAGGGAGTTCTGAGGAGGGTGAGGTGGAGGTAGGGATGGCGGGAGTCATTGATATGATAACATAGGACTGAAGGCAAGGATCAACATACATGTACAATATTGGGAATTTTTTTTCTTCCTGGAAAAGGTCTTTGGAGTGGATGGCTGTGTGTGTGTGGTGGGGGGGGGAGGAGGGCTGGTTTTAGGCCTGAGGAGGGGTCTCAGTTTTCCATAAGTCCATAAGTCTGCAGTTGCATCTGTCTGTCTGACTGTTTTTTTTCTCTCTCTCTCTCTCTCTCTCTCTCTCTCTCTCTCTCTCTCTCTCTCTTCCTCTCTGTTTGCTCGAGTCAGCTTGAACTGAAGTTTGTTCTGTCACCAAGGATAGGTTAGTAAGTGCCTAAAACATCTGTCCTTGTACGATAAAATCAGTTCTCTCTCTCTCTCTCTTCTCGTTGCCCCGTCTTTGATATCACCCTTACGTGGTGGAAAAGGACGTTAAACTCCCGAACTCCCACCCCACCCCAGCCTCTCTCTCTCTCTCTCTCTCTTGCAGTACGCGTATACATGTGTCTTGGCAGCCTGATAATCTGGGTATTTCAGTATGCTGCAACATTCCGCGGACTGTCAAGAAAGCGGGCAGTTTGTCGCGACTACAGGGGGGAGAGCGGGAGAGAGCGTCGCTTGCGGGGACCTCTTGCTTACAGATCTCTCATTTTGTCCACAGTCTTCCGCTTGTCGTGTGTACCCAGTAACGCATGCGGAAAACTTGGCGAGTGCACGCTAATGCCCCAATCCACCACCTACGGAGATGACGAAAACCCTGCTGGTCACAACTTAAACACGTGGAAAAGGGGGTGTAGGATAGTGGTGGGAGGAGAGGGGGTGGGGAGGGGAGAGAGAAACAGACTGACTGATTGAAACTTCATTTTTCAAGGATGAGATAACAGACGCACAGGTCTGTCTTACTCATATGTCCCCAGTTGCTACACCAACAAACAAGGAGAGAGAGAGAGAGAGAGAGATGGGTTTGTTTGTGGGGGAGGAGAGGGGGGTGGGTGCCGGAGAGGGGCAGTGAGTTAACGTTTCAATACATGCATATGTTAGATTTAATTTTTTTTAAAGATATGTCACCAAACGTAGCACATGAAGGAAATTAAAGTGAACACGATACTTTCCTTTCCTGAAATGGACACTGCGGATGAAAAATAAAAATCGGTTGGAAAGTCACGTGTCTAAACTTGTTGTAAACTTACGACAGTGCCCTTCTCCCCCCCCCCCCCACCCCCCACACCGCACACACCCTGAGACCAGCACCACCAGCACCACCACCGCCACCACCACCACCACCACCACAAAAAGGAAAACAAAGACCCTTAACTGAAAACTGTTTGTCACTCGATTGAAAAAAACAAAACAAAACAAAAAATCAGTATCGCCGCGCAGTATCAATCACCAAAAAATACAATATCACATCTACAGACGTTGACAGTAAATCAGCAAAAGAATAGGATCTACATGATTTAGGAGCAGATTCACGTCCTTGACGTTGCGAAGACGTACGATAACGACAGACTTATGACGTGGCTGGTTGACGTTCGTCAAAAATACAATCACAATAATGTTCCCCAGCACACCTGAGCTTCACCACTGAAAGACTGGGCAAAGCAAAGTCTAAAAAATAGAACACAGTCTAAAATACATAAGACACAGTGTAAAATATGAGACGCAGAGGTCTTCACCGACGAGAGGACACAAAAAGTTGAACAATAATCGGGTTTTTTGAGTTTGGGTTTTTTTGTTTTTTTTTTGCCTTTCTCTTTTTTCCCCTGTGTTCTTTTTCTCCTGTTCGGTTCTTGTTAAAGTTTCAACAAATGTTTCTTGTCGGTTCTCTGTTGTCAGTATGGCCAGCAACTTTGTCTTTCTTTCCTGTGCCGAACTGACTTCTTTGTTCGGGTTTTTTTTGAGTAAAATACGACAAGGCGGTGGAATATACATTACCACCACACGTGGTAAAAATTACCCTTCAATATATATCTTTTTTATTATTCATATTTTTGTTTTGTGCATGACGTACACAAATTCACACACACACACACACACACACACACACACACACACACACACACACACACACACACACACACACACACACACACACACACATACTCAAAGTAAGTTTTTGGTTCGTGTTTGTTGGGTTTTTGTTGTTGTTGTTGTTGTTTGTTTTGTTTTTTAATTGCCTTCCGTACCAATCTGTCTTACATAAGAGCACCAGAATCTTCTTCCTTTATCTCAGTTTAGTTATTTTTGTCTGCCTAATTTGAATGTGTGACGCAATGAAGCGGCATCTGTCGGTAAAAAAAGAAGGGACAAGCATTAAACACCGTAATATTCGAGCCAGACAGGGGACATCACTGTGCTGAACACGTGTTTGGTGTAATATCGATTTTTTTCCTCAGCCCTGCGTTCCAGCACACAAGGGCTCTTTTAGCAAGGGAAAGAACTGGAGACCCCCCCCCTCTCTCTCTCTCTCTCTTTAACTTCTTGTCATTCTTAGAACCTTAGAGCTTTGTATGGGCATAATACCGCATCCTGTGTAATGACATCAGTTATAATAATAATTACTTCAATGTCCCGCATGGGTGAAACTTGACTTAGACACACCAGTATACAATAATAACGTCAGCGAACACTATATAAACATAACACTGGACTTAGATAAACACAGCTGCTCAACGTATGCAGACATTACAACAGCAAAAGCCAGCAAACTACTGCTTGGTTGTCCTTCTCATTCATAGCACTGGGAATGAAAATGGGTTTTTTTGTTTGTTTGTTGTGTCAAAAGCAATCTGAATTGCTTTCCTGAACATCACTTTGTAATACAAATCATTCAGATTGTCTGATGCGTTTGCACATAACGCCTTGGTCAACAAAGTATTTGCGATGGTCGTGACGGTCAGTGGTCTAATGGTTAAGCGACTTCGTCACCAGTGCGAGAGATCAGGTTCGAGTCCCACTCAGTCGGGGCAAAGAAGTTTTCCTTCTCGTACGTGGCACCGTTCATTCGGGCCGAACTTTGGGGGGGGGGGGGGGGGGGGTCATTCCGGGTCGTTCCTTTCCCACTGCTTTGGAAATGTTTAGCCCACAAAGTTTGCAAATAAATGCAATTCTAAATTCCGAAACTTAAACAGCTGAGCTGACCCTTCGCACCACGTGATTCTACTTGTGTCCATGTCCAGTGTGTGAGAGAATGCGTGTGATTCACGTGAGCGTGCGTGTTTGGGTTCAGTTCGCGGGGCGTTTGAGCCGATTCAAGACACGTTGGTAAAGCGCCTATACAGTACTCAGTTGTTATTAGTTATCATTATTAATGGTAACAGGCTCCTGTGCCCTGACCCGGCTGTGCACAAAACAAAAAAAAAAAACCCTCTAGAGCAGCGGCTTGATGACAGCTATTCAGTATTGAGAGGCAGAGAGAAGCATGGACGAAGCTGGAAGATACTCGGTATGTGGTGTGATGGCTGAGGTTTTTTTTGTGATGGCGGTATAGACTGATCGTGGGGTGTGTGTGGTGATTGTTTGTGTTCACAGCCTGGCCTGATTTCGCCCGTCAAAACACTGTCAATCCTACCTGTTTACGCAACGGGCCACCTCCCCGCTGCATGTGCGAGGCATATTCTTGCCTACAAAGTTTCACGCGCAGTGTGTGTGTGTGTGTGTGTGTGTGTGTGTGTGTGTGAGAGAGAGAGAGAGAGAGAGAAACTTTATTTTTCAAGGATGATATAATGGACGCACAGGTCTCTCTTACTATTTTTTTTGTCCATACTCTCTCTCTCTCTCTCTCTCTCTCTCTCTCTCTCTGTGAGAGAGAGAGAGAGTTCAACCGTCATAGCAGCTATCAAGAAGCTCTAGCAAAACTAGAACTAAAACTTATTTTTCAACGAAACCAACTTGACCTGAGATGGTCAGTTGTTACTTACTTGAATATGAAAGCTGTGCCATTAAATTATCAGTCTTTCAGCTTAGCCAGAAGTTGTAGGTAGTGATTTCCGGTTTTGTATCCAGTGCTGATTGGTTGCTTGGGATGCTAACGTCACGCTATGTGCTTTCAATGGCGCTCGTGTCACATGCAAGCATTTCTAAAACTATTACTGACTTTCTAACTGCTCTGCATACGGAAAAGAGATAACAGACATAATCAGCATCTTGTCAGTTAACTAAGTCCTGAATTTCTCCCTTGAATAGGAACAATCGTCAACTGACGTTTCCAACCATAGTAGGCATATACTTGTTCTAGCTTTTCGGCAGTCGTCAGTTCTGATAATATTTGCACTTTAAACCTCATCCTTTAGAAGTTATAACATTGTTTCTTATCTCACATTGCACTTTCGCTCTGGGGATTTCACAGGTCATAGCGTTCTGTCTGTCTGAGTTTTCAGGTCACCCCACAAACCAAAGATTTTCTCAGTTGTTATCCGACTTCAGGTGATAATTTGCTTTGTAAGGAATTGCTATCGAATGCTTGCTGTCTGCATCTGATTCTTTGTTTGGCGTCTATAGGTAAAACGAAAAGGTCAACCTTAGGTATAGGATGCTGAACGTGGCGAAATTGGCAAAATGAGAAGGCGAGTTATTTCCCTCTTGTCTGTGTTTTTTATTTTCCAGACGCCGTAACTGAACAACGGTCATCAAAATTCAAGGAAGACCCTTCAGTAATTGTCATATCTGTTTTAGGACGTGTGTGTGTGTGTGTGTGTGTGTGTGTGTGTGTGTGTGTGTGTGTGTGTGTGTGTGTGTGTGTGTGTGTGTGTGTGTGTGTGTGTGTGTGTGTGTGTGTGTGTGTGTGTGTGTGTGTGTGTGTGTGTTAGACGCTTGTAAGAATAGACGACACCACTCCTGTCCTTCAAAACGGCCGAGCCCCCAGAATTCAGCCTATCGCATCCCGCGGCGTAATGAGCACATGACGTGGTCTGGCAAACTTGGCTCCGAAGAAATGTAGTTGGCTGAGCTTTGCATACTACTTGCACAACGGTAGATACAAAACAAGTTGCTGTCAGTGTCTTTTCTGCAGAAAATGTGCGCATGGTTTCGGGAACAGCATTTAAGAAAAAAATCAGTATCAAGATTATGCTTTACCTGATATCATTTCATAAACGATAAGGAATCAAGATAATTGACTTTATCGAGTTTTCAATAAAGTTGCCTGAGACCTTGCCAAACCCAGCTGAGCAAGAGCAAGTTTTCTGAGATCAGTAACATTGTGTTCGACTATAAAAAAAAAAGTCGATGAAGGGTGTTTCCTCTGTGTTTCTTTATTAGCTGGATGGCGTGTACCACCCACGACGTTAAGTCTGATCACATTTCCCTGACGGATATCGCTTTCAGTATGTTGTTGTCTTCTGTGCACTTCCTGGCAATTGTAACACTACCTTCTTTACACTTTCTTGCGAATGGATCATGCTGTGAAAACACACTGACTGCTGAGGCAGTTGCTCTGTGCAAAAGCGTCTAACAATACCGATACAAAAACTAGTACCAGGCGTCTCAAGTCTTCCTTTATGATCTTTGAAATGTACACTGGATGTTTTGAGTATTGATTTTAACGGCGAAGGTGAGATGTGCAAGTGAGAAAAGGAGAGACTGGTCGGAAGTGCTTGTCTCAAACGTCAAGGAAGCGGCTTTACTTCATCATAACTTCTTTCATCTTGCCAGCAAGAAACGACAAAAAACACGATTGAAATCATAGTTCAGTCAGGACAAGAGAAACGGCATAACATTGCTTTGGTGGGTTCCATACACAAATACAAATATAGTTATTTGTTCTGGCGTCAGAATACTTTCGAAACCAAAGTACCAGCATGACTGTTAGTCGCGGGTTACCTTGTTTACTCTTTATAATCCAATTAAAAGCTGTCTAATTCGGGCTCCAAATACTGGGTATCCAAACGGAAGAACCAGCATGACCGTTAGTAGCTCTCTGCGTGTCGCCGTTCAATAAAGAACACTTACAGCTCCCCCCCCCTCCCCTCACCCCACCCCCCTCTCCCCCGCCCAAAACAACAACAAACAAACAAAAGAAACAAACAAAAGAAACAAGACTAACAAAACAAACAAACAAACAAACACAAGAACACCAACGCCCTCCCCCCCCCTCCACCACCCCTTGTTCCCAAATCCGCGTCCCTTCACTCCCTGACTAACTCCTCCGTCATGACAACAGGCGTGGTGGTACATGGGAAGACAAGCACCCAGAGCCTTCATTCATGGATGCTTCTTCTCTAGCAAGGCGAAGTATTTCAATTGGCGGGGCTTGCTAACATGAAAGGAAACACCTTGTTGAGACTCTCAGGCGCTCGCAGCCCCCCGGGCCAAACAGGTTACAGTCTTCACAAGGAGCCAGCTCCCAGGATACATCCTCCTTAAACCCCAATTCCTCCCCCCTCCTACCATTCCCACAACCCCTCCCCCCTCCCCCCACCCCTAGTCCGTACCACCCTCTATGAAGGTTCTCCAGACGGAGGTTCAAGCACGAGCATCAGTCATCTGGAGAAAAGGTCTAAACGCCTATCAGATCCATGACGCTTATACTTTTTGTGAAAAAAATGATAACGGCAGGACTGACAGGCTTCTAGAACCCAGTGTGCCACGAACACCAACAAAAAATCAATAGTGAAGAATACATTGGATTATAATTTTCTTGGGAAAAAAAAAGTTCACAGACAACTTCGCTTATGGTGTTAGGTTATGTACAGATGCTGAGTTTTGCCCGATTATTCCCGCATTCCTTATTTTCTTGCCCAGCGGGCTGCCTGGAAAAGCTGGAGTTGAAAATGCGTGTTGTGTACTGGGTTATTCTCTCTATGCCACCGTTTGCATTAGTCCAAACCTTAGTGCCTGCAGTGACCTTCGCATAATCCCGTTTCTAGCTATCGCGTGGAAAATAAAACAAAACAAAGGGGAGAGGGAGAGAGAGAGAGAGAGAGAGAGAGAGAGAGAGAGAAGAAGAAGAAGAAGAAGAAGAACAAAAACAATTACAGTTACATCAACAACAGCAAACACAACACTACCAGCAACACAAAGCACAGAAGCACATATAGGATAGCAATGCAAGCAAACTCAGACTTTAAAACTTACAAAGTCGTCATTTTCAGCCGTTCAACCCCTATAATTTCACTGGGTAAATATTTCATGGAAACCCCCCATGACGGTGTAGAGGTGCCCAACCCGGTTTGCGGAGGGTTCTTCAGACGGAGGTTCTGTTTGGGGCAGAGCCCTCTGGACGCCATAATGAGTTGTCAAACTGCTGTAAGTGTTTCAAGAGGGCCTTCTCCACCGCCTCAGGGGCTGGCAAAGTGAGGTCGACATCTTGGCTGCCGTGTTCAGGGTAGGCGGAGGATGGATTCAGGTGAATAAGGGCATCAAAAGACAATTTTTAATCGGATGTTCCACACGAAACCCTGTCTGGGTGAGTGAGTGGGTGAGTTTTTATGGCTTAAAGCCGCGCAAGCCACAAAGACTCATTCGCGGCTGAGTGTGCCTGCACTACATGAAAAAAATGTAACGTTGGACAAAGGATGCAAACTGGTCTACGGGGCGGTATAAACCCAGGACATGCAGGAGACGTTGCACCTTCATGCTAATTTTTCGAACTCCCGATGACAAAAAAGCGTAGAAAACAAATAACAATTACAACTAGGCAAAACAAAGATAAATACTAAGCGCATACACAGCAAATATTGCAACTTGTCGAAACGTTACTCCATTGATAGTAGTGATCAACACGACGCCAGCAGATTGCATTGCCTATATGATATCATTCTTTGTTTCGTGTCCTTCAAGAAGCGTCAATTTCTGGGTATTTTTTTGTCCGAAGGGGGTGTAATAATGTTTATATCATCCCGACAAAAGCAACCATATGAAGCCAACGGGACAGTTTACATTGCTTTTCTCGTTTTTTCGTTATCGTGCATCAGCAAGTTAGTGTCTATATGTTTCTGGTCGGTACTGCGTAATAATGGTCATATCACCCTGGGAGAAGCAACCATATGTTTTGTCTCACTTACGGTGCTTCAACAAGCGTTAGTTTCTGGGTAGTTTTGATTCGCAGAGGGTAATAATGTTCATGTCACCTTGCAAAAGTAACCACAAGTTTCTTCTAACTTACGGTGCCTCAACAAGCGTTATTCTCTGTTTTTTCTGATCCGTAATGGTATATGTTCTATTCACCCTGCAAAGCAGCCATATGTTTCTCATCACTTACGGTGCTTCAACAAGCGTTACTTTCTGGGTATTTCTTATCCGTAATGGGTAATAATGTTCATATCACCCCGGCAGAAGCGACCATATGTTTCTGCTCACTTACGAACGGAAGGAGCGTGATGTCCCGTCATACAGTGCGTTATGGGATATGCTTGGTCTCCATGCATATCTGATGGAGCGAGGTATTAGTATTACGAATATCCGGCACGAAATCTGTTTTACCATTGTATCTGCGCGTTTACCTCTTTCAAACTGTGCATCCGTCGGTTTGTGTATGGGACAGCCGATAAGACAATTGGAGCAACTTGAGCCATCGTGCCCCCAGGGGCAGGCATTGCATGGGGAGAAAAACAACATGTGGCAATGGGGCTCTCTCTCTCTCTCTCTCTCTCTCTCTCTCTCACTGTGTGTGTGTGTGTGTGTGTGTGTGTGTGTGTGTGTGTGTGTGTGTGTGTGTGTGAGACTCAGAGAGAGAGGAGAGAGAGAGTCGGGGAGAGAGAGAGAGAGAGAGAGTCGGGGAGAGAGAGAGAGAGAGAGAGAGATTCTTAAGCATCTCTATGATCTGTGCGATACCAAAACAATTGTTTCTGTACAGCAACGAATCTGCTAATAGCCCGGCAAAGTATTAAAAAAAAAAAAAACGAAATTGCAGACAAAATCGTCATAATACATGGTAAGTAAGGAAACATTATTGCTCAATTCGGCGAAATTGTTGCCATTATCGACAGGCTTAAATATCCTTCAAGGCTCGCATTGCAAAATCCCTCATTATATTTTCTAACTCGTCATTACGGCTGTCTCATGTCAACAACCGATTTTTTTTTCTCCAAGGGATGTCCTATTTCCATTTTCTGTTCGATGATAAAAACTTAATCATATCTGTCTGGCAGAACCCGATGGTAAAAAAAACAAAACAAAAAAAAAACGTCTTCTTATTCGGTGCACACAATGATCTCAATTCCAAACATCAGAGCAATTTGCTTTAACACTATTCCTAACAAGTCAGTTTACGGTTGTGCACCACTGGCCGCAATGAAAAATAGCACAATTAATCTGTGTCTGCATGGATTTAAATCTGGCTCAGTGGGAGTGTTGCACTTTGATTGTACTCGTGTTTGCTGCCGTAAGAGCCGTCAAGTTACCCCTAATCTTGCCTGATTTTCCCATACAGGGCCAAAACCGAAAAAAGAGCCAAACACGTGGGCCAAAACCGAAAAAAAAGAAGCCAAAAACGTGGGAAACTCGTGCACGGTACGAAATGTGTTAAGTTGATTGCAGGTTTAGATATGCCTTCTTTTTTTTTTTTTTTTTAGTTTGATTTAGATATGCCTTTATTTTATTTTAGTTTAGTTTAGTTTGTTTTGTAGCATTGGATAAAGTAGGGTTAGGACTCAATAATCGAAAGAACTGCTCGCGAGGAATACTGTTTCAACTGAATCGTTAGCTCTTCGAATGAGCCGAATTACGATTGCTGGTGATGCAGCGCTGGGATCTGTTGGCATGGTAGATGGTTAACATGAGGGATGTTCAGAAAGGTAGTACAGACAACTCCACTCCTACCCCCGTTTTCCCAGTTTCAGTTTAGGATTGGTCTTCTCTGCTAGGGACTGACTTTCTCTGTTTAATTTCAGCTCCTTCCTTCACTTTTCTTTGAAGAATATCCGGTTTAGTTTTTGGGAAGTTTGGTCTTTTGGGGGGATCAAGGATTCGTCCAGGAGTTCACATGTGATTTGGTGACTTGATTTGCAGGCAAACATCATAAATAATCCTACATTGCTCTGGAATCAGGAAGGCGAGGTGCCCCTAAAAAAGGCTCGGTGTCAGTACCCTTGTTCTCCTCTCTTTCCATCTCTCTCGTCATCAAAAAAAGGATGTAAGCGCGATGGATTTACGAAGCGTTTAGAGTGTTTTGGGTTTTTTTTTTTCTTTTAATTTTCCAGATGACAGTAGCTGTAAATCTTAAAAAAAAAGGATGTAAGTGCAATGGATTTGCGAAACGCGTAAATCCTTTATTCAAACGACGGTACCTCTGCACCCACGTGCACCATCTTTTGTCTGTAACTGCACATCATCGACAACTTGGGTTTCTGCCTTTCTCTCCGTAGCAAAAAGGGAGTGAACGTGCAGACCAGCTGATTCAACAAACCTCTCCAGGATTAGCAGTGTACTGATGGTCCGACAAAACATTTGTTCTGCAGCAGAAATGGGCAGACGGTTCAGCGGAAGAGGCAGAAGAAAGAAAATAGGTGAAGACCTGCCGATAGATATTGTGTGAAAATCTCTGGCGCATTGTCTCCGTTGTTAAGTAAGGAAACGGTGTATCTGGCTCTGTAATATGGTCCACCGGTAGAGGGGGGAAAAATAGGTGATCGCTTTTGGACAGATACTGTGTGAAAATCTCAGGCGCATGGCCTCTATTTGTGCTGGCTTTTTCATCGTTGCCCCGTCTTTGATATCACCCGTATGTGGTGGAAAAGTACGTTAAACCCCCAAACACCCACCTGCCCGCGCAAGGCCTCTTTTGTTAGCAGATAGCCACTCCACTTAAAGGGGCTAATGCTGGCTTCTTCTTTTTTTAAATCACAGGTCGTTCTGAGCTGTTTTCGTGGTATCTATCATCACATCGCTTAGACACCTGGACAGTGACAGCGTCTGTAATGCTGGCACTGACCCTGCAGAAGCTTACTCGATGATGCGACTACCACACTCAGCACTCATCAATAGTCGTAGAATTTGAATGTTCGACCGCTCGCGCAAAGTGTAAACAACATTGTAACGCATTAAGAGATGTACTAATCATCAAGATAGAGTATTTCGAGCGTACAGGCGCACTCACGAGCGAAACTGTTCGGAAGCATAAGATCGCTTAGCAAAATTGAAATTAGCCCGTTTAATCAAAGAAAATATGCAGCAACTCTGTAACATAGTGGATAGACAGACGGAAGAAAATAGATGATAACTTAACTTGTGGACAGGTATTGTGTGAAAATGTCTGGCGCATGGCCTCTTTTGTTAGCAAATAGTCGTTTCCACTTCAAGTAAAGAAACGGAGTATTTCTTATCTTTGTAACATAGTCGATGCGCAGAAAGGAAGAAAATAGGTGATAACTTAACTTGCGGACAGATATTGTGTGAAAATCTCTTGCGGCATGGCCTCATTTGTTAGCAGATGGCCATTGCACTTTCAGTGAAGAAATTTAATGGAATAGCTCTGTATCTCTGAAACATAGTCGATGGGCAGAAGGAAGATAATAGGTGATAGCTCGCGGACAGATATTGCCCGAACTGAATCTCGCATTGTCTCCGCTGTTGAGAAATTGCATTTTCATAGGTTCCGCTTAACACATGTCGTACTGTGCACGAGTCTCCCACTTTCTGACTCTTTGGTTTATCCCTAGAAAATACTGGAACCATCCAAGCAGCTTTCGACTTACTTTGTTAATGGCCTCAAGTAACTATTATACAGTTAAGAACCTGGCATTATTATATATTTTTCTAGCTTTAAGAAAAAGACAACAGTTGCTCAGCTGAGTTGATATACTTTGTTTTGCAGTTTGGTTTTTTATATACATGTATGGATGTGTATAAGAATGTCTGGATGTCACTCTCAACTTTGAATGGGCCTAAGGCCTATCGAAAAACAAAAAAAAAAATTCTGACTCTTTTTCGGTTTTGGTTTTTGGTTCCTGGTATCCGAGAATCAGGCAAGTTTAACGGTGCCTTGTCGGCTCTTATTGCAGCAAACACGAGTTTAATCAAAGTGCAACACTCCCACCGAGCCAAATTTAAATCCATGCAGACATTTTTTTTTTTGTGAGGCCACTGGTGCACAACCCCAAACTTACGTGGGTGGAATTGAGTTCAGCAAAGAAATGGAGTATGTCTGTATCTCCTTAACGGTCGATGGGCAGAAGAAAGAAATAGGTGACAACCGGAGGACAGATATTGCCGTGTGAAAATTTCTTGCACATTAATAATAATAATAATAATAATGAGCATTGTATAGGCGCTTTACCCAATTTCTTGAATCGGCTCAAAGCGCCGCGAACTGAACCCAACACGCACGCTCACGTGAATCACACGCATTCTCTCACACGCTGGACATAAACACATTACAATCACGTGGTGCGAAGGGTCAGCTCAGCTATTTAAATTTCGGACTTTAGAATTGCATTTATTTTCAAATTTTGTGGGCTGAACATTTCCAAAGCAGAGGGGAAGGAAGCCGGAGTACCCGGAGAGAACCCCCAACGATCGGCCCGAATGAACTCTGTTGATGGCAGTTGACTATTTCATGGGTTCCGTTCATGAGAAATGGAGTATGTTTGTATGGATGGTCCACCAGCAGAATAAAGACAACAGTAGTAACACGCGAACAGCTAGGAAATTCGTTGGCTGATTGTCTCCCTTTTGGTGGCAAACGAACACGGGATAATATGTCACAGGATTGGCTGCGATGGCCGTTTCATTTGCAATTGTTCCACTTTCGGTAAACTACAACACCCACTGGCAACCATGTCACTGGGTCACCCCAAAGTCATCCGACAATAAATGTGCCACTGGATCCGTATTGGAGAAACCAGTTTTAATTTCATTTGGGCCACTTAAACCAGAGTAGTAATGCTATATCTACGGCCTACTAGTGGCAAATTCTATTGATCTTGCCAAAACCTAACCTACAGAATAAATGTTTTATTTTTAAAAACAGCGAAATTTGGAGGGTAGACAAATTTGGACAAAATTATTCTTTGCACTAAATCAGAGAGCCGAGTTGGGATTTTCTATTTATAGTCACACGACCTTTACGTAAAGAAACCTTATGATTTTTTTTTTCATAAACGACTCTGTCATAAGAGGCAATAATATCAGCTGACATTATGACGTTACAGCGTCTCAGCTCAACAGAATAATGTACCATTACGATGTCCGTCAGCTCAGGGAGTTTTCTCATTATTTGTGTGTGTGTGTGTGTGTGTGTGTGTGTGTGTGTGCGCGCGCGCGCGCGCGTGCGTGCATGCGTCCGCGCGCCTGTACACCGTCCCACGACAGCGTGTGAACCTACCTGTCCAGCCTTTCGCCTGCGGTATTTATCAAGGCAGAGGGCTGAGGCTGATAGCGAATAAACCCATTGCTTACCTGCAAATGAGCATATTTGAACACAGTCGCGCGACATTTCTTAGGCCATCCATTATCTTTTCTTTTCTTTTTTTCCCGCGGGCTTGCACAGAATGTATAGGACAAACACACAAACCCCCGTAGCTTCCCTGATTGCTCGCCGCCCTGTGTGTATGCAGTTATTCAAACAGGAATCTCTCATTAATTGGTGTCTTGTATACAAAACGAGCACTTGGTGTAAGAAAGGGGAGGGATTAGGCAAAAACCCTTCTCGCGGTCTGACCGCCGTAGCTGAATGACAGTTACAACAAATTTCTGTGTGGACTCGACCCGTTACAGTTAGCACGTACTTATGTTGCCCCCGTAAATTGTTGAGTTGGCTAATAGCTTTGCGAAAGGTCTCACCATATCTTGCGATTTTTCCCAGATTAGTAGTTTGAATATGGCTATATTTGGCTATGTTCGTGTCACTCGTTCTGTGTCTGTAGATTTTTATTTTATTTTATTTTGTTTGCAGGTTTTCATTATGTTTTCAATTGAAGCGTGCAAGTGAATTTATTAACAATAAAATAGGCAATAGGCAGTGACTTATATGTTTATTTTTATGTTCAAAGTTTTGACGAAATTCCATTTTATACGTGTCATTTAATGGACAATAAAGTATTTTGAATTTGAATGATGAAGCTAAAGTACACATAAAAACCAGTGGGAAAGAGCAGATGATGCGACAGCTTCGTTTATTTTTCGTTTAATGACTCAAATAAGAAATAAAAAAAAGCGAAACCATGTGACACCATGACCTTCAGCCTTCAAAAGCAACACGCGTGTTTACTGCTGTTGTCTGCCAACATTCCTGCAGTTTATGGAAAGGGAGACAACATTTCAATCGGATTGAACTTTGCTATATCTGTGACGTTACAGCAGACCGCAGACCCAGCGGGGCACAGGCTTCTAGAGTACTGACAGGAAATCAAGAAAACCAATGAAGGGCGTAGGCCATCACTAAAATAGCCGTCGGGATGAGATATTTTCAGTGAAAAGCTGGTGACACTTGTGAATTGTGGGTGTTTTATTGGTTCGAGGAAACACGATTTCTAAATATACCGAACGAGTCTAATAATATGTTATAGCTTGTACTACGTTTCCGATTGAAAGTCAACATTGTGTGAATCCCTACAATAAACACGTTCTAGAGCTGCTGCTGTACGTTTTTTTTTTTTTTTTTTTTTTTAAAGTGTGTGTTCAATTTGTTCCGTTTCTGAGCAACATATTTAGATGGCACGTAACTGATACTTCTTGCTATTAAGACTGACTCTTGAGACATTCAAAGCTCGGTCAGTTTTCATCCAGTGCTGAACCCCGCCATAGTTATATAGCATATGATAACCGATACGTCTGTGGCATTAAACCTGAACATTGAAAACTCGGTTTTTGTCCGCCACAAGATCAGCGTAAAACTGATAGTGTGTGTGTGTGTGTTTGCGTGCGTGCGTGCGTGCGTGCGTGCGTGTGTGTGTGTGTGTGTGTGTGTGTGTGTGTGTGTGTGTGTGTGTGTGTGTGTGTGTGTGCGTGTGGACGCGCGCGCGCGCGCGTGCTTTAACGAATTGTACACGTATCATAATCTTGAGTCAAATACACAGCACACGTCATCATCACCCGATATGCAATGCCATTTCAACAAGAAGAAATGAATTCCTCGAATGATTCGTGCTATAGTTTCCTATTCCATTATCTTCGTAACATCTTCAGCGGTCTAGTCAACTGATACGGCGTTCCGTATGCACGATTACGGTTTTAAACGATTACCATTGCTACAAGCATTTTTTTTCCCTTGGTGGTGATTATGTTTTCGTATGTTTACAGTCACTGGGTAACCGGTATTGAAATATGATATTGCAGCAGAAGGGATTAAATCTTTATACGACTCCCCTCCTACGTTGTTTCAGGTTTTTCGTCATGTGCTTGAAAAGTCACGTGCTCGTCAACTGATACTGGCTGGCTTTGGCATTCATTTTGCTTTTGTTGTTGGGTCTATGGTTGGAAGATAGATGGTCTTTTATTTGAACGTTGTTTTCTATATGACCAGCGTGCTTTATTTTCTTGTAGTTGTTATTGTTGTTGTTGCTGTAGTTGTCGTTGTTCAAGTAGTGCAGACACACTCACTCGTCTCACTCACCCCGGCTCTTGTTCTTCTACTTCTCCTACTTCTTCTTCTTCTACTTCTTCTGCTTCTTCTTCTTCTTCTGCTACTTCTTCTCCCCCCCCCTCCTTTTTCTACTTCTTCATTTTCTTCTACTTCTTCTTCTTCTTCTTCTACTTCTTTCTTTCTTCTTCTGCTACTTGCTACTTCTTCTCCCCCCCCCTCCTTTTTCTACTTCTTCATTTTCTTCTACTTCTTCTTCTTCTTCTTCTACTTCTTCTTCTACTTCTTCTTCTACTTCTTCTTCTACTTCTTCTTCTACTTCTTCTTGCAGATGTTGTGGTCACTCTCCTCATTTAGTCCTCTGCCAAAGGCGAATTAGTTTTGTCTAGTACAATATAGTAGTCTGAACGCTCAAATCCTTTTGAAACGTTCCCATCCCCAATTGATTGGCTAAAGTATCCGAAACTGCAATCCTTTCACACACACACACACACACACACACACACACACACACACACACACACACACACACACACACACACACACACACACACACACACACAGCGTATACAAATGAATTTAAAGTGACAGAAAGAGCTACCGAGGCAAATATAATTACAATTTGCGGTAAACAGTTTTGGGTCTACATTGAAACAGGAAGCAATAATGTACGTCGTTCCTTCGTCTAATTACCGGCTTATAACAAACCCGTTTTGCAGGCAGTCAACACAGAAGCTTTCTTCAAGCTTTTGAGAAGCCGGCAGGCTGTTAGTCAGGGGGGTCGGATGCATGAAGACGGGTAGGCTAGAACGTAAGTCCGAGACTAGCTTGACTAAGCTGAGACTGAACTATCGATACGACTGAGATGCAACATTCGGAGACAGTAAGGCACGCCTACGGCTATTCTCAGGGAGTAAACGGTAATACATGCTGATGATAGTACCTGCGTAATGAGTCTCATACTAATCTAGTCTAGTGCATCAAACCGGGCCCATCGGTCATTGTGACTACCATAAGTGTTTTGTCCCTGAAATACAGACTTGTCGTGTAGTCTTAGGCATCTCCCAGTCTCATACTAATCTAGTCTAGTGCATCAAACCGGGCCCATCGGTCATTGTGACTACCATAAGTGTTTTGTCCCTGAAATACAGACTTGTCGTGTAGTCTTAGGCATCTCCCAGTCTCATACTAATCTAGTCTAGTGCATCAAACCGGGCCCATCGGTCATTGTGACTACCATAAGTGTTTTGTCCCTGAAATACAGACTTGTCGTGTAGTCTTAGGCATCTCCCACTAATCTTTCAGTCTCAAAGTAGTCAAGCTGGTCTCGGACTAACGTCCTAGCCTCTCTGTATGCATCAGACCCTGAGTGACTATAGCTAAGTCTCGGAGTAGTCTCGCTTCATCTTCATGCATCAGGCCCCAGGTTATTAAGGTAGTTAGCGATTCAAAACCGTCCCCCATTGAAGGCACGTGAGCTCCTGGCTTGAACAACAGACTGTAACTTGATGACACGTAGTGCAGTCAATAATTGCCGCATGGAGAGCTCCGTGCTGATGCGGGAGGAGGAGAAGAAACGCCCGACAGTGTTCTGGTGGTGGGCTGGGTGGATGGGATCGCGTGGGCAGTCAATATGGCGGAGAGTTTTCCGGGGGCTACTTATACTACGGTTTAAAATATTCTCGACTTCAGTTTGTTATACAGTCTTTTTGGTCTACCTATGTTGTTGTATCCACTCACGTGCGTGTGTACGTACTCCTTGCATATCTCTACACTCGCATCCAAAATAAACCTGACAAAAATTTAATTCGGTTTTTGGCACTGTCAGAAAATACTCACAAGGTCACATATTTTTGCAGAGTAAGTCACCATACGTTGAAGAAGAACATTTGCGGATATGGTCGTTTGAAGTTATGTAACTTTACATGTGTGTACTGTGAAAAAACTGAAATAATAAAAAAAAGAAGAAAACACGACGTTTGTCTTCAGGAAAGGCTTGCATGATTAAAATATGAGAATTCACGCGTGTACGTTGCTGTGCGCGTTGAATGTCGCTTTCTGGTACATGGTTGATATACGCCATTTTGTTTTACAGAAGCAAACCAAAACCCAGCAGAAAGTAGCACCGATCGTATTTTAATTTTATATGTGACCGAGTTGCACCGGAAACACTAATGATGTTACGGTTTGTCGGTGTGAAATGCGGGGTCCACTTACCAACAAACAGAAAACGACTTTTAGAAAAATGTACAGACATGTGTGTGTGCTCAGTTTTGATATAATGACCTTACCTGAGAGGAATTGCTGTCCAGAAACTTTTGAATCGTACGGAAGCTACGGGAATTAGTAAGAGCACACACACACACACACACACACACACACACACACACACACACACACACACACACACACACACAAGGACAAGTGGACACGTTGGTACATCGTCACCTTCATCAGGACAAAACACATTGAATCATAGTGGCATCATAAACAATACGGGCCATCTTGTTTAACCGCCCTGTGGGCAGGCTTGCTGGAAAATCTCTCAGTCAGTACCTCCCGGCAGGGCCCGTTTGGGTGTGGTCACTGGCTTCACCCGTCATCCTCTTTTTTTTCTTTTCTTTTTTTTTATCGGTTTCTCACTCAAGCTCTGTCTGTTTGCTGTTTTTCTCCCTCCATACAACCTACCTCCTCTCCCCCCCCCTCCTCCCTCCTTTTCTCTGATCATCCCGCCCGATTTCTTCTTGCAGCGTGCGTATTGATTGGTGCCGTGTCTTGCAGGTGAAACGGTGCGTTATAGACATCACACAGACTACGGAAACAGGGGTGGAGCCGCCCGTTTTAATGGACCGTTGAGATTAGGTTAGGCACTGCTTAATGACGATGAACGCTGTCACATCAGAATTAAAATTAAAATTATGTTGCTGTCATATTTTGTTTGTAGCAGGATTTTTTTTTTATATTTTTAATTCTTCCTTATTATTTTCCTTGATTGTGTTGAAGTATACAGTTCTTAGTTTCTGATAACCTTGTTACACCAGAATTCAAATGATGTGTTGTTTGTAATAGAATTTGAAATCAATTTTTTTTGGGGGGGGGGGGGAGGGAGGTGGGAAGGAGAATGGGGGACTTCACTTTCTGTTGAAACATGTAGTACTTAGTTTTTAAAATCCGTCCCAGATCTAGTAAACAAGCTTTCTTTGTCGCACCTCAGTTTTAAATCTTGTTCCTATCAGTTTTGTTGTCGTTGTTGTTGTTTTGTTGTCTAGGGGTCTTCACTTTCTGTGAAAGTACTTCTGTTTCCAGCTATGGGCTATCCCAGCTTCAGTAAAAAAAATAAATTAAAATAAAATAAATCAAGTCAGTTAACGTTAGTGCAGGTTTACTGACCGGTTGTGATGTGCATCAGTGTTTACTGATGCAGTATGCCACTGTTATTCGCAGTTGATTGGTTTCCTGACCTCCGTCTCCGACCGCTAGCCTGTTCAGTTCGTGAACTTCCCGCGGTAGGCTTCAGTTCTGTATATGGTACATTGTATATTGTCCAACCACACGAACGGGAAAAGTAGGCCAAGTGATATGTTACCGATGAAGCCAGTAAAAGGACCGTGGTACAACACTGATTGATTCTAGCACTACCGTGTTCAAGCCGCCGGCTGACTGACATCGAAACTGGCCGACATCCGACTCGTGTAGAAGATCCACGGCTTTGAACAAAGTAAAAGAGAGGAAGAGTTGGTTGACTGAGGTGGGCCGGGTGGGGGAGCCGGCGGAGAGAGAGGTGGTGGGGTGGGGTCGGGTGCCACAACGGCTGGTGTAGAATGTAAAGATTGCCCGTGAGAGATAGCACAAGGTGTGAAATCATTCCTCCCGCGTCAAAGAGTCAAAAGGGAGGAAACTCGCTAATCTGGAAGCATTCTGCATCCGGAAAACATCACACGGCGGGTGTAGAGGTGGCGGTGTCTTTCGATCAAGCCGCAGCCGACCAGTGCATGGGGTAAAACTTAAACAGAGACTGAGGTCGTGTACAAGTCCACACTGACACACACACACACACACACACACACACACACACACACACACACACGTGACACACACACTGTGACTGCGGACTGACACACAGCACATACAAGGATGGGTTTTGGCATTCAGTGAAGCTGACTGGACCAAAACTGAAAACGTAAACAACAGCAACAACAAAAGAAACTACAAAACACACACACACACACACACACACACACACACACACACACACACAGAGGCGATTTTCGAACGTCACGAGTCACGTGCTGGGTAATGTTGGCATGATTGTGACAGTGGCCCAATCAGTTCAGTTTTTTTTTTTTTTTACAAAGTTTAGACACTGACACACTGAGTCTACTGCAGTGTGCAGTGCCCGGCCATGACGCGCACTAGTCTGCTTGCGTTGACTCAGTGATGATGTAAGAATTGTCATGAGATTTAACCTGACTCAGGTAGATCATAGTGGAGGCCCCCGTCAGCCGTGCCCAGGTAAACTATTACCGCGAGCCTCCAAGTGAATCAGTGACGCCGGCCGGGGAGGGGGAGAGGGGGACGGGGAGGGGGGGGGGTCGTGGAGGGTGGAGGTGAGCGAGTGAGGGACTCCGGGAGGAGGGCGGGACCAGGTATTGTTCACACAGACATTTCCAGACAAGAGCGCCGCGTCCCTGCTAGCAACTGGCGATCCGCAGCTCCGAACCAGGCACATGTGCAGGTGGAGGAGATGACTATCGCTTTCAGACAACCCTCCCTAAAACATCCACCTCCCTCCATCTTTCCCTCACCTCCCATGACCCCCCCCCCTCCCCCCACACCCCCGCCTCTCCTCCTCCGTCACTACCTGCTCCAGCGTGTCCTCCTTTCTCTTCTCTCTTCTTCCTTCCTTTCCTGTTTCTTCCCGCCTTCCACCACCAGTCCTTCCGTCTGTCTTTCCCTTCGTTGCCCGGTTGGCCGGGCGATGCGATGCGAAGCGGCGTGCATTGTTTACTCGGTCTTTGATTTGCCGTCAGCCGGGGGATCGGGCCATGTGGGCAAGAGTTGCGATGCTGTTCGGTGGAACTCTTGACTTGTATGCTTAGCAACTCGATCTGCCTCCGCTTCACACAACACTTCGCTTCAGCGACAAGGCTTTCGCTGCAAGCTTGGCTCGCGCGTATGTCGTCAGAGACCGTGTTTTCTTGTGTTTTGCAAACGACAATTAGAGTACATCAAAGGCATCGCTCTTCCGGCGCCGAGTCTCTTTTCACACGCCGGGTCAGTGTACATACTACACATGCGCGCACGCACACTGACTGACACACTGGCGCGCGCGCGCGCGCACACACACACACACACACACACACACACACACACACGGACACACACACGGACGCACACACGGACGCACGCACGGCACTGACTGAACCTCGCCAGGAGCGTCTGTGCAGTTTTGTGGCAACCGAATACAATTTCAAAGAATTAGTTTGAGTTATGAATACGCTATCCCACTTTATGATCTCTCTCTCTCTCTCTCTCTCTCTCTCTCTCCGCTCTCTCTCTCTCTCTCTCTTGCGGTTACCCGGCGTTTATGAAAGGCGCGTTAAGTTGCGAAAACCAATTACGGCAACCGAAATAAAATGACTTGTGGCTTTTTTCACATTTCTTTCGTTTCAGCCCTTGCAGGCTCTAAATGAAATGTTCTCCTCCCCCCCCCCCCTTATCCTCTCTCAGTTATTTTTTCCCCAGAAACAGACCTTGCGTTTCACACCGGCCCATGACTGACTGACTTCAGCGCACGACTGAGCTTGTTCAGTCGCGTCAATAGAACTGAGACGAGTAAAAAGAATTTGTAGAAAGTAGAAGAAAGTCGCGCTACTACGCTGCCGTATGTCTTTATTGATCTCGAAGTAAACGAGGCCACGCTAAAACCTGAGTGGGAGGACTCGAGGCCGTAGGAAGACTGAACTGCGAGACTGAAGTCGCGATTGCTTCGGAAGTGAAGTGTAGCGTTTACTAGTCAGTCAGTGTCAGCGTATTCCAGGGCCGGGCTTGTCTCACAACCGCGGGCAGGCTTTTGTACAGCAGAGTCGGGGAACGTAGGCAATACAAGTGACTGATCATCTGGGATTTTGAAATCACATGACCCTAAACACGCTTGCATGCCGGGTCGGTCGATGCCAGCCGAAAGAACACACTGGCAGTGCGGTCGGTCGCGGTGAGGGCTGAAAGAGGGAGTTGCCTCCCTTGGTACTTTGTCTGAAACGAGGTGTTGGAACTGGGCGGCACCGCAGTAATTGGAGTAGTACAGTGAACTCGCGGGGTACTCAGAGCCTTCTAGTCAAGGTTGAGTTTTAAGTCTGCTGTGACTTTCGGCGTATGCCAGTGCAGCAGTTAAAGACAGACGACGGCCAATGATGTGACAGCTGACGATGCGGAACAGCCAGTGTTGGTATACCGTTGACAGCCTGGTGACGCAAAGCTATTCCGTCAAGTGAGCAGAACTTATCAATATACCTCATGATGAGAGGTAAGCTACATCGTTATGTTACACCTTAGATTTTATTTTGGAAAAAAAATGGTATATTTTGCAAGGATCTTGTTTCGACAAATGTGCAGTTATCCATAATTATACCTCATGATGAGATTAATAATTAGATTCTACTTTAGTTCACTGGTTAGACTTTGTTAAACAAAAGAGATATATTTCGCAAGGCTGTTTGTTTCGACAAATGTGCAGTTATCCATATACCTCACGATGAGAGGTAAACTGAACTTAACTCTTAAGAGCCCAAACCCGACCACCCCCTGCCCACTATATGTTAAAAAGAACAAGCCATTGCACACCAGTAGGAGCCACTTCAAGCCACTATTACACAAGGCGTAGTGGGTCTTTCCCGCTTGACTGTTGCAGATAACATGTTAGTGGTTTGAAGTGGCCTCTAGTGATATGGAGATTTCAACTAAATACGTGCGTGTTGCATGGGCTTTTAAGAGTTAATAATTAAATTCTACCATAGTTCACTGGTTAGATTTTGTTAAACAAAAGAGATATATTTCGCAAGGCTGTTTGTTTCGACAAATGTGCAGTTATCCATATACCTCATGATGAGAGGGAAACTAAAATTAATAATTAATAATCCCCCCTCCTCCCCCCACCTCCTTACCCTTGTCCTTACTTGGCCCCCAAAAGAACCGTTAACTTAGCGGCAGTACGGTGGACAGAGCTTTGTAAGCGGCGTTCCGCCCCCCCCCCCCGCCCCCCGCCCCGAACTACATTACGAGCATAGAGACCCTGACTAACGAAGACTAACTTGGGCACGTTGCCTCATTTTGTAGGTAAATCGGGAAAAGACTTCAGAACGGCGAGGGTCCCATCCCCGACGTGGGTGTAGGTGAGTACAGGGCCCTGGCTAGGACCTGTAGGTGTGTAGGGGGCGCTAGAGACGGGGGTGAGGGGTGGAGGTGGAGGGGTGGAGGTGGGGGGGGGGGCGAACATTGCTTCACGCTCGTCCCCTGCTTATGGCGGTCCGTCTCTCCCTGTGTGAGCGCACGCGCTCTTGGGGACAGGCTGGGTTTACCGACCACCGCGCAATTTGGCCACCTATGGGAAGAATGCTCAGATCTGCTAGTTACCTGGGCCGTGGCGCCGTGCTCCACTCGGAACAGCGTGATCCCCCCATCCTCTCTGTACATCCCCCCTCCTCCCCCCACCTCCTTACCCTTGTCCTTACTTGGCCCCCAAAAGAACCGTTAACTTAGCGGCAGTTGTTGTTTGTTTGTTTGTGTTTTTTCCCCCAGGTAATTCCTTGAATTACAATTAGATCTTAGCCAGGCAATGTGAATTCCCCTTTCATCTCAAAGTAAAAAGCTCTTCAACGAGGTGGTTTAGGGCCTAGTCACAATTACACACACACACACACACACACACACACACACACACACACACACACACACACACACACACACATACACCGTCTCACACACACACACACACACACACACACACACACACACACACACACACACAACCCCCGCCAAGAAGAACGTAGCAGCACAGTGTACACGTAATGTGTCTATGACGCAGATTTCGTTACGTCACTGAGTGCGCGAAAGTATGTATTGTCTGGAGAAACGTGACAGTCTTGCTTTTTATCACTGAAACTTGCTGCTGCGCGCAGAGAAATCTGCCCCATCCTACAAAGTTGTTTCTCTATAGAGAAACAACTTAAAAATGGCTTGCCTGGGTACCCAGCGATGTTTTGTTGTTGTTGTTGTTTTTTCACCTTTATGCCAGTTCAATGAAATTCTGCAACTGCGCATGTTTTGTTTGCTTGTTCTTTGTTGTTGTTGTTGTCAGTTCTGTTTTGCGTGTTGTTGTTGTTGTTTTTAAAAAGTTTTTTGTCGTTCTTCTTTTGTTTCCTCCCTGCCTCTCTCGCCTTTTTTTTTTTTTTTTTTTTTGACAGTGTTTAAGCCTCGATTCGTTCTTGTGTGAGTGTTGTAAAGGTTGTAACACTCACCGGTAAGGGTTTTGCATTCATTGCATTCATATTTATATCATTCGGCGGGTGTTTTCGTCGCCACTCCTCAAAATGTTTTGGAATAAGATGTCGAAGTTTGCCTGACGTCTTCCACCACTGACCTGGGTGATATTCCTGAAAGGAAACACGATGACGAAGTGTTTCAATTTATCACTGCAATTAAATACAGAATTTTCTGACTCTTGAGTGATTGCATTGACTGTTTGAGTATAATATGGTCAAACTTAGCTGACTGCGTTTCTTCTAAACGACGTGTGTGTGTGTGTGTGTGTGTGTGTGTGTGTGCGTGCGTGCGTGCGTGCGTGCGTGCGTGTGTGTGTGTGTGTGTGTGTGTGTGTGTGTGTGTGTGTGTGTGTGTGTGTGTGTGTGTGTGTGTGTGTGTGTGTGTTAACGGAACCACCGACCAGTCAACAGTCTACCATTCTACCAAACTGAAGATTTTACAATCAATCAATCAATCAATCAATCAATCAATCAATCAATCAATCAAAACAAACATAAAAAGTATTTGTGCAGAAAACAACCCTAAAACCCTTCTGACATTTGTTGCATTGAAAGCTGAACAGTTTAACACAATTTAATAAGAAGAAGGAAAAGAAGAAAGAAAATAAAAGAAAGAAAAACACGCTTCTCTGATAACCAATCAGGCCTCTGTGTAACTTTAAGCGGTAAGAAAAATATATGTCCCTTAATACGAAATCAGACACTTCTCCCCAAAATAGAGTATGACGAACTCACAGATAATCTATGTTTTTATTTTGTGCCATGTTATACAAACGCGAGAGAGAGAGAAGAGAGAGAGAGAGAGAGAGGGTAGAACGGGTGGGTGGGTGTTTGGGAGTTTAAGGTCATTTTCCACCACGTATGGGTGATATCAAAGACGGGGCAACGAGAAAAGGGCCAGCACAAATATTTGGCCCACGCCGGGATTCGAACTCACGACCCGAGCATTGAAAGTACAACGCACCACCATTCGGCTACCCCGGCTCCCCGAGATGACGATGATGATGATGATGATGAAACTTTATTTATCGACGGTAAAAGTTTTGGCAGAAATTCGCCAGTTTACAAACTTGCCGTTGCTAATGCTACAGAGACTATCTACTGAGAAGAAAAAGTCATAATAAAGTAAAACAAAGAAAGAAAGATGAGAGAGAGAGAGAGAGAGAGAGAGAGAGAGAGAGAGAGAGAGAGAGAGAGAGAGAGAGCTAATCATCAGCCGTAAGACGCTATGTTAAAAGATAATTATTTCTAGATAAGAAAGCGCGGTCCTTGGACGAACTAATGATTTTACAAAATCCTCCATTCACGCTTCTTATCTAAACTTCCAGTGTCTCCCTGATAACGTGTCTCAGTTCTCTTGAAATCTAACGCAAACAGCCTACTTCTTTGGTCTTCTTTAGGAATTGAAATAGGAAATAAAAACCCAAGCTGCCTTCTGTGAAAAATGTGCGCGTATCCGAATACTAGATGTAGCTATCAGCCCGGAGTGTTCAGTCCCACGTTTTTCTGTCACTCACTTTTAACTTTTGGATGGTTAGGTGATCGCTTCAATCTCGATGGCAAACAGGGGGAAAACACGATTCTAAAGACCCTTGATTAGGTCTGGGTTTACAGCTGTGGGCTTCAGTTGAGCTTCCTGAGTATAAGAAGGCTTTGAGTGCCGTTGTCTTTGAAAGTTATCAGTTTTCACCTGTGCATGTATTAGAAAAGAACGCTCATGTTCTGTGTGTACCAGGCTTCACAAAATAGCCAACGTATGTTTCGGAAAAGTTGTGCTTGTCAGTGAGTGAGCCTGTACCCTCGACACAGTCTGTCTTATTGATTAGCAGAGCTCTTAGTGCGATACAATACCCTTAACAGCCTTGGTGACTGAGCTGGCCAGAACTCCAATTCTCCAACTCGGCGGTTAACGGGCTAATTCCATCTTTGCTGAACCAACTGACGTTTTGGAACAGTTTGGTTCGTGAGTGCGCCCGTGCACTCAAAATACTCTATCTTGATGATTAGTACCGCTGTTAATGTGATAAAGTGTTGTTTAATGTGATACCGCGCGAGCGGTCGTACACTGAGTCAAATTCTACGACTCTTGTTAGACTACTGGAGCTCTCAATAATAAATAATAATAATGAGTATTGTATAGGCGCTCTACCCAGTTTCATGAATCGGCTCAAAGCGCCGCGAACTGAACCCAACACGCACGCTCACGTGAATAACCCGCATTCTTTCACACACTGGACACAAACACATTACAATCACGTGGTGCGAAGGGTCAGCTCAGCTATTTAAATTTCGGAATTTTAGAATTGCATTTAATTTTCAAATGTTGTGGGTTGAACATTTCCAAAGAAGAAGAGGGGGAGGAAGCCGGAGTACCCGGAGAGAACCCCCGACGGTCGGCCCGAATGAACGGTGCCACATACGAGAAGGAAAAATTCTTTGCCCCGAGTACGACTCGAACCCCTCACCTCTCGCATTGTTAACCACTAGACCACCGACCGCCCCAATGTACCACTAGACCACCGACCGCCCCAATGTCAGTGTGGTCGCCGCGTCATCGAGTAATGCTGGGTCAGTGCCAGCGTTATACAGACACTGTCACTGTTGTGTCTAAGTTGTGTGATGAAGATTCTCTGCCATGAAAACAGCTCAGAACAATCTGCGAGCATAAAAATGATAGCATTAGCCTGTTGAGCCATGCCACAACACTACCAAAACAACTCAAAACGATTTGTAAGCCAAGATTTTATAGACGATGAGCCTTTCAGTGATCTAGTAGGACACTAATTTCACCCACATGATGAATACTTTTATAAGAGAGAGAGGGTGTGGGTAGATTTGCAGTTCATTATTGTTTTTGGTTCCTTTTTCTTTCTTTGTCTCACGTTTCAAAAAAAAAACAAAAAACAAAAAAACAACAACAACAAAAAAACAACCGCTTCTTACAAAATCTTAATGACGTACTTTAAAATTTATGATGAATTTTGAACACCATTTTTTGGCGTGTTTGTTTGGACAAGTTTCATAAATGCAACTTGTACACCAAAAAAAAAACAAAAAACAAAAAACAAAAACAACCAAAAACAAAAAAACATTTTCATGAGACCGATTAAGAATACGTTTATTGTTCAAAGAAATTTTTTTTTAAAGCTGTTTGAACCGGTCTGCCCCGTCCTTTGTGATACATTGTTCTGTCTTCTGTCAGAATTGATATTTCTAGATTGCGTTTAACTGCACACGAAAAAGAAACTTGCGGCTATTTTGCGGTTTTCAGAAAAACACACACACAAAAACCGAAATGAAATCTCTAATTTCTCTCAGCTGTGTCCGGTTCAGATAAATGATCTGACCACTTTGACTTTTAAATCCCTTGGAGGTGGCGTGAATATCAGTGGGTTGGTGGGGAGTTGGGGAGGGGGATGGGGGGAGGGATGAAAAGTGTACAATAACAACTCGCGGAAATAACAGTAAACGCGACGGACACCCGTCCAATCCGGATTTTTGTATTTTTTGCTTTGTTTTGTGGTCCAGGCAGATCCTTTTCCAGACAGTGATGTCAGTTTTAGCCGCTGGTAAGCTGCTGCACGCAAACGACACAGCTTTCCTAACTGTTAAAGGGGCCGATGCTACCGTTTTTACGCTCACAGGTCGTTCTGAGCTGTTTTCGTGGTATCCATCATCACACCACTTAGACTGACACCTGGGCATGGACAGCGTCTGTAATGCTAGCACTGAGCCACCAGAAGCGTACTCACAAACACACACACCTCCCCCCTCCTCTCTCTCTCTCTTAGCTCTAATTTATTATAATTAATGCCATTGCAATACCGTTAACATGCACTTGTTTGACCCCTGAGCATTATTATAAGCCCTGCTTGTTCATGCTCAGAAATTGTTTATTTATTTCGAACAAATTGTATTGCAATAAACTTATTTAAACCAAGCGTACTCGATGAAGCGGCGACTACACTGACTGAGCGCTCCAGTAGTCTAACAACATTCGTAAGATTTCAACGTTTGACCGCTCGCGTAAAATGTAAACAAGATTGTGTGTGTATACCTGTGCTAATCATCAAGATGGAGTATTTCGAGCGGACAGGCACAGTCACGAGCGAAACTGTTCCGAAACACAAGCTGGCTTAGCAAAGATGGAATTAGCCCGTTCTAAAAAAAACAAACAAAAAAAAACAACACATACAAGGGTGAACTTTTTTTTTTTTTTTTTAACCACATATGAGACATGGAGGAAAAGGCCAGAACTGACAAATATTTTGTATCCAGCCGGGATCCGAACTCACGACCCGAGCATTGAAATTCCAAAGCTCTACCATTCGGCTATCCCGGCTCCCCTTTCACACATACATGAATTACGAAATGGCAATGAGAGAGAGAGAGAGGGGGGGGGGGGGAGCTGGGTTGGGTTGTTTGGAAGTTTAACGTCCTTTTCCACCACGTAAGGGTGATATCTAAGACGAGGCAAGGAGAAAAAGGCCAGTACATATACAAATATTTGGCCCCAGCTGGGATGCGAATGCACGAGAGAGAGATAGAGAGAGAGAGAGAGTACGTGTCGTCAATGTGGAGATGTGCTTTACCGGCCAAAACTTGATCCGTTTATCATTGCGCAGACCTGGGGATAGAAGTCTTTGTTAGTCACGGTTTGTTGACCAACACATCATCAACGACATCACCGGAAGAACCATAACTGCCGGATCCTCTCTTAATCACCTCCCCTTTCGTCCGCTCTCCTTTGCTCGGAGGTACCTAAAAAAACCGCGATAAGAACATGCACGTGCAGTACAGCTTGTTTGTCGGGAACCCATCGGACGTGTGAAGATAGCGAGAGTTCGCGGCGACACCGATACACGAAACGCTTGTGGTCGATGTTTTCTACGTGCGAACTGATCGCTTCTTTGTTCCGGCGTCAGGTTATGGATCGTCGGCGGTTTATCCCGATATTCGCCTCGGTCATCGTGACTGCAGCTTCAAGTTGTAGACGTGTTCATGATCCGACGCTGATTAAAATCTGTAACCTGGCCTTGTTAACACAACGTGGGGATCGTCACCCGACACGCTGAACCTGATAGAACGACATTTTCGTGTGTCTTTGAACCATCTTGCCGGACCATCTTTGTCTGTCCGTTGCCCATCTCTCTCTCTCTCTCTCTCTCTCTCTCAACTACTAGAAATAGCAACGGCAGGTATGAAAATTGACTGTTTCACGTTAATTACCTCTACCGTTGAAAATTAAAGTTTTCTTGATTCTCTCTCTCTCTCTCTCTCTCTGGTAGTGTATCCCCCACTCTTCCTCGATGGTTAGCCCCTCCTCCAACACCTGTGTCTGTCTGTCTGTCTCAGTGTCTGTCTGTATGTCTCTCTGTCTGTCTCTGTCTCTGTCAGTCTTAGCCGCGAATTAGTCTTTGGTGCCTGCGCGATTTTAAGCCCTAATAACACACACACACACACACACACACACACACACACACACACACACACACACACACATCTGATCAGCTGATCTGCGTAGCGTCGTTGTACTGGTTCTGTAGCTGATGTTAGGCGACACATTCCCCGTTCACACTGGCTTCTGCCTGTGTTGTCGAAGGGAGAGTACTCGATGAATGAGTTTCGCTGACTTCTGGCTGGAATCTGCCCCCTGCGTCTGAAGCCGGCTTGTACAACGTTGTGATGTCGCTAGCTAGGCTGCTGTCAGATCATCATGTCGCTTCAGTCGTGCAGTTTGTATTTCTGTTACGCTCATTGCACAGTATTAGCTGCATGTGTGTGAATTCTGCCACAGGTGGCAAACTTGTATGATTGTGCGTATTGCATTCTCTCCGCATGCCCCGGCGGTAGAGGGTAGAGAGTACTGAATACTGACATTTGAACTTGTTGGCTAAGTGCTGTGTGTGTTCTGTCGTTGTTTCGTCATGTCACATACTGTCAAGATGACATGTTATGTAACAGCTAATTTTTTTTTCGTTGATATTGCGTGCTTGTTGCGGTCAAGTGTTTTGCTGTTGCTTTTGACTAAAGTGTGATTTCTGCAGACAACGTTGTTTTTTTTATTTTTTTTAATCGTCTTTACTTTAGAGGAAGTAAAGTGGTGTAACATTTCATCCAAGTGTGTGTGTGTGTGTGTGTGTGTGTGTGTGTGTGTGTGTGTGTTCAAGATTTACTGCCTGCAGTTTGTCCACCTTTACAGGAGCGGCCTTTTCTCTCTCTCTCTCTCACTCTCTCTTTTTTCTCAACATTTCTGATCTTTGCTACCTTTCTCCTTACCTGCGTACACCCCTCTTTGCCTTCACCCCCCCCCCACCTCCACCCCTCCATCTTCTCCATCCTGACCTCCTTCGTCCAACATCCCCACCCCCTCCTTTTCTGTCGCCTCCACCCTCCGTCCATTCAGTGGTGGCAGTGCACCTAAGTAAAGGTGTGTAGAAGCAAGATGGAGAAGGGGAAAGACCGCGGACCCGGCGATTGGAGTTTTCACAGTTTCGAGCCGGCTACCCAAGACGGCGTTTAATTAAGTAAGAACAAACATTGTTCTAGTGCGAGCGCGCGCGCCCCGGCCTCAGTCCCTGAGACACGGCAGGCCCAAACACTATCGGTAGGTGAGGAGGACCGAGACTCAGATGGAAGGGGGGGGGGGGAGGAGGGGGAAGAGGGGGACTCCATGTAGGTATGTAGGGTCCTGTAGCAAGGGTCCTGTAAGGGTTCCGTCCCTGGCTGCGCGTTATTCTTGTGTCTAGTCTAGTGTGGTGTGTCGTGGCCGTCGTCCAGGACACGGGGGTTCGGAGGGGGATGTACTTATGTCCTCATAGGAAGCACGCGTCTAGCAGGTCGCAAGGTAGGTGAAGAAGACATTCTTTACTATCTTCTTTTTTTTCTGCAAAACTTTTATTTATTTATTTATTTAAATTTCCTTACCTCTTGGGCCGATGTCAAATATTAAGTGCGCAATGTGCATACCTGTCAAATCAGGTGTAGGTCGCAAGTTAAAGTGAAGAGAAAATCTTTACTGACTTTTTATTGTCTTTTAAAAAACAAAAAACAAAAAACAACGCACACACACGTTATTTATTCAAATTTCTTAACCTGTTTGGCCGATATAAAGGGCGTAAGATGCACATTGACAAGTCGAATCAGGTCAGCTGCAGTAACTGAGTTGATAGAGCGTTGGACTTTGAATGCTCGGGTCAGGAGTTCGAACCCCGTCTTGGAGCCAACAGTTTGTATTTGTACAGTGTTGGAATTTCGATGCTCGGGTCATGAGATGGAAGCCAAAATTTCATACTGTACTGCTTTTTCTTCGTTGCCCCGTCTTTGGTATCAACCTTAAATGGTACCTTCAAACCAAATTTTGCATAGTTAGTTATGTGTGGTTTTATGCATATTTTGCCTGAGTCTGCGTGTGCGCTTCAAGACAACAGGTGACGCTAATGCTTATAATTTATTTTGTGTTTTCTTCGTCTGTAATCCTGCCTGATATGCTGCCACAAGTTGCGGGTAAAGTTAGCGTTATATTGATTTTTACCGACCGTACAAAATACCTGGCTGTCTTTTCTGTAAGACTAAAGGATTCCATGATGTATGATGGAGCTGATGGTCGCTAACAAATATAGACAAACTGATTTCGTACATGTACAAGTGTTGTCTGTACTTCTTTTAACTGCACTGTGAAGATCATGTCTACTTTAAACACCACCAGAACAAATGTCACCGTCCGAAAGCTTATGTATGTATGATGGAATACTGTTTCTCCACCATGCTTTTTGTAAACTGGTTCAGATGAGCACGTATATATAAGTTTTTACTTGTTGTGCTCTTTTCAACGTAATACTGTTTACTGCTTGACGGTGATCCGGTTTCAATGAATAAAAATGTTTAAACCATTACTGTTTCCGAATGATATTAATAATAGAAAATATGGGTTTGGGGTCTGTTTTCATTAGAGTGTATCAATAGGGTTTTTTGTTTTGTTTTGTTTTGTTTTTTTGCTTGGCGGGTGATACCAGAACTAGAGGGATACGATTATACTCCCCAGTGTCCTGGTCCATGTACAAACCATTTTTTTTTTACAATACCCAGAGGTTTAATCAGATATGCATGAACATAAATAGCATGACACAAAACACATCGGAAATTCTAAAGGGTTTAGAGGACGAGGAGTATCGAGGAGTGTTGCGGCCGGCGGCAACCGCTGAGCCAGTAAAACAATTTGAAAGTCACTCGTACGGCCTGTAGACGGCAGTGTAGTGCAGAGTTCTACCAATCAGTAGGCCGGACAGACTATTCAGAGCATACAGGCGTATTCACAAGCGGAACTGTTTCCGCAAAACATAAGCTGGCTTTGGAAACGTGAACATTTCAGGTCAGTGCTAGTCAAGTTTCTAAGACAGTTTGGGGGTGCCGCGGGACAGGGTGGGGGAAACAACAGAACCTGTATAATTCCGCGAGTGTGAGAAGAGAGGAAAGTAGGAAAGATGGTATAAGCCTTTTGTCAACCAGTGGGCCACAAATGGGCCCAGCGAACGCGTTATTCTGTGCCCAATAGCCAAACGGCCCTGTGTCAAGTTGACACAGCCGTACTGTGTTGGCACTGTAGCTAGGGGCATTTCCCAAGCAATTACTGCTACTGCTTGGAGCGGAGGTTTTACATACTGACCCACTAAAAATAAAAATAAAAAAAAAATTGGGGGAAGCGCTGGCTACCTACCTGTTTCTTTTGCCCGGTTTGTTTTGAGTCAGTCTCAGACTCGTTGACACCAGTGACGATGTAACCGCGAGCTTTAGTTAAAATAAAGAAAGAAAAAAAAAAAAAAAAAAGCGCTGGCTGTACCTACCTCTTGCTTTTGCATGGTTCGTTTTGAGTGAGAGTCAATGGCACCACTGATTAGATGTGTAGTCGCGGTCTTCCGCTACCATGCAATAACTTCTGTTTTTCTCTTTATACCTACCCCCCCCCCCCCCCCCACGCCTAAAAAAACCCATAAAAATAAATAAAATAAAGGAAATATAAATAAATAAATAAATAAATATTTGATAAACAGTACAAAATAAACTACCTTGAAATTGCGCGCAAATTCTGTTCAGCCATCCGCTTTTCCATTTTTTTTTTTAAACTTCAGACTGATATTCGTATTAAAGCCCGCAGATGAACGATATGCCAATCTGCCCATGGCTCTGTATGCGGTTGGCGCTAGTCTCGAATTACAGTGTGACTTGCGCACCGCACCTGCCCACCCTTGGTCTTTAAAACTGAGATTAATCTGCGTTTCTTGCTGATAATGTTTATCGTTAATGTGGTTTATGGCTAACAGCTTTATGTCGTAGCGTCGGTATAATAATAATAATAATAATAAATAGCGCATACATCTGGCGGAGTTAGGATCGTTGAACATTTTATTTGTCTGCAAAATAATGGATAAAATGACAAACCAAGCAATTAGTCGAGTAACCAACTCATCCAACCATGGAGTAAAATTAAAGTACAAAACAAAAGAACAAACAGTATACCCCCCCCCCCACACACACACACACACCAACATAACCACCAGCACCACCACAAAAAGTATTAAAAAAAACAACAACAAGAAAAAAAATAACAACAACAACAACCCCAAAACACCAATCCAACAACAAGAAAAAATCTAGAAGAAACGCCGACAAACACTTCACAGATAAACAGTTAACCCCCCCCCCCCCCCCTCCAAAAAAAATATATAATAATAATAAATAAATAAATAATTAAATAAATTAAAAAAAGGAAAGGAAAGGAAAAAAACCCAAACACTAAAAGAAAAAAATGAATTAAAAAAAAAATGAACAGGTCTGGGTTTTCATCTAATCGGCACAGACATACGAGAAGGTCTAAATTCTGGGTACGAACAGTACATATCAAGAAATATGTACCACCCGATTTCGACCGAAGTACAAGGACAATTTACCATTTTTTTTCTTCTTCGTATACGTCTGGAAATTCGACAAAAACACGGCATGGCATTAACCGCAAGTCAGTATGTATGTATGTATATCGCTTTCATGTAAAGGTCAATGTGGAAAAAATGCGCGACAAAATCACGTAGAAAGTGTTGGGTTGGAGTTAACAGGTCTACTGCACCACCGGGGGTGGGTGGAGGGGGTAAGTAGGGGGGTCAAAATGGCTGCGAGTGTTTCCGGTGCTACCTCGCCTCAAACGTTTCCAAATAGTGACACCAAAGGACGGAGAGTTTCCAGTTTCAAATGTGAGTAGGACCGAGTGTTTCCATTTCCCGATGTGGGCAGCACGGAGTGTTTCCATTCTCAATTTAATGTGATTACCACCGATTGTTCCTATTTTCCCGATGTGGGTACATGTACCACCGAACGTTTCCGTTTTCAGATGTGAGTAGCACCGAGTGTTTCCATTTTCAAATGTGATTTACCACCGAGTGTTTCCATTTTCAAATGCGATTTACCACCGAGTGTTTCCACTTTCGAGAACGAGTACCACCGAGTGTTTCAATGAACTCGGCGTGAAAGAACGGGGTCGTTTGTCAACCATACAACAACGACTTTGACTAACACGCTACTACAACGCAAAGCACGTCTGCATGCTAACATTACGTGACACACGATACAAATGCCGATTTTTTTCCAAGCTCCCGGGCTGCTCACCGCAGGTTTATCTCCGGTCTCTCCGGCTTCCTTACCCTGACTGGGACGAGCTTGTGATATAAATTATGGGATACCGGTTTGTTCGCCAGTGGTCGCCGCGTCACCGAGAACGCTTCTGTTGGCTCAGTGCCAGCATTACAGACGCCGTCACCCTCCAGGTGTCTAAGTGGAGTAATGATAGATACCACGAAAACAACAACAACAACAACAACAACCAAAAAAAGCTCAGAAGGGTCTGTGAGCATAACAATGGTAGCGTCAGCCCCTTTAACCCTGTCGGAACCACACATGTTTGGGTCACTTTCCGGAAGCATAATTTGAGCTCAAGTGATGTTAGCAAGGGTTTGGTTTTTCATGCGCTGGGGGAGCCGGGGTGGCCGAATGGTAGAGCGTTGGATTTCTAACGCTCGGGTCGTGGGTTCGTATCCCGGCTGGGGCCAGATATTTGTGCTGGCATTTTCATCGTTGCCCCGTCTTTGATATCACCCTATGTGGTGGAAAAGGACGTTAACACCCCCCCCCCCCAAACACCCACCCATCCTTTTCATGCACTGACCATGTGCATTTCATACAGTTTTGAAGTTACGTACTGACGTGTGACCCGAGAACAAATTCGAACCAGTTTCAAGTTTTCATTGTATAGCTACGAAGCATCTGCCCACACGTGACAGTGTTTTGTCACTTATGTTGCGCATGCTATGTCATATAATTTGTTCTGTGTTTACATGCGTGTCCTGGTATCAGACAGATGGAATTTTACAACTGTCGTCACGGCTTCAGTCACGTACATCTTGGAATTTTAGATATTTCCTGTGGGGGCTTTCGGCGTAGAGAATATGTTTGAAACAAATACTATTAGCATTATTCTTGTGTTGGGATTTTTATGCTCTCTCTCTCTCTCTCTCTCTCTCTCTCTCTCTCTCTCTCTCTCTCTCTCTCCTTGAGCCTCCACTGAATAAAACAGTTGTCATTGTCATTGTCATTGTCATTCTCTCTCTCTCTCTCTCTCTGATATACGTTCTAGATAATGCACAGTTAAAGCAGCAGTACAGTTTCATCATCATCATCATCATCATCATCATCATCATCATCATCATCTCTCTCAAGTAAACACATCAGTCAACCAATCTCTCTCTCTCTCTCTCTCTCTCTCTCACACACACACACACACACACACACACACACACACACACACACACACACACACACACACACACACACACACTTTCAGAAGGTGTTTTCTTCATTGTTTTCCGGTTTTTCCAAGTCTTGGTATCACCCTATGTGGTGGAAAAGGACGTTAAACCCCCAAACACCCACCCACCCGGTTTTCCATGTCCTTCATTGCCCCCACCGCCACCACCCCGTCCGCATTTAACAGCAAAGACAATGGAAATAATCTTCAGCTTCAAAATTCTTATACAAGGCGAAATCGCGACAGCATGGTAATTATACTACATGCGGAAGGCGGATTAATGAACGTTGTATATAATGATCAATACGAGACTATGCAAAGACGGCGCAGAAAAACACGCACCTTTTTTGTGTTCGTTCAGTCGTATCCAGCTACAATTTCCAACTGAAACCGCTAAAGGGGGGGGGGGGGCAGCCACGGCTTGAAGGTCAGCAATATCCAATGTTACATTTCTTTTTTTTTTATGGGTTACACATGTGTTGTGTTTTTTGTACGACGACTGGGTAGTTTGAAACACGAGTGTTTGTTCTGAAATTCAAAATGAGATTTTATTGTATTGCCTGTTGATAGCCGGTGGCTAATTTACGTCACAGTTTCGCGTTTTGTGCTTGTGCCTAGTGAAAGTCATCGTGAAACGAAGTTTAGAAATGAAAACTGACAGTCGTTGTTGTTGTTGTTGTTGTTGTTAATAATGCTGTTGTAAGGAACGATACAAGTACAGGGTTCTTCTCTCACTTCATCTTCCGCATAACAACGCAATGTATTTAATGTAGGGTCTCAGTGTATGTCGGTCTGTCATTGTTTCAGTTAGTAATCTTAATCTTTTTCATTCTTTCCTTTCTGAGCTGTTTTATTCTGCACTTTTCCAAAGTAATTTTTTTTCGCCAGGTTTGTCGCTTTGAAACTCTTCACTGCTGACAATGTTTCTGACCATTTATTGCTGTTCAAAATTGGATTTTTTTTTCTCTGATCAGTTCCGTCGCGTAGAGCGTTATTTTCTTTCGACATTTTCCATTTTTACAAGGGGACGTTTCTAAATGGAGTTTATAATCAACGCTTTAGTTTCAGATAACCACTAAGCTTTGCAGTTGGAGATTTCCATAACAGGCAGAAAGAAATAGTGTTACATGTACCTGTATAGGGTTTCCCAGAACGAGATTCTGACCGTCGCGAAACTTCATCTGGCAATGTCAATGGGCTGTGAATGAATACGATTCCAGGGGATAGAAAAAAAGAAGAAGTTTTTAATCTTTCTCATTTCCCGTTCTTTGGCCTACTGCTTGCATGGAGGGGGAAAAAAAGGAGTTAAATCCCCGACCGACATATCAGAAACGTTGGCACTGACGAGCAGGCTTGCTAGAAGAACTGCCGTATCAGGTTGACTGGCTGCTGTCTGTCAAAGACTGTGGTCGCACCAAGACCGCAAATTTCAGACGGATGATGGCCCATAGAATGACTAGTGCTTCATGAACAACTGACGCATTGTCTGTCTGCGGCACACGGGGTTTGCTTTGGCTTCAAAGTCTTTTCACGCTACAAAGGGGTAATAATTATCATAGACGGGGTAAGGAAGAAAGTCTACATCGAACTGCCAAATCAGAAAGGAAGATGCTAGGCATTTGAGGGGGGGGGGGGAGAGAGAGACTATGCCCCCTCCAAAGATTTGTCTCTTTTTCTTTTCTCCACTACCTATCTGGCCGTTGTCCCGACATGTAGTCCAATTTGAATCTGTGACTAATTAACGACGTCTACCTTATCGTCAAGTAGCAGCGGTCTGGCTGTGGCTGCAGCGTGTACGGAGGGTCATAAAGTTGCCGCTTCCTCCCCGCCCCCTCCCACCCCAGATACCCGGACCGGCGCCTGCAGGGACCTGGCCCTCATACACCGCCACGCCATGAGCCTGTCCCCCGATAATCCACTTACAATCCCGAGCTCTGCTCACCGTGTTCCCCCCAAGGGCTCCCATCTCACAGCGACCATACGTCCTTATCCGGCCGGCCCTGCCTCTTGTCTGTCTTAACAAAGCCCGATAACTCTCCCGCGCGGCCTCTCCGGCAGGCGGCGCTAATCTGACCAATTTATGCCGCCATTGTCGACCCGGGTGATACTGGGAACTGACAGTTTGTTGTAATTATACACGTTCCGCCGGCAACTTCCGGTCCTATGGCCCGTACGTCATGACGGGAGAATGAGACTGCTGGCTCTAGATCTACCATGGTTCTCCGTATATCAACAGCAGGTTCTGGATACAGCAAACCCGGCATCGGGATTTACCCCTGCTGCCTTGATTGTCTTCCCTGTTGCCTGATTGTTTCCCTTCTCGGCCGATTGTTTCCCTTGTTGCCTGATTGTCTCCCTTGCTGGTTGATTAGCTCAACGGAGACGCCTGTAGCAGAGCGCAGGGTCAGGTGGATGTTGCCTCTCACTCAGTACGCCACCATTCATTCCAAATGTGCCCACCCTAGTTTGTAGGCTGTGCCATCTCCATTCCGAAGGAACCGCTTGAAAACATTCGTACTCCGTCCACACATTTCACAAACAGGATAGCTGATTCATAGCCTAGACATAATTTTCTAATTAAGAAAGAAAGAAAGAAAAAAACTATAGTTTTGTTACCTCGCATGCGCCTACGCGGTGCAAAATCCGCGGTTTTGTGTGTGTGTGTGTGTGTGTGTGTGTGTGTGTGTGTGTGTGTGTGTGTGTGTGTGTGTGTGTTTTGTTTTGGGGTTTTTTTTTGGTGATCGACAGACTTGACTATATAACCCCCAGTTACCTTGTCCCGTGAAAGTTCCTGTTGTGGCGTAACACTTTGTCTTGTTTTAGTAGTAACCTTTTCACATCCCGGTCGGTCAAACCTGCCATTCTAAACACCCCCCCCCTCCCCTCCCCTCCCCTCCCACCTCTTTCCCTACCAACTCTTTTTTTCCCCGTTGCTGTTCTTTAAATTGTCCTTGGTTGGCCAGACGATTTTTTCCATGTTATCCCAGTTTCCGGACAGAATTATCATGAATTTTGCTATGCGGGAGTTCTGTAATTATGGTCGATTTTCATGGGTACCGAACATGTTAAGAGTTTCATTTTTGTACGTGCTCAAAATGATATTTCAATAAAAATACACACCATTAGCTGGGCGAAACATTAAACAGTGCCGCATTTCAAAACATCGCGCAAAAATAGTTTCGCACATTTCTTCTGTTTATATGACGACTGTTTCTGTTTCGTCTCTATTCTCTATGGTGACTTCTAAGTTCGGCTTTTCAGTATTAGTATTTTTTTTTTTTTTTTTTTTGGGGGGGGGGGGGGGGTCGATTCCATTAAACGGACATGTGTCAAAGAAAGTCTGCAAAACATCTTTGCTGAATCGCGTTTTCAAGGTAAAAAATTCCAAAATCACGAGAAGCAAAACAGCATTTCTTATCTGATTTATTTCAAACCCAAACGCCTTAGTAACAAGCCGTCCTTGGAAACGAATACAAACACACGAATGACATTTCCTTCGTACAGGTCGTACAGAAATATTATTACAATATCGAATTATCCTTTCCTCTATTCTGCCTGTCTCAATCTATTTTCCCCCACCGACCAATAAACTATCAAACGCCACGTGTCGTGCCATTTCATTGTCACCATTTTGCCGATCTTTAGCCCTGTGTTGGCCAAATGTCAGTCATTCGGTCAATAGTGTCCTAGCATTTCACATGATAAACAAAAGTACACTGAGCTTCTGTAGGGTCAGACAAAATATCACGAGAACTGTGCCATTTTTAGAGACGGCTACGTGAGTGATAAAGGATTCAGCGAAAAGAACGAGGTGTAAGAAAGGCGGATAAGTCGCCTGATGAGCAGATTATCCTTGCCTTGAGGTCAGAATATCGAGCCGCTAATCCCAGATGAAGACATCGAGCGCCATGGTGGAACAACACATGATATCACACGGGCGGCCATTTTGCCGGAAGGGAACCTCCAGCAGAGAAGAGCTCTCACTTTATGCACGCTTCTTAGACATCCACTGAAACTGTGTGACCACTGATGCTTCATACAGACTCCAAGAACCCGGGCTGCTCTGTTCTGTCCGACACAAGGTCCCCCTCACCGGCCCATAGTCACCCAACATGTGAGAGGGTTCCCCTTGTCGCCACCGATAAAAATACGACCGAAACACCCGCGCCAATAATCGATTGACGTCAACACATAAACAGCTCACGTCATCGATAGCGGCGGTTCTCCGGGGCTGTCTCCTACAGCGCGTACGTCAGTGATGCCATTTCTGGGCTGATCGATCGCCCTTTGAATACTGCAGTGACGTCAATCGCGCTCCAAACATGGCAGCGGTCTATTGATTCTGTGCCGAAACGGCTACTCTTGTGGCCAGATATATCCTCACACGCAAAAAGCCGGCGGTAAATTGCCGGAATATGGACTGTGGCTCGTCTATTCTGTGATCGCCTTCGCCTTGTTTGGTGCAGCATTCAAAGTGCGGCTGTCTTTTTTTTTCTCTCTCTCCACTGCGCTATGACATTTCCTTGTAAGAATGCATGGCGGTGGCCACCAGATCGCTCCAAAACAAACAGTCGGTTTAGGGTTCTTGTGTCATTTGGTAGTTCGGTATAACTGGCATTTTGCTTCGAGTACACAAGAACGAACTTTATAGCCTACCTTTAACAGTGCCATTTTTTCCCTGTTCGAAAGCTGTTTCTAGGGGAACTGATGACAGGCGGTGGGCGTTAAAAGTCAGGTTGCAACAGACAAGCAAACAAACAAACAAAGGAAACACAAAACAAAACAAAACAAGAAAACAAATTGAACATAGCAAAATTATGATCAGTTTACTTAATGCAGGAGAATACATTACAATCTTATAATCCTTTTTTTTTTTTTCTTTTTTTTTTTTAAACACAAGAAAACTCAAAGAGTGGCTTCATACTGCAATGCTTATCTGATCTTCTGATCTTCTTTTATTTATTTATTTATCTATTTATTTATTATTATATTAACATAAACATAATAATAATAATAACGATTGGATATTTAGCAAAGCTTGAGAAATGGCCAAATAAGTAAATAAATTAATCAACTGATCAATAAGTAAGTACGGAAATGAATAAACCAATAAAGAAATAACATGAATGTATAGTAAATCACTAGTAACAGAAAATTGTAAATAAACGACTAACCAACTAAGTAACGATGTACAGAAATAAGTAAATATAAAGTAATGGAACAAAAAATTGAATAAATAAAAAAAAAATGCTAAATTGATACGTTTCCTCATAAGGCAACACAGCAGACTGCTGCTCAGAGGATACGCTGACTTACAGCGTCAGGGTGTGTCTGATACGGGTAGTGATAATTTTCATTTGATTGAGAACAGGCAGAAATCAAGTGCACAGCTGGAGTCTAATGGGCAACGGGTGCCGTGGCGGACATGAAAAATGGACGCGCACGTGGCATGGTCAGCGCGACCGTCCCTCGGGTCACGTGCACCAATCATAGCACCAGTAACATCTCTGGTTGGCACGTGACCCAAGACCGGGTCATGTGGTGACACTTGAACGGGAGAAGACAATGATCACTTGTAAACCCACTAACTTCTCACCCTAGCCGTACTGAGAATCATGACAATAACGATTATTCATTTTAATGTGGAATTTGAGTGGCAGAATGCTCAGCGATGAATTTCAGTTTTTAGCGGAATATGTCGTTTGGTTTTCCATCTCAGTCGGTCGAACAGGGGACAATAATAATTTTTTTTTTAAACCCAATAACAAAACATTAGTTAGTTAGGTAGTTAATTAGTTAATTAGTTAGTTAGGCATGTAGTTAGTTTGGCACTAGTGATGTAGTTAGTTTCGGGTGTAGTTATAGTTTGCCAGTTATTTATCTGATCACTTAGTTAGTTAGAGACATAAAGAATCATCAAACGCCGAAATAATACGAGCTTAAAATAAATGTACCGGAAGCGAGATTGGCACCAGTTTCTGGCATCCGCGTTCTGAAGGATGTGTGTGTGTGTGTGTGTGTGTGTGTGTGTGTGTGTGTGTGTGTGTGTGTGTGTGTGTGTGTGTGTGAGAGAGAGAGAGAGAGAGATGATGATGTTGATGATGATGATGATGATGATGATGATGATGATGATGAAGAAACTTTATTTATCAACGGTAAACGTTTTGACAGAAATTCGCCAGTTTGCAAACTTGCCGTTGCTAATACTACAGAGACTATCTACTAAGGAAAAAAAAAGGGAGCAAAATATATTTTTTTTAAAAAGAGAGAGAAAAGGTTCAACACAGAAAATTATGCACTAAACTACAAGAGAGAGAGAGAGAGAGAGAGCAAACAGGCGTGTCTCAACTAGCTAGGCTTTCTGCCCCCCCCCCCCCCCCCACACACACACACTATTGTCCACTGTCGGTTTATATAATTCCCTTTTTCATCAAGTTTCGATCTCCTTCTGTTGCTTTCAATGTTTGTGCAATAGGAAATCCTAATATTATTTTGTTCTCTGTCATTTCTTTACCTTCTGTTTAACGAATCAATGTAGCGAAGGACTCGCACCGAGCCGTGTACACACAGCGCTATCATTACTCATTGATTTATTTCAGCCTTGCAGTAAGAGATACACGTCTGCTTCAGCTTACGGTACCGGGAAATGTTCATGCCCTTTTCTGTCTACAGTTAAGGCCTGATGAAACTGAAACCGTACACGGAGAAGTAAACATTAACATGTGTTTTAAGCTTGTAAAACTCCGTATGTGGAAAAGTTAACATTACTGAAAGAATGAGTATCATGTAGTGTGTGTGTGTGTGTGTGTGTGTGTGTGTGTGTGTGTGTGTGTGTGTGTGTGTGTGTGTGTGTGTGTGTGTGAGAGAGAGAGAGAGAGAGAGAGAGAGGATGATGAGGATGATGATCATGACGATGAATCTTTACTGATTTTCCAGTGGTTGAAGTTTTGACAGAATAGAAATTTACGTCAATTCAAAACTGAACTTGCCGTTGCTACTCACTACAATATTTATCTGGTCAGAGACAGAGAGAGAGAGAGAGAGAGAGAGAGAGAGAGAGAGAGGTCCCCTGTACATCCAAAACCGTCGAAGTTTATTAGCGTCATGTGATGCCAAAGAAACTGTACTCATCCAGCTGCCAGTCTGTTATTTGACGACATAGAGAACAATGACAATATTTATACGTGAAGTACAGTACATATACGACAAAGTGCAAAGCCCCCCAGAGCACTGGTGGCCTTAGCGAAAGGTCAGAACAACACAGGGGCCATGAATGACCTCCATCGGTGAACCCTACTCCCCATTCGGTGATCGCACACTGCAGCCAGCCTGCCCTTTCCATGGCGTCCTTTATCAAGCACCACATACCCAACATGATAATTGTCTCTGCACTTAGCACACCATTTAATTTTTTGTGGGGATCCAGCCAAAGTCGGTAGCTTTTAAAGAAGAATCTTGTCTCAGCCGGCACCAGTGTTCTAAGACAGTGGGTGGTCAGTGTGTCTTTGCGGTCTTGCAAGGCTTGAGTTCATTCTCGGGGTCAGTTGCTGTGGTCAAGGAACGGGCCGAGTCTGGACCCCGTGTGGAGCCAGCTTGTCTTTCTGGAAACCCCTACCAAATGTCAGAGTGGTATTTGCAGGCTGAAGGGGGGAGCGATTTTAAGAGTATCTTGTGCTCGGGCCCCGCACCTCACCCCCTATGTGTGCTGGCATTCTCAGACATGGAAAAGGTGACAAAATGTCACGGAATTCATTGTGATATTTAGAACTCCCAATAAAGTCTCCCCCTCCTGCTTACAACACCACAAACTCCATCACAGGCCGTACGGAGCGCACGTACAACTCGGTCCTGGATATCAACGTAAAGAGAATGCTTGGTTGTCAGCTTGCCGTCTTTCTGTATGACAAAGTTGTTGTCTTCCTCCGTCTTACTGGTGGCTTTCCGTGTGTTGGCTGAAGCAGCTTCCTTACTGCAAAATGCCTACAAATCGGAAACTGCTGCACGCGGATACAGATACATCTTCCGTGCTTACATGTTCGACTGGGCGAGGATTCAATGTGGTTTTACTGTGTCAGACCAAGGGAAAAAATGAATAGAGAATATTCTGTGTAGCTTCCTTCCAACCTCAACAAGCCAATGTGTAGCTGTTGGAGAAATGATGTATAGCTCATTGAAAAGGTTTTGAACTGTGAACCAGCTGAGTAACTGTCAAGGGTTAAAAAAAAAAAAGCCAAAAAAAACTGTGGACGGATTCCTTTCTGATACGACTTGAAAAAAACAGATGAACTTTTTCAAGATTTAGATCTGAACGATTCAAACAAAAGTGTGATTTCCTTCGCTGCAGTTATCCCAACTGAAGTATTCCAGGGGTTAAATCGTGAAGATTCATTCACTGTGACGGAACGACTTAACGGTTCAGACCAGGATTTTCTGTGTGTTGCCTGGTTTAAAAAAAATGGAAGAAGAGCTACAATTTACGAGATCGACGATGGCCCAATCTGAGGAAGGAAGCCGTCGATACAAGAATGTTTATGACAATGGCTGACGATAGACAAGCATTTATATGATATACGCTCTAGGGAATGGTTGTGGTTTTGATATGTCTATGCCCTGTGGTGCAGACAGTGCGGAAGTTTATAGTGGCAATGAGTTCACCCAAATGTCAATACAACAAAGCAGTTGAAATAAACTGCAGTCTTTGGATGTATACGTCGGTTATGTTTTTCTTCAGTAATTGACAGTCGATGGTACGAGTCAATACTGTGAGAACCAAGCACGCGGGTGTTGCACGCTGCATAGTGTGGCTTGGAAGCTGTTCATCGTGAATAGGCAGACAGCTGAAAGGGGAGAGAACAAAAACAAAGACCCGTAAATCCTTGCGGTGTGCACACATACAAAAAAAATGACATACCGCAAATTACCGTAAAGGTGAGTCATTCTGATATGGCGAATTGTAGAGGAATTACTACTACTACTACTACTACTGCTACTACTACTACTACCTTATTGTAAAATGAAGGCTTTTTTGAATTTCAGATTATTAAGCTGCAAACACGCGACACACGAGCAAGAATCGCCATGCGTCAGAGAGTTCAACTTCAATAAGCTCTGCTGTCAGGTTTTCGTAGCTTTTTGCGTTTTTGTGTTGGTCTGAGAAGCGATAAGCCCCCATGACAAATTGAAAGATTCCATGACTAAGATAAGGCAACGGATAGTTGTTGTCTCTTTTCGGCCGTGAAAGCGGACATTTGCGGCGGAAGCTAACTCGAAATGATCCTTCAGGAAGAAAGTGGAAGACGCCAGACAACGACCGTTTCTAGGCGGGCCGTTTTCCGGTCATGTATATCGCATGGGTCAAATGTGCGTGTGCTGTTTAGAAGGTTTCAGACATATTCTGGTAGTAATTTTACTCCTTCTGCTCAGTTGCCGTTATGATTTCTGTGCTCAAATTCGTAGAATTTGTTCTTCTTTTTCTCGCTTCCCCGCTCCGTGAAATCAGCCTCGCAGTGGACAAAGCCATAGTGTTTAATAACTCAAAACATCCACCCACCCCCAAATTCTCCTTTTCGTGTAAACATTTTTACTCCTGACAAAGACAGCTTTAGACAGTTGCCGTTACACGTAAAGCACAACAAATACACACTTTTGTGGGTGCTCATATAATAATAATAATAATAATAATGCACGTCACGTGATAATAAACGTCACACAAGCAAACGGAAACGTTTAGGAGAAGATATATGCGTAGGAAGCTATAGGAAATGAGTACAGGAAAGAAAGAAGAAAGGAAAACTCGCCTTTTCATTCTTGACTATTGATTGATTGACCTATGGGGTAGGGAATGCAGTGCCCGCAGAATTTCAGGCCTCAGGTGTGCCCGTGGTTCTTTACCTCGAGTTCCATGTTGGTACGAAACCAAAATTTTCTCATAGTGTTTGATGAAGTCGAGGACAACTTCTGGACACAGGTTCTGAATTTCTGTGTGATTCAAGGAATCCCCCCCCCCCTTACACCCCCCCCCCTCCTCTAGAGTTTTCTGTCTGAAGGTTTCTAGTGAAACGTACTCTCCGGTGAAGTCTAATAAGCCCCCCCTCCCGCCCCCCCCCCCTCCACCAACTCGGTCCTTGACTAGGTTTTATACAATATGTGATCTGCCGATGTCATACAGTAGCGTGTCATTGACTTATTGAGGTACGTATACATACGTGTGCGGGCTTAGCGAGGAAGTAAAGTATGCGCGGATGTCTACCGGGCGGGGAGCAGAAATATATAAAGAAAAAAATAAAAATGGAAGACAAACTCTATTTTTTCCAGTTAGTTTGATATGATTTGCTGACGTCATGCATGCAATAACGTGTCACTGAGTGAGGTACCGGCGCACGGACGTACTGAACGTGCGCGTGGCTTCGCATGGAAATATGCGGCGGATTTAGCACGATATCTACCGGACGGGGAGCAGCAATAAACACGAAAGTGATAACTATCTGTGGAAATATACACACGCCGGGTTGTCCCAGGTGGAAAGCGTTGACATGGCTGTTGGATGCGATTCAAATAAGGGGAGGCCACCGGAGGGGTGATTTTCCCAAATAAACCCCGGGGTGGCTGCTCAAGCCATTCGATCACTCTGTTTGGGGCGGGTGGAAGCGAGCTAAGATGGCTGCGTGTAGCCGAGCTGTTGGTTTTTCTCTCGCTCTAGTTACATGCCAAGGCCCGATCGAAACATCTGGAAGTCATGGGTGCCCAAGTTTCCCCCCCTATTAACCGCCCTTGTTTAGAACTGTTTTTCTTTGTGAGGCCGAAAAAGACGCAGCAGTGACGTAGAATTTCTCAGTGACGTGTTTCAATAGCGGTGAGGGGTGACATTGCCTTCAGTGCGAAAGTTGGACAGATCTGTACAAGTTGCAAATTGTGGTTTGTGGGGTGCCTTGATTGAATTTTTAAGTTACTATAGACGAGCTGACGCGGATGGGGGGTGGGGAAGAACGGTGGGGATGCGGCAAGTTTCGAAGCTGTTTGTGAAAGAACCGCCCTGATCATTCACTTGACCCAGACCAGGCCTGTAGTGTTATAACTCGAGACATCGAACACTTATACAAACAAAAAAATCACGCCTCAATTTTCTTCATAGAGATTGTTGTAAGTTAGGCGTTCACACTGTTATGTCAAAGTTTTCTTTCTAGGGTGACGTAAAAAAAAAAAAAACACTAGTGAAACTGTCCATACAAATATTGATCCTGTCGAGAATCGAAACAGCGACCTACCGACTACGTTTATTTCGCCGAAACCGCATACAATAACATAAAACCCTGCGGCTCATGACAAACTGAGCTGGGTTCAGGAAGGGTTAGCCTACAAACTAATTCCCCTTTAAAAAATTCATGTCCGTTCACAGCGTGGTTCTTCTAACACTGTCAGTCCTGCGCATTTGCAACAAAAGTTCTCCTTTTTTTTGTCGTTTTTCATCACGGAAGCATAAAATGGCCGACAGTCGCCATCTCAACAGGAAGCGGAGAGATATGGCAGCAGGCAGCTCCCTTCTCATTAGCTGACTAACGCTGGGACACCCGCCGTCACACAGCCCGTCCGGTGGTTGCGATTTCAGTGCCTAATTTTCGGCGATCCCTAATCGTTAATAATTAATCGTAAACTGGTAGATTTGTCATTTTTCCATATGTTGGCTTCACCCCTGGCATTTGGGCGCCTGCGCCTCGCGCATGCGCGATCAACTCTCCCGAGTGGTGTGTCACAGCCCCGCAGTAAGTGGCGGGAAATCTCCGGACTCGCTTAAAATGCCATCAGCTCCGGACCGTCACTTGCTTGTCGTCTGCGCCGCTCGCCCCACCGGGTGGGGGGTGGGGGTGGGGGAGGGGGCGGAGGATGTAAAACCGTCCCGCGGGAAACCTATTTGGCAAATTATCTGAAATTGGTCCCCGCTTGTCTGACCCGTTGTAGACTCGTTGGATTCGAGCATCATTCAGCTCTCAATTAGGGGGCGTGGCTTTGGTTTCACGTGCATGGGAAAGCTGTTGTGTGCTCCTTTGTGAATAGAGCTTTGCTCGTGTTTTTTTTTAAATGTCTTTAGGGAGGTTTGTGAAAGAAATTAAAAACACTTAACGGAAAGAAGTAGCGCGATAAACTGACGCGTCAAACTGCTTGGGGCAAAAATGCTCTCTCTCTCTCTCTCTCTCTCTCTCTCTCTCACACACACACACACACACACACACACACACACACACACACACACACACACTCCTTGTTTATAAGGCTGTGTGTGTGTGTGTGTGTGTGTGTGTGTGTGTGTGTGTGTGTGTGTGTGTGTGTGTGTGTTCGGGGTGGGGTATGGGCGGGGTTTTATTTCCTTTGTTATTTTGCAATACCCCGTGACCAGAACACACAGTAACACTACTCTGTGTAAACGGAGGAATGTTTAGCTGAAGTCATTACCTTAACTGTTTTCATCATATTTCTCCAGTATCTCTACTGACTGGTATTTCCACGGGCCATGGGCGGTTAGACTGAGATCAGATGGGGAGGGATGAGGGTATACTGACACAAGAGATGCACACACAGTGATATGTGATCTGGCTCAGTTTCCAAAATCTTGACGAAATCGGAACATTGGGTCAGGCCAGTTTCAAATGCAGGAAATATTACGAGTCAAACGCAGTTTGGGTTTTGTTGTTATTGTTGTTTTGAATTTTCAAAAGTGTCACGTACAGTCGCGGTTATGTTTCAGTTCGCATGAACAAAATGCTTACAATACAGATAACACTAACCTGTATTTACCGACACGTTCAGACGAGAACCACAATGCCTGTAGTTTTACACAGAGAGCTTACGGTGAGAGGAGGCGGGCTGCTACCATGCTGAACGTAACCCAGCTAGGAGGAGGGGAAATGGAAAGGAAGGGGAGGAGGGAGGGGGAGGGAAGGGGCGCAGGGGGAGGCTGAAGCCGCATTCGTGCTGTGATTGGCCGAGCGCTTTGCTGCTGGTTCTGAGGAAACAAAAGTTATGGCTGTTTTACAAACTTAGGTGCGCGCCCGAACTCGTCATGAAATACAGAGCTTTGCTGTCGTCTTTTTCTCATACTAGATCTTCATGTTTACATCATGCAGGTGAGGGGATTCTTACCTATAGATACCAGTAGTATGCAAGAGCCGACGCTCGCTTAATCCATCAGTCACTCTATAAAGATAGACTGAGGCACCGTGTTGATATTGTTTCCTGTGTTTCTAAGGGCTACGAAAGCGGTCTTTTTCATTCAGCGGATTCGAACTCAATCGAAATGATTTGAATGTAATACTTCTGAGGTTTTTTTTTTTGCGTTATTGTAATAGTGGATAGAACATAAGACAACGTTTTTTTCTATTTTTAGTTTTTCTAAATTTTCTAGTTTTCCTAATTTTCAGTATTTTCAGAATTTTCAGGATGTACTCTATCGGAATGATTTGAATGTAATACTTGTGTGTTCATTTGACTTAAATTGATAGTGTAATAATATAAAAACACTTATATCAGTTTTCAATGAAAACTTCAAACAGAAACCGAAGACCATTGTTTTGACAGGGTACATAGAAAATAAGACAACTTCACAAATCTGCTATTAATAACCTTTGTCACAGACATATTACAGAGGTTTTCTGGTCTTCTACTTTTCATCTTTTATACTCTCTCTCTCTCTCTCTCTCTCTCTCTCTCTCTCTCTCTCTTTGTGTATACAAAGGTCGCACGTGTGTGTGAATGCGTTTTGACCTGATGGACGATTGTCTCTATGGTTTTGTTTCTTGTAGTTTAGTGAGTAATTTTCTGTGTTGAATTTTTTAAAAACAAATTTTGGTCCCTTTTTCCTCAGTAGATAGTCTCTGTAGTATTAGCAAAGGCAAGTTTGCAAACTGGCGAATTTCTGTTAAAACTTTTACCGTTGATAAATAAAGTTTCATCATCATCATCTCCCCCCCCCCCTCTCTCTCTCTCTCTCTCCCTCTGATTTGCAAAGTGAAAGAAATACCCCCCAATTTACGTTTCATACCGCGCACCACGTTTTGGACTTTTATTGCAATAAACACGAGTTTAATCAAAGTGCAACACTCCCACTGAGCCAACTTTAAATCCATGCAGACATAAACTGGTTTTTTAGTGAGGCCACCAGCGCACAACCCCAAACTTACTGGGAAGGAATTGAGTTAAAAGAATCTTAAGTCCAACACTACCAAAAACAACGAACGATAAAAAGCGCGTAAAACAATGGTACATCGTTTTGCAGTCTCACAAAGACTCATCGTACCTGTAACACGGCATTTTCGGGATTAGAAAACGAGAAGTGCATTGTGTATCTCTCCACTTCCGACTGAGATTTTTAATTGAAATTTGAGAGAAACGTGATAGCAAAAAGGTGGCATTTCAGTACTGTCTAATCAGTACATATGTTTCGCAATGGCAGTCTGTGGAGGTGTCATTTTCTACTTGTAATAATTATAAATAGTATTCGTAAGGCGCATTCTCTAGAATAAAAAAAACAAAAACTCAATGCGCCAATCGCTCACAGACACTCACACACAATTTACAGACTGTGGACTTGTAAAGCGTATAATTATAGCAAGTTTCAGTCAACTATGGAAGACGTTTTTTGTGTAATGCTCAAAATGCATTTAGGGCAGGGTTGGTTTGTTGCTGATGTTGATATTCAAGAGAAGCGTTTGTTTGTTTCTTTGTTGTCGGATCGCTCTATCGGAGATCGCGGCTTGTGGAAAAAGGAAATAAACAAACAACACCACAAAACAACAACAACAACAACAACCCAACCAATGTGCTTTTGATGATAACCTTTGCCATGTCCCTTCCATCCATATTGTTTTCAGGTTTACCGATTTGTTAACGAATAGTTCTTCAACTTTTGTGAACCCTGTTGCATCATTTTAATGATACCTGACTCGATATATTATCCTGAGAACTGTTAATAGCTCTCTTTTCTTTTCGTTTTTCTTTCTTTCTTTCTTGGGTTTCGTTGGCGTGACGGGTTGTTGTTGTTGTTGTCGTTGTTGTTGTCGTTGTTGTTGCCTTGTTGTTTTATTTGCGTTCTTTAGTTCTTTGCTGGTGGTGTTTTACTTACATCAAATTCTATTATGGCGACGGCGACCAGATAATTGTTCTTCTGTATATATTGTGCACTGACTATATAGTATTTTGACTGTTGTGCCGACGTTGGTGTGTGTTGTACATGCAGTGTGGTGGTTGTTGTTGCAGGTCTCACAAGTGATACGGCTGTTGCCAGTCCCGCATTGCCCAGCCCCGCACCAACAGCGGCCTATGAGCTAGCCCCTACCCCCATCTCTACAGCCTCCCCCACCCTCGGGCCGTCACACTCTCACACGCACACCCAAGACAAATCAATGCTGCTCTTACAATCACAAGTAAGTGAAGGGAAACTCTTCCTGCTTTTCACTTTCTCTTTCTTTTCTTTCTTTTTGTATGTGTGTGTATGCACAGCGTGCGCTGCTTATGTGTGACTGATTTCATGGCGTGTGTTGTGGTTGGGACTATTCTGTGCGACTGCGGCGCTAGGCCTCGTGTGTCTTTCGTTCTTGTTGTTGCTGTTGCTGTTGCTGTTGTTGTTGTTGTTGTTGTTTTAGTCTTTCATTTCACTTTGCTTTGCTTTTACTGCTTAGCTTTTTAGCTCTTTAACTTGTTAGCACTCTTTCTTTTTTTATCTTTTGAAGCTTTTCAGCTTTTTATTTTTATTTTCTTCTTCTTATGATTATTATTATTATTTGGGTGGTTTTTTTTTTAGCTTTTTGTTTAAGCATTTTCTAGCTCTAACACTGACAGATTTGTCTTAAAAAATATTTTAGCTGTGCTCAACTTTGCTTAGGGTAGTTTTGTTTAGTTTTATTCCAGTTTTGGTTCTCAGACAATTGATGAGGAGCTTATCTTCCTTGAGTGTCTAATTGTGTCTGTGTGTGTCTCAGTGTGTAATACATGTAGTTTTGTCTGTTTTTATCTGTGATATCTGCTGAATGCTCTTCTGAATTTTTTCAGACTTGTTTGCTTGTTTGGGTGACATCTTGTGACCTACTAGAAGGAAATACTCAGAAAAATAAATATATGATGCGTGTATACAAAAAAAACAACAACAAAAAACAACCTCTCATGCTGTACACTACTCAGAGAAGGATTAGAAAATTCTTACGTATAAACAACAGCGCGATCACATGCCTTGATAGTCTATCCCAAATGCACATACTAGCATGTTATTTTAAAACCGATGTTATTAGGGTTTTTTTTTTTCATTTTGACACATTATTTTGCCGTTATCTTCTGGCTTATTTGTTTTGTTAAACGTTTTCTTTGTGTTCAGTTAGTTAGTTTGTTGCATGGTTTGTTTGTTTTGAAAATAAATCATCTTTGCGTATTTGTTTTGCTTATTTATTTATTTATTGATTGATAAAGATAACACTTGTAGTCAACAGTACCCGAACAGCTATACAAGAACGGACTTGCAATCCATAGCAGTGCGCAACGCATGCGATCCAATGCAAGAGCTATATGAGTCAACCTTGACATTTAGACAAACGCTAAGCCTTATTTCCTGCTGCATACGTGAGGCTGCAGTCGTAAATTTCAGCCTTCGTTCGGCCATATCAAACAATATTAGTAGTATCTAATTCAAGCACAACTACAACCGCGATGCCTTGTGAACGACCGACTGAATCTTCTGTTGTAATACAATAAAATTGTGTGTAATGCTAGTATCTGTTTCAAGCATGTCTTGAACCGCAATACCTTGTGAACGACCGACTGAATCTTCTGTTTGTAATATATAAGACTGTTTTAGCAGACATTTCACGTTCATGGTATTTTATTACAATAATTTATCTTTGTCAGCAACATTGTGAATTGCGTCATTGCTACAGCGTCAGTCTTAGCGTGAATTAACTAATAAAACACGTGAACAAATGTACAATGATCTGGAGATTTGATAAATAAAAAAGGATCTAAGCGCTATGGATTTGATAGACGCTTAGGCCCTTCGGCGGGTAGAAATATGGCAGTGCAATGCCCATTTGGCTTTCACACCCTTCGCTTGCTCTTTTCACGTCATTACGAGACAGTTTAAACAAGATGATTTGCACAGCCAAGCCCTTATAACGACAACCGACAATTCAGACCAAGCCGCGTAATTAAATGTCTCTTGTCTGTGCGTACAAGACTGTCACAGGTGGTTGAAGTGTGCATAAGACAATTATACCGTCATTCTGTTAAAAAAAGGGCATAAGCGCCTTTAAAAACCCAGCATGCTTCAGCCCTTTTCCAGACGACCGCCGGTACACGTGCAAACCCCGTTATCCGGCATCTGGGCTGACAACTTGTCGGGAAAATGCCTTGTCATTCGAACAATGCTGTATGCGCGCTTCATTTCTTCAACACAGTCAGAAGGCTTTAGCTGTGGGGAAATAAAGAAACCGCTGAACTTGGCTTCTTTTGCAGAACCGGCAAAAACGGCGGACCAAGATCCAGTATGATAAAACTGATACGGAAACTTATTACTACTTCAATATATTTTGCGGCTTACGGCGGGTTAGGTATAGAAGTTTTGCTGAATTGTGTCTAAATCTCTTCCTGATGGGATAAATTTCCTTTGCACAAAGTCCGAGCGTCAGCCCTAGGGAAACGATTAATTATACGAATGTTTCGCCTTTTTCGGCTTTACAATCATTTAAACGGGCAAATGCTACCATGTTAATGCTCACAGACTGTTATGAGCTGTTTTCGTGATACAGTCGAACCTGCCAAGGCGGTCACCTGTATAAGCTAGGCCACTGTCTAACCTGGTCACCCCAGACGATCCCCTGACACACTAGCTGTTGACATGTCACCCTGGATAAACCCGGTCACCCTGTCTAACGCGGTCAGTTTGGTCCAGTCCCTTGGGTGGCTGCCTTACACAGGTTTGACTGTATCTATCATCACACCACTTAGATCGACACCTGGACAATGACAGCGTCTGTAATACTAGCACTGAGCCAGCAGAAGCGTACTCGATGACGCGGCGACCACGGACACTGAGCGCTCCAGTAGTGTAACAATAGCCGTAGAATTTGAATGTTCGACCGCTCGCGAAAAGTGTGAACAACATTGTATCGCATTTTGAGCTGTACTGATCATCTAGAGAGAGTATTTCGAGGGTGCGGGCGCACTCACGAGCGAAACGTAAGATGGCTTAGCAAAGATGGAATTAGCTGGTCTAATTGCAGGACCGGAATAAGGATCATGGAGGTGATTATAATCATTTTCCGAATATCCGAGGGTTCGTTTTGTTTGTCCGTTTGTTCGGTGGTTTTTTTTTGTGTGTTGTTGTTTTTTTTTTTTTATTACCTACTGCCCAAACAGAGCTGGCGCTTTCAGGCTCGACATCAAAACAAAGCAAAAACTATTTAAACATTATTATTATTATTCGGTTATCTAAATACAGATGCACTTTCAGCAGACGTGAGGTATTTGATGTCACCGACAAAAGAGGATAATTATCCAACCAAAGTAAGCGTTGTTTCTGCGATATTCAATATACCAGTTCGGGAAGGCATCCATTCAGCCCTTTGTAAGGCGGCCAATCCCAGCTAGGGTTACAAGTGATGAGCTTAGAAAAAGCGACGTTCCCACAATGATATCGCATGTCCGCGCGCTCACTCTTTCTTCTGTTTTTTTTTTTTTTTTTTTTTTTTTCCCTCTTCCTTTTCTTTTTCTCTTTCAAAATATGGAGAGATTGTAAACTGACTTGTCTTTCCTGTCAAACACTTCCAGCAATGTGATGATCAAAACGCTTCTTCTTCTCCTCCAACTCCTCCCCCCCCCCCCCCCCCTCCCCTCCCCCCCCCTCTCTCTCTCTCTCTCTCTCTCTCTCTCTCTCTCTGTATTTCTTACAAAGCGGAAATGATCAGCGTAATCGTGATACCGTCTGGGTTAAACAGACCTATAGCACTTTAAATCAAACTCTGCTTTAACGTTAATGTCACACGGACGGATTCAATCATTACGTCACAGCCTCGTTTTTGCCATCTGTTCGACATCTTAGGGAAGTAATCTTGTCGTGTAGGAGTTTTAATGATGAAAAACAAACAAACCCAAAAACCCCAAAAGAACAAAACAATAAATAAACCTATCCAAATACTTTTAAGGAGTTTATTCCCACCAAGTAATATTAACAGATAATAAGTAAGTGAATAAGTAAATAGTCTAAAACAAGAGAGAACGAAAGGCAGAGAGAAAGATAGAAAGAAAGAAAACGGCAACTAACTAACTAACTAACTAACTGAAACGACTGAAAAATAGATAGCGTGTGTAAGGGAGTTTTTATTTCTCAGATATTGGATAATTTTGTTCACACCAAAGGGGCAGCAGCTAGTGTGGACACAAATAGCTTTTGGTGATTAAATAAAAAAAAAGACGCCATGTAAAAAAACAGCAACAACAACAACAGCTCCTCCTCCCACCCCACCCCCACCCCCACTCCCAACCCCCACGCCCCACCCCGTCAAAAACAAAGGAAAAATATTTAAAAAGAAAAATAAGAAAAAAAAAATAAGAGAGAGAGAGAGAGAGAGAGAGAGAGAGCAACAACCCCAAACCCCCCAAACTTCGATAATTATATTAGCTCCTAGGCTTCGTTCGTCCATAAATGCATGATGCCAGTAAACGATAAGGTCGAGAAAGCAGTTTGCTCAACGCGTGCCTTGCAGAATTTGACACCGAAGGCGCGCTAATTTAGTGCGATGGCAAGCTGATATGAGAGGCAGGTCTTTTGACGAACTGGCCTTGTCCAAGTGATACCCGACCGCAACTCCAGCCTTGTAGTCATTTGTCTAATGACGGCTTTTAATTCCCCTTTGTTGCTGAAAATTCTCGCTTGAACTGCCCCCAGTGTCGCCCATTGCACGCCTTCTTTGGCTGTAAAAACACCGACATATGCCCGCTTTCATCTCGCAGTGAGCTCATCGCAGACATGCACGTGCACCTCTTCTGTCCAAGATACAGCTCCGGGCCAAATATGGTTTATGCACAATGTTTTGTTTGTTTGTTTGGTTGGTTGGTTGGTTGGTTTGTTGGTTGGTCGATTGGTTTGAAGGCTGGTTGGTTGGTTGGTTTGTAAGTCGTTCGTTCGTTCGTTCGTTCTATCGTTTGGTTTTATTCGTTCGTTCATTCGTTCGCATGTTTCTTTCTATTTTCTTTCTTTTTTCTTTTCTTTTTTCCTTTTTTTCTTATGTGTGTGCGTGTGTGTGTGTGTGTGTGTGTGTGTGTGTGTGTGTTTGGTTTTTTTTGTTTTGTTTTTTTGGGGGTGGGGGGGGGGGGGCATTTTGATTTTTTTTCCTTTTTTGATATGTGCGTTGGTTAGTAATTTATTGTTAATTCACCTAAGTCTAAGGGCATCTTTACAATGTTTAGTTGCTGTTATTGTTGTTGTTGCTTTTGCTTGCTTTTTAGTGTAGCCATTCATGTTTGTTGATTTTTTAGTAATTATTATTAGGCATTAGTTTAACCTTTCAGTGTTAACGCAACTCCTGTGCCACAATGTTTGTTGATTTCATTATAATCATACGTTATTACGTTTACCAAGAGAGCGCTATCTTCCTTTATAATTCTACAAATGTATATTGAATTAATGGTGTTTTCCCCTTAAATTCCATTTCGAATAGAGAATACAAATTGACAACATTATACGGGACACAGTGTTCCCAAACATAAGCTTGCTTCTATGAATCTTGGAATGTCCGCATTTAAACTTCAGGGGCTCTACTGCATGGAGGGAGAAAAAGACCTAAGTCCGAGACTAGCTTGACTAAGCTGAGACTAAAAGAGTAGTACTAGCTGTATAGGGGAGACTACGGTGCGTCTGTGACTATTGCGACTGGACGGTAGGAGACGCTGATGATAGTCCCGGCGTAATAAGTCTGAGACTAGACCTAAATATGAGACTAGTTAAGTCTCTTTACGTGCATCAGACACAGTCGCTTATGTATATATATGCACGCCATTTTGTCTGGGTTTTTCAAAGTATGCCAGTGTCTTTCTTTCGGCCTTGTGTGCCCCTCAACCACAGACGGATCTCGCCAGTACCATAAAAAGTCAAAGATTGCGACATCCCGGCTGTCAGAAGACCCGCGCCGGATTGGCCTGGCGACCAAACACAATGTGAAATCCAAACCGTTTAAACAGATTTGCTGCTCAAGAGTTGGCTGCGCGCGCACACACACACACACACACACACACACACACACACACACACACACACACACACACACACACACACACACACACACACACACACCTATGACCGTCTCCTTTGAAAAGCGGAGGGGTGCTGTGAAGTTTGTGTTCAATGTCCCTATTCAGGATCCGTATTTTCTCGACAACGTATTTGTCTCCGTTTTTGTTGTTTTGTATTGTATTTCTGTCTGTCTGCGTGGGTCTTGAGTTGAGAGAGATTCGTCTCCTGATGCTCTTCAGAACGAGTTTTGTCTGTCTGTCTGTCTGCGATGTCTGATAACTTGTAGACCAGGGATTACGATTGACTTAACTCTCTGTGTGTGTGTGTGTGTGTGTGTGTGTGTGTGTGTGTGTGTGCGTGCGTGCGTGCGTGCGTGCGTGCGTGCGTGCGTGCGTGTGTGTGTGTGGTGTGTGTGTGTGTGTGTGTGTGTGTGTGTGTGTGTGTGTGTGTGTGTGTGTGTGTGTGTGTGTGTACAACCCCTATTCTTCTCTCGCCTAGTTTCATTTTCTTTTCTTAAAAATCACCACTCGGTGGTGATTTTTCTTTATGTCGCGCATTGCGCTAAACACAGCACACCAAGTAGTTGCGGGAGCTGTTTCTAAGACATTCACATTAACAGTTTCTGTTCTTTTAGAGTAATGCCGAGAAACCGTTTCAGCAAACAAAGAATCACACGAGTAAGTAAGTAGGTAGGTAGGTAGTTTATTAAGCAAGCAAGTAAGTGAGTAAGTGAGTCAGAAAGTAAGTGAGTAAGTGAGCAAGTGAGTGAGTAAGGACCCAAACAAGCAAGCAAGAAAGTGAGTGAGTGAGTGAGTGAGTGAGTGAGTGAGTGAGTGAGTGAGTGAGTGAGTGAGTGAGTGAGTGAGTGAATAAGTAAGTACTCAAACAAGCAAATAAGCTTGACACAAGAAAAAAAATCACCATAATGTGTTCCGCGTTTCTTTCTTTGCAAGTGCGTTTTAGATACTCGTACGATTGTGGGTGAAAATTTAGATCTGTGGTCTTTATTGACCAGTTCAGTTGCAGCGGATGGGTTTGTAGAAAAACTTGTGACGGTTACGGTGTTCAGAGATGTCGACGTGTCTTGTCCTTGTCTCTAAGTTAAGTGGTATTTTCTAACTTTTCCACAGTCGTAGTAAAATGTTTTACATTTGGTTTTTTTTCTGTTTGCAGCCGAATTATGAGTCTGGGAGTGGTATGGGGGTCAACCACGGTGGACATTACGGCTCTGTGGCTTATTCCAGTACAGTAACGCCCCCTACCGCCATGGCAGACATCAACATCCTGTCAGCCTCGCTTTCACTGCCGCTCCACGACTTCCAGTCGGATGTGACGTACGGCAACGAAGACCTGTCGTCGGAAGGCTTCAGCAGCGCCGGGTACGACAGCTCACAGACCGCCGGCCTGGTGGCTTTCCAACACGGGAACGACCACAGCCAAGCACAGGGCTACGTAGACGCCTACGGGTTTGACGGTTACAGCTCAGTGGGCAGAGACTCGTCCGGCAAGGCAGGACAGCAGCAGGGTTACGGCGGCGCCCTGTATCCGGACCACACCACCTCCCCGACAGTCGGGGCGCCCCCCAGCATCCACGACAAGTACCCCTCTCCCCAGGCAGCTCCCGTCCCCTTCGACGACAGCTACCACGCCTTCTGCACCACGGACGCCTCGGAGTTGTACCAGCAGCGTTTCCTGGACAACGGCAAGTCCTTCATGAAGCAGCCGTTTGACGCCAGTGCCCAAGACTTGTTCGCTCAATCCGCCTCCCTGGGCGGCGGCGCTGCTGGCTTTCCGGGGGCCGGGGACATGGTAGATCAGAAGCAGAGTATGTACCACCACGGTGTGACGGGCTACGAGGGCCCCGTGTCCTACTGTGGCGACGGCAGCATGTACCCAGGGTACCACACGGCGTTCTACGGGGGACAAGGGGTGGGCCAGTGCTCCTCAGCCTCCCTGTCCTTCTCACACGCTGTACCCACCTCGTACCGTGCCGACCTCAGCATACAGATGGCGGCGCCTCACCACCTCCACCGCCGGCCGTCGCTCTCGATCCCCACACCACCCACGCCGGAAGGGTAAGCTCATCTACAGCCTTCGTAGCTGTGGACGAAAGGCAGTGACGATGACAGAGGCTTTGCCAATAACAAAGACGATGAAATGACAGCGACGATGACAGTGACAATGACGACGATGACAGTGACGATGACGACAATGACGATGACGACAGTGACGATGACGACAGTGACGATAACTATTGACACTGATTGGTGATGACAGTGACGATGACGATGACAAAGGCAATGATGACAATGACGTTGACAACGGTGGCTAAGATGACGACGACGCCAATGAAAATCACGAAGACGATGACAATATTATTGTGACTATGATGGTGATGGTGACAATGGCATTGAAAACGATTCGTGGTTGACGCGAGAGTGAAATTGCAATGATTACAGACTTAGGCAATAAAAGTAACAGTTTAAAGTTAAAAGTTTAACAGTTTGTAGCAAGAGTGGCAGTTCCATTCAGTGGCAGAGACAGTGACAGTGACAGTTACAAAGATCAGGGACTGACAAATGACAGTGGCAGTTTGTCCGGAGAGAGAGAGAGAGAGAGAGAGAGAGAGAGAGAGAGAGAGAGAGAGATCTTTATTTTCCAACGGTAGAAATTTTGGCAGAAGTACCATGATTGTTCCAACTTGCCGTTGCTAAACTACGAGAGTATGAGCAAAGGAAGAACAGTCTATAAGCTACAGGAATGTAGGGGGAAAAAGGGGGGAAAATGTAGAAACAAGTTTCACATTTAAATTCAATGACCCCCCCCCCCCTCACACACACACACACACACACACACACACACACACACACACACACACACACACGAGAATATGAGCCGCAAAGGAAGGACAAGAGAGAGAGAGAGAGAGTAGCAGCGGGCTTTAGGTTCTCTGTCTACAAGCAAAATGGGGCCAAACAGAATTCTAACGAGGTCCGGATATCCGGACTTTTTTCTGTGTGTAAAGACAACCATGATTACGGAAAATTGAAGTCACGTGAGACCAATTGCACATGCGCAATTGGCCTCTGACCCCGCACTGACGGCGGATTTCGAGTGTATGCGTGACTGGTTGCAGTGATATTTCTCTAAAATAGCGCTCGGCTTCAGCAGCCGCTACTCTGGCAAAAGACAGGAAATTTACCAGAAAGTCTGTACCCCCCCCCCCCTTCCCTTTTCCCTTGACACTTTGTAGTTCAGGTCTATTCACACTCTTCTTTGTTTAGTTATAGTGTAATAAAATAAATAGAGACTGTGGGTAGAACCATAGATAAAAGTGATTCTTCTTGCCGTAAGTAATTCAGTGTACTCACGAGCCAGTTTTGCCGAAATTTAGGTAGTCACCAGTAGCTTGCCCACCCAACTTCAAGTGAGTGAAAAATAGAGCGGAGCGTCAGTTGAAGTCAGCTTCCCTCGAACACAAGAAGACAGAAAAGAAACATGATGCTAAAAGTAAATGAAACCAAACGATTGGGATTTTAATGGCTCGCGCGACTTTTTTTTTTTTTAGCAACACTCGGATGGCTCGGTTTACTGTTTCACAGGAACGTATCAGTCTGTGGGTGGAAAAGAAAAACCAGAAGAAGAAGATGGTCGTTATGTGATACGTAGCAAGTCGATCTTTTCCCAAAACGACTACTGTTACAAATCTCTTCAGCATCAGTTGGCCTTCAGTCTACGTGGTAAACCTGATTCGCACCTTGGACTCAGATCCCACCAAAATCTTTGTGTACTTCGGGGGTTAAATTACGTCATTTAGATATACTGAATTTCAAAGGGCATGAAACCGAGGAAGTACGACAATACCATTGTCCTTTTACTGAAGCGGGTGGGAAGAGGGGGGGGGGGGGGGGGAGGGGGGAGGGGACGGGAGAGAGAAATGGGGAGGTGGGGGGATGAAATAATGGGGAGGGGCTGAGAAAGAGTTGCGCAAGGGGAGGAGAGGAAGAGGGGGTGGGGTGGGTGTTTAAGAGTTTAACGTCTTTTTCCACCACGTATGGGTGATATTAAAGACAGGGCGACGAGAAAAAGGCCAGCACAAATATTTGGTCCCAGCCAGGATTCGAAGTCACGACCCGAACATTGAATGTCCAGCGCTCTACCATTCGGCTATCCCGGCTCCCCGAGAGGAAGAGGGCGTATAGAGATTCACAGTGTGGTCGTTGCAAACACGTATGGTGTGTTTCAGTGTGTTATACAAAACTCACTCTCCCAATCTTTTAAAACAGACCTTGACTATTTTCTTGGGTTGGAAACTATATCCCCCCCCCCCCCCCGGTACATATTCACACAAGGTTTTTAAAAAAATATTATTATTAAACGCAACGTCACGTTTTCAGACGCATCTTAAACTGTATAATTCATCATTTCAGGCTGGAACTACAAAAATATCAGCTGCAGTCACCAACAACGCCTCCCACCCCAGGGTCTAACCGGTCCCCACCCCCAAGGGACGGGCAGATGAAGGAGAATTTGCTGTGCGCCGTGTGCGGCGACAACGCAGCCTGTCAACATTACGGTGTTCGCACCTGTGAGGGTTGCAAGGGGTTCTTCAAGGTGAGTTTCTTTGCCCTTCCCTATTTCGTCCTTCGTACAACGTTGCTGGACGGTACTAGTATTTTTGGACCAGTAAATGTATAACTATTACTCATCACCGTCACTCATAACGGCAGTTCGAGTTAAAGGTCTGCAATCTCAGCAAAAAGCCGCAAATATTGCGTTTATTTATTTATTTTTTTAAGTGCGACTCCTTCGACTGTGCATAATCCAGGCAACTCTGTCACAGTTGCAGAGTTTTCAGCGCTTCGGGGACCCTTTTAAAACCAGAGCACGAGTTTGCCGTGACATTATTTGGCTTCTGCTCAGTGAGCGAGACACATCGCTACAGTGTCTAGCGGGTGTTGAGTGCTGCACGATCTTTCTCGCTCAGTGTCAAAACGCAAACTGAGCTGTGAAATCAGGCTGCCCTTGGCTGTTATTGGGGTTTCAGGGACGTTGAAAACTCTGCAACTGTGACAGAGTTGACTGTGCTTGCACGGTCGACTCTGTAATTTTTTTTCACACTTCGGAAAGCTTTTTGTTGGGAGCAGTTAGAGTTGTTAGATCTTTAAAACACGTGGACGGTCGGTGGCTTAGAGATAACGACTTACGACACCAATGCGCGAAATTGGGGCTCGAGTCCCATTTGAGACATCGAATTGTTCAGCTGAAGTATGTGGCACCGTTCATTCGTGCCTATTTTTGTGGGGTTCTCCCCGGGTACTCCGGCTTCCTCCCATTCTGCTTTTGGGGTGGGGGTGCCAAAATTCTCCTTTAAATCTGTATGTTGTATAATTATGTGAGTTTGCGCACATAAAAGGGAAGCCCTGTAATCAGATGTGCGTGATCTTGTATAGTCCAGAAGTTCCGGTAACCGTCCTTGTGTCTCATGCTTTGGACTGACTTTTGAGGAAAACAGTTTGAATTACCAGTGATATTCTGTTTAACATGATACCTTTTGACTTACACATTGTGGCTTTAATACAAACTCACGCACTGGATATGACTAGTGGCAATTCGTAATTTGTCTTGTTTCGTTTGAATAATAATAATAATAATAATAATGTTTACTTGCACGTAGTTCATTTCCCATGTCTTAATTCTTGCATAGAATGATCAGTGTTCGTCTTATACAAAAGACAATGAATTGCTAACCTTTAACCCTTACTAACAAATTAAATCTAACCCAAACCGAAACCGGTTTCATTCACAACAGCGAACAGTGCAGAAGAACGCCAAGTACGTGTGTTTGGCCGACAAGAACTGTCCTGTAGACAAGCGAAGACGAAACCGGTGTCAGTTCTGTCGCTTTCAGAAGTGCCTGGCTGTGGGGATGGTCAAAGAAGGTAAACGCCTTTTCTACAGTAACTCGTCTAGTTCAGCACTCAGCCCGGTGAAGAATCACGCACTCTCCATTTGAGCAGCAACAAGTGCATCTCAGTATTGAGATGGAGTTTTCGGGCTGAGGGCTGACCTGTTGTCCGGGCTCCATATCCGTGGAAACTGACTGAAGAAGTATAGGACATTACGACTGTGGCGCAGATATGATAGGACATGATTGTGTCCGCCTTTGTGAGAGGGGAGCCGGGGTGGTCGAATGGTAGAGCGTTGGACTTCTAATGCTCGGGCCGTGAGTTCGATCCCGGCTGGAGCCAAATATTTGTGCTGGCTCTTTCATCGTTGCCCCGTCTTTGATATCACCCTATGTGGTGGAAAAGGACGTTACACCCCCAAACACCCACCCATCCACCCGCCTTGGTGAGAAAGTCAGCAGACATTCCAAAATTGAATCTGTCTGTGACCCATGTCTGACACGGATATGAAGCCCTGTCGTTCAGGAAAAAGGGGCTAAGCGACTGTCAAACCCTCTGTGCGCTTAGTCCCTTTTTTTTTGTTTTTCTTTTTCAAATAATTATACCTGTCTAACCGCTCTGGTGGCGTTTTGCTTGTTTGTTTTTTATTTTTGTTTTTATTTTTAACAAGTTCAAAGTAATTGGTCATGTATGAAATTTATGTGTGTTTTTGCAGTGCTTTGTATAAACCGTGCGATGATTTCTTGACCACGTGATTGTGTGGTTATGTTTAACTCTGTCGGGATGGTCAAAGAAGTTTAACACCTTTCTACAGTCTAGCACTTTGTGATTGTCTAACTAGTATCTCTGTGTGTGTGTGTGTGTGTGTGTGTGTGTGTGTGTGTGTGTGTGTGTGTGTGTGTGTGTGTGTGTGTGTGCGCGCGCGCGCGCGCGTGTGCGTGTGTTTGTGGTTACGTAGGTAATTTGCATCTGTGTATGTGTGTATGCGTGTGTGTGTGTGTGCGTGGTAGCATACGTAATTTGCCTGTGTTCTGCTGTGTTACCGGCGTACAACTTGTTCACTGCTTTTTGTAACCACTGACATCGATACACACGTGTCCCAGTTTAGCATGACTGTTCCGCCTGCTGTGTATGCATTATGAACAGTGCTGGCATTACTGAAATCACTAATTATCGGAGTTTTGTGGTTGAGGGTTCGCCTTCATTAGCCCAGTATGCTGCCTCTGTTGGGCACGCGGTATCGCGGCTTCCAGTCATGCCATTTTAGAACACCAACAGGAAACTACCCCCCCCCCCTCACACACACACACACACACCCCCACCACCACCACCACCACCACCACCGTCCTCATCTCCCAATCATGTCATTTTCGAACACCAACAAAAAAAACTACCATACACCAACGCCACGCCCCGCCCCCCCCCCCCCCTCCGACCACACACACACACACACACACACACACACCACCGCTGCCACCACCACCACTCTGTCCTGCCTTCCCAACCCCTCATTCCCCAATCGTCAACCCCAAGGCCCGCGCTTGTGTACGGTCTTGATGACGAGTTGGTCATCCTATTGTCTGACCCCCTACCACCCGGGGGCAGCACGTGACGTTGTGTGAGGCTGAGGGCGAGAGAGCAAGGGATGGGATGAGCATGAGGGTCGGGCGTAATGACCCCGGGGGCTGCCCGCGAGGTTGGAACTGGCCAGAGAAGGAGGGGCGAGGGACGGGCCTAACCCCCGAGGCCGGACTGACCCCGGGGAGCAGAAGGTGGTCATCATTGCACGTGCCACCCGCACACACTGCCCGTGCTGACCCCTCCCTCAATCACGTGCCCCACGGCACTTGTTGTCGTGCTTCCCCGCTCCCCTCACAGCACAGTGTTGGGGCTTCGAAAGGCCAACAGACCGGACAGTCTTCAGTCCTGTGAGATAGTCCACTGCAGGACAGAACATGTTCGCGGTTGCCACAGAGACTGAGGACGTAAACTTCAGGGAGAGGGTCCGAGAGAATTTAATTGTAATAAGAACTGAATGGTCCAGGTTAGCAAAACCAGAAATCACGTAGCGCCACAGCTAAAGGGGCTTTAGTGAGTTCTGTTCACTCGACACGTGAAAAGCAGACCTATTCAGTGGTACCGCCACGGGGAGCGGCTGCGGTAAATGATCTGTTCACTTGCCACGTGAGTAAAAAATAATCGCCTAGCACGCGCCACATAATTATAGCTTAGCCATTCGTCTGGTCAGTCTGGGGGACAGTTTATGGTCCAAGTTCTGTGTGATACCCGGCAGTGAAGAGCAAAACACAACGACTGATTATGACGGAATGCGCTCAGCCCTCCCTCCTACCCTTGAACACTTTATCTCTTGATGACTCACTGGGTGAGCGGCACCTTTTGTCTGTCTGTCAGTCATGTCTTATTGTCTCTCTGTCAGTGCGTCCATGTCAGTTTCGGTACATGTATATGTATTTTGTTCTGAGTTTCTCTCATCGTCGGTTCATCTATCAGTGTTAGTCAACATTTCTCTGTTGTAGAAGACTCGCATCTCACCACTAGCCCCGGTCTAATTCTTCTTCTTCTTCTTCCGCTGTAGAGTTAGGCGTAGAGAGACTTTTATTTTACATTTTGGGTTGGTTTGGGTTTTTTTTGTTTACGTAGAATGCAGGCACACATACTTAGCCGCGACTGAATCGAGTCATTTTCGTCCCATTGTTGCTTGCGGGGCGGTAAGCCCTAAAACCTTATTCCCCTTTCCTACAGCTGCAAACACAATACCAAAAAGACCTGTTCCATTATCTGGGTGACCGCGCTCAGTTTTGGATGGTTTGGCAGCGCCTCCCACTATTTGGACGGACAATGTTGGCCGCGATAGCTTCACGGTAGACCCAGCTGACAGTGACTGGTGTTCCCAGGGTACCGTGCCTGCCGTCGGTTAGACTGACTGGCGATATTGGCGATGCTGGCACCATCCCGGACGCGGCTTGTTTGGCTTGTTAAGTCGGACTGTTGGTGTAACTGGCGCTGGAACAGTCGGGAATCTAGAGAGGAAATCACTCCCTATCGTCGCGCGCGATGTGTGTGTCGTCGGCAGCAAAAACGCAAGCCAGGCGGCGTGATTTCTTTTCTCGTTTAATTTCTGCCAATGGTCCATAATGCTGTCTGGGAGCCGGGATAGCCGATGTGTTCAGAGAGAGAGAGAGAGAGAGAGAGAGAATTATTACTCAGGGGCAGCTTACAATAATTTGCTTTGCTTGAATTTCTTGACATTAATACATATACTAAACTGATATTTTACGTAGCGTACTTCTGACTGATTTTCCACAGTAAGAGACCGTGTGATAGTAATAGTGCATCTCAGTGTAATGATCGACTATTCAGTGGACATCAGTGGGCACTGACTGTGTATGAGCTTGTGTGAACTGTTTTGTATCAGTCACTGATATGCTTTTGTAGGAGTTAGTGATTCACTCTGATCCAGTCATCTACAGTTCAGTTCTGTTCAGCCGGTTCACTGAAGATAGTATCTCTGCGCCGGCTCGGAAAAACTCATACGCGCTCCACCCTCAACTCTCAAGTAATCTCCACAAGAGTTTTCTCTTAGACTGTTCCAGCCAATGTTTGGTCTGGTTCTACTTGAACTTTCTATCGTCGCGTTTACTGAGTTACTGAGCCTTGGGCAGAACCGAAAATCAAGCAGGGAAAGAAACCACACAACCCGGCCTTCCGCGCACCTCGAGCCGAGCGCCCTCTGGTGCGCACCAGGGTGGACCCCCCTTGGCCGGCGGGCCGGGCAGACAACCCCTAGTTATTGCGTGTCGTGATGGAATTATATTCTGCATTCTCTTTCCCTAGAAACGTGGGGCCCACGGGCGCTAGGCTATGTGTAAAACGCCTTTAGACGCGCCACCGCAAAGCATTCCCTGCATTGCTCTCTGTCTGCTGACGAGCTTCGGCGTCACGTGTGGTACAGTCCAAGCCAGGGGGTGGGGACGGAGGTGAAATGTGGGACGGGGCGGGGAGTGACTGTGGGGTGTGTGCGTGAGGGGTGGGTAGGGGAAGAAGGGGGGGGGGGAGTTGGGAGTATTCAGTACTTATGGGAGTTACTGGAAAAGGATGGCTGTCATTCTCTTATTATGGGATGTTTGCCAAAACCCGTCAATAATGGTCGGCACAATGCGCACGACGACAGCGGGTCTGTTGCAGGGCATACCTATAGTGGGTGTTGCTCGGTATAGGAAAACAGACGCAGGTTTCCAGCTGTCAAATTCCACATTAATACCAACACCACCACCCCCCCTCCACTTCCCTGAGCATCCCACCCGTTCATCTTCCATCCTTCCTCCGCACATCTCCAGGAAAAAAAGACAAAACCCACACACACATATGTGGTATTAATGTCGATGGTAGTTGGTGTGTAGCTCCCCCCCAAAGAGAGAGAGAGAGAGAGAGAGAGAGAGAGAGAGAGAGAGAGAGAGAACAAAAAAACCCCCAACCAAACCAAAAAAACAAAAACAAAAAAACACAATAACAACAAACAGAAAAGAAAGAAAAACAAAAGTAAAACAAAAACCGCAAAACAAACGAAAAAGAAAACAATAAAAACAAAAACAAAACAAAACAGCACAATCGGAAAAATACACAAAACAAAAGGACAACAACGACAACATCAAGAAACAAGCAAAGAAACAAACAACCAAAAGAACATACGCACTCAAAGCATGCGTATCACGAACAGGAAACAGTCCAAGACACGTAGGTGATGGCGAATATTATTGATGACGCACTAGGCACCAGGCAGCTTCCTGGGCCCTCTTCCCAACTCCCCCCCTCCGTCGCTGTCTCGACGTCTGAGCCTCAGGTGATTTCACAAGTATCTTGAGGTGACAGACAGGGTAAAAAATAGCCACACGGATTGCTATTAAAATCATTGCCGTAAACAACACGCCCTTCACATCAGTGATACTTGGTGGTGACTGGACAGCTGTGTGCAACAAAATTCGATTTCGCCACGCTTAACGCTTTCTCCTGATCCAACAGCATGTTCGTATTGGGAACAAGCAACACAGGTTGGGAAAACTCGTTTTCAGTGAACATCCCGGCCAAAGAACCTGCACAGGGTCTCATTGCTGACCTCTCCGCGGTTCCCATAAAGTTGCTGGCGTTCAGTTGCAGTACGGGCTGCTCCAAGCCTGGAAACAACAGTTGTGACGAAAGCGCAATCTCTACTCTTTTGTCCCAGTCTGGTCTCACAAGTCCTTCGCGGAACCTTATCGGCTGTTATTTCGAACAAGGGCCTAAGCTCCAATTAAACCCGCGGTTAGGCGCCCCCCCCCCCCCTCTCCAGATGACGATAGAAAGAGGGTTTGTCAAACGACTTGTGAGATCAGACTGGGTCAAAAGAATCAAGATTGCGTCCTCAAGTTCAACACACGTGTAATCAGTTTCGGCACTCCAGCACACGCTTTCGTTGAAACTTCTCTCCAGACGCCCATCATCAGCTGTAGTTCTCACGTAGCGCTTTGTCTTGTCCTAGGTTTATATTGCCCCGTAGACCAGTTTGCATCCTTTGTCCAACGTTACATTTTTGTTTTTATGTTGTTTCCATAGTAATAGGACGGGCTAAAATTTCCACGTTCATAGGCAAGCATCTGTGGTACAAACGCACGTCACTGCCGATCTCCCGCAGAGACGATTATGCAAGTGTAACTCTGACAATGACGTAAGAAAACCTGCGTCATCGATGCTGGCATGTATGCTGTTCCGAACGCGCTTCTTCTCCTCACTGAGTGCCGTCTGTGCGGATGTGTGTGCGTGTGTGAATTGTGTCCGGGCCCGTTTCTTCGAAGATACTTAACCGAATGGCTTCAAATTTGGGGTATCCAAATTTATCAAAATGTTACATTAGACGATTCAAGCGTGTGATGATTGCTTAAGTGATTTGGGAGTTATCGCCCTTTTGAGACAAGTTGGTTGTCTTTCGTGTACAGGCGTAATATTTATTTAAATCACTCAATTTTTTGGCAGTAGATAGCTTGAATACGGACTCTGAACAGAGTCACTACTAGAAAATGGTCGCTCTTATAGTTTTCATGTAAACCGAGCCTGAGTTGACATTGCATGTGAACCCAGTTCAGATGCCTATTTCTCCCAAAATACTGAACCGATCGATTTCAAATTTGGGGTTTCTAAATGAATCAAGATTGTTGAATAGAAGGCCCGATCCAGGTACGATTGCACACATGATTTGCGAGTTATCGCCCTTTTCAGAAAAAGTGGCTTTCTGGCGTTTAAAGGCGTAATATTTACCTAAACCACTCCAATTTTGGGACATAGATAGCATGAATACGGACTCTCAACTGAGTGAATTTTGGAGGTTGTCGCTTTTATACTTTTGGCGTAAGCCGTACCTGATGAAAGTGCTGGTGAACACACTTTAGATCTCAAAATCGCTCCTACTATACATAGATAATGAGCCTGGGGTGCCATAAAAAATATACAAAAAAATTAGAAAAATTCACTGCAGCCGTTGTCGTCAGTTGACTCGAAAATTTGTACTCGAAGCACATTTCCTTTACACAAGCCACACGCCTCACAAACATCGCAGAAAAGGCACACGCGCACTGACGCAAAACTGTATCAGCGTCAGTTTGCCGACGTCATGTTTGATTGACGTGGGGGTGTGTCGTCACTTTTCGGAAGTTCTCTATTTGTAGACGGGGAAAGCGGGAGTTTCATTGATGTAGTGAGCTTTGTTTTTCCCACCGACTCTCACTCAATAGCATAGTAGAGTGAGAGAACACCACATAGGTCTCAATGGAGCACATGCACAAACGCTGCTCGCGCAAGTCTGCGTGCGTGCGTGCGTGCGTGCGTGCGTGCGCGCGTATGTCTGTGTGTGTGTCTGTGTGCGCGCGCGCCCAGCAGACATAACACATAGTGAAAAAAACGTTCGCCGCGCAGACTTGTCTGTTAAACACATTGAGCCGGTATAAATTCGATCTTTACACTGCGCAGCAGCAACACTTCAATTTTCATGGGGCTGCTTTCATTGCAAGAATTGTATCCGAGTCAAAGTTATTACGTCAAATGCATTATGCGTCATCCCAATGAGGAAAACGTCATAGATTTCAAAGAAAACAACTTGACGTCTCTCTTCCAAAACCAATATTGGTCTGACAAGTCCGGTCAGTTGTTTCCATTCAGAGAGAGAGAGAGAGAGAGAGAGTGTAGTGTGTGTGTGTGTGTGTGTGTGTGTGTGTGTGTGTGTGTGTGTGTGTGTGTGTGTGTGTGTCCTCCCGAATACATGGCATTACAAAAGAACGACCGTGACGACAGCAGGTGATTAAATGGAAACAACATATTGGGCTGGTCAGTGGCCATCTTGTTTTCTTTCATGTAGTGCAGGCACACTCAGCCGCGAATTAGTCTTTGTGGCTTGCGCGGCTTTAAGCCCTAAAAACTCACTCACTCGCTTTGTCTTGTCGTTACAGTGGTGCGGACGGACGGTCTGAAAGGACGACGAGGAAGACTCCCATCAAAACCCAAGAGCCCCCAGGAGTCGCCACCGTCGCCTCCCGTCAGCCTCATCACAGCCCTGGTGCGCGCGCACGTCGACTCCTCGCCTGACATTCCCAACCTCGACTACAGCAAGGTAAAGCACCTGTGTATGTTCGCTGGAACATTATCAGACCCAGCTGCTTATAGAACAAAAATCAGTGCCTTCAGTATCCTGGCTGACATACTCGTTTACATTTTGAAGGACGGTTTCGTGCAGGAATCATGGTTTGGCTCTGCACAAAGCGAAAACTGCGAGTTGAATTTGTGTGTGTGTGTGTGTGTGTGTGTGTGTGTGTGTGTGTGTGTGTGTGTGTGTGTGTGTGTGTGTGTGTGTCTTTAACTGGCTGCAAGTGCGCGTAGCAGTGTGGTCTTTAACTTGGCGACCAGTAACCCTCATTGATCTAACGATTCACTGAGTGAGTGACTGGCTGGCTAACTTACTCTTGCGTGCCACACATACTGACCGGTCTTGGTTCCATTGTCCTTGTATCCGCAGTTTCAAGCACCGAGTGGGGATGAGAGCCCGACCCCCCAGGAGGCGAGAGTGCGCGAGTTCTACGATCTGCTCATCCAGTCCATCGACATCCTGAGGAGCTGGGCCGACAAGGTGCCTGGCTTCTCCGACCTGTGTAAGGAGGATCAGGACCTGCTCTTCCAGTCTGCCTCCCTAGAGCTCTTCGTCCTCAGGCTTGCCTACAGGTGGGTCACGGGCTAAAGTTTACTCTTTCCCTACTTCAGTATTTTTTTTTTTTTTTTTTTTCCTGTCTGTACTGTTGGAAACAGTGTGAACAACAACAACAACAGAGTTTGCGACCCAAAACAACACAACCCTACTTACACAGACTAGGACAAAAGAAACCCAAAACAAAATTAAATAAAGGAAGCGAAGAAAAGGAAGAAACAAAATCCTTCTATAACGGTTCAGGCACTTTCCTGAAATGGGCCCGCTTCCTGATTTAAGAGAAAAACAACAGAAAATTTAACCCTAGTTTTGTTCGAGGTTAGACTCTAACCCGGGGCTAAAAGCCCTAACCTCGACTATTACATACGGGCCCTCAAGGTTAAAGTTCTTTTGGACCCCGTGCAGCAAGTCAAAATCTCAAGGCTTCCCGTAGAACAAGTACTGAAAAAGTTTCACAGTTATGGTTCCCCCACTGGCTCCTACTCCATTGTCATTAACTTACCGTATTGTCATTGCCATTGCTTACCGATGCCGTGTTGTGACTGGTGCAGGGTTCAGCCGTGTGACGAGAAGATCATCTTTGACAACGGCCAGGTCTACCACCGGCTACAGTGCATGCGCATGCTGGGAGACTGGGTCAACTCCATCGTCGACTTCGGCCTCAGCCTGCACCGCATGACCCTTGATATCTCATCCGTGTCGTGCATGGCCGCACTGGCACTCGTCACACGTGAGTGAACTCTTCCCTGACTTTATTTTTAACTACTGATTTTTAATTGTCGGCTTGTCCAGTCGGAGTTCGAAGCTTCATCGGACTGAAAATCGGGTGGGGTGGGGTGGGTGTTTGGGGGTTTAACGTCCTTTTCCACCACGTATGGGTGATATCCCCTACATGGTCCACCCCTTGTCGTGGGGTAGTGGCTTGTGTACCTCAATGACCCAGAGAACTATGCCAGCAGGAGCACATGCTCCTGGCAGGGTCACCCAAGCTGGACAGGTCGAAGGGTAGAGGTCAGACGAATGTGGACCACCTCTCCAAGAGGCTAAACGGGTTTGCGTAGGGTTAACAGCCCTACCTGTAAAAAAACACCAAGTTACTGAAGCATCGACAGCAACAAACCGAGACATTCACCTGGGCAAGGAAGGGTCTCCATCCCGGAGACCTATGACGCATTGCAGTGAAAGCCGAAAGGAAGCTGCAAGGCCGACCCCCCTTCTAACACCCAGGACAACAACGAGAGTAGCCACATGGAACATCAGGACAATGTATGAAGTAGGAAGGACCATACAAGTAGCAAGAGAGATGAAGAACTACAAGATAGGAGTACTGGGACTGAGTGAGACAAGGTGGCTACAGACAGGACAGCTGAGATTTTCATCGGGAGAGCAGTTGCTGTACTCTGGACACACAGAGGATGGAGCCCCCCACACTGAGGGCGTGGCCCTGATGCTGGCTCCGGAGGCACAGCGGGCACTCATCGGCTGGGAACCTGTCAACTCCCGCATCATCACAGCCAAATTCATCACCAAGAAAAAAGACATCAAGCTGAACATCATCCAGTGCTACGCTCCCACCAATGATGCGGAAGAGGAGAAAAAAGATGACTTCTACCAACAACTGCAGACAGTGATAGATAGAGGAGGAGCCAAGGACATGACCATACTGATGGGAGACTTCAACGCCAAGATTGGATCAGACAACACAGGCTACGAGGACACCATGGGAACACACGGACTGGGACAGATGAACGAAAATGGTGAGCGCTTTGCAGACTTTTGTGCCCTGAACCAGCTAGTGATAGGAGGCAGCATCTTCCCACACAAGCGCATCCACAAGGCCACATGGAGATCGCCGGACCATGTCACGGAGAACCAGATTGATCACATCTGCATCAGCCGGAAGTTCAGGAGATCGTGGCGGGATGTGCGCGTGATGAGGGGTGCCGATGTATCATCAGACCACCACCTTCTTGCAACAACATTGAGACTTCGGCTTAAGAGGCACACCAACGCCAACAACACACGGACCAGGTACAACGTTGGACTACTCAGGAACACAGACACACAAGCAGCATTCCGGATCAGCCTTTCCAACAGGTTCCAGCCACTGCAAGACCTGATAGAAGACAGTGAAATGGACATCGAGACACAGTGGGAACACAGCAAGAAACTCTGGCACGACACATGCGAAGAGGTCCTTGGCAAGAGAAAGACCCAACATAAGGAATGGATCTCTGCTGATACCATCCAGAAGCTGGAAGTTAGGAAAGAGAAGAAAACTGCACTGAACACGAGCCGAACAAGAAGAGCTAAGGCAAAGGCACAAGAGGAATACACAGCAGCTGACAGAGAAGTGAAGAGGAGCACCAGGAAGGACAAGAGGGACTACATCGACAACCTGGCCAGTCAAGCAGAGGAAGCAGCCCGACAAGGGAATCTAAAAGACCTGTACCAGGTGACCAAGAAGCTCGCGGGCAAATTTCAGCAGACAGACAAACCAGTGAAGGACAAGAACGGGCACCCACTGACAACAACGGAGGAACAGCTGAAGCGATGGGCAGAACACTTCAGGGAGCTGCTAAATCGCCCCATCCCTGAAACACCACCAGACATCCCACCAGCAGAGACAGAACTACCCATCAACTGCGACAAGCCCTCTAAGGCGGAGATCAGGAAAGCCATCATGACACTGAGAAATGGGAAAGCTGCAGGGCCGGATGAGATACCAGCAGAAGCCATCAAAGCAGACATAGAGACAGCCGTCAACATGCTGCACAGCCTATTCAGCAAGATCTGGGAGAAGGAAGAGGTGCCAGCCCAGTGGAAAGAAGGGATCGTCATCAAGCTGCCAAAGAAAGGGGACCTCAGGGACTGCAGCAACTACCGAGGGATCATGCTCCTGTCAGTGCCAGGCAAGGTTCTCAACAGAATTCTACTGGAGAGGATGAGAGAGGCAGTCGACCCCATGCTCCGAGACCAGCAGGCGGGCTTTCGCAGGAACAGGTCCTGCGCTGACCAGATTGCCAGCCTACGCATCATTGTGGAGCAGTCACTGGAGTGGAACTCCCCCCTCTACATCAACTTCATAGACTATGAGAAGGCTTTCGACAGTGTAGACAGAGAGGCACTGTGGAAGCTGCTAAGGCACTATGGAGTTCCCGGGAAGATCATCTCCCTGATCCAGTGCACCTACCAAGACATGAGCTGCAGGATTGCCCATGCTGGCCAGTTGTCAGAAAGCTTCGAGGTGAAGACCGGAGTCCGCCAGGGATGCCTGTTGTCCCCGTTTCTCTTCCTCCTGGTCATCGACTGGATCATGAAGACCACTACAGCAGGCAGGAAAAACGGGATACAGTGGACACTCTGGACGCAGCTGGACGACCTCGACTTCGCGGACGACCTGGCGCTCCTGTCTCACAGCCACAGCCAGATGCAGGACAAGACTACATGCCTTGAAGCCACATCAGCTGGAACAGGGCTCAAGATCAACAGGAAGAAAACCGAGCTGATGAAGATCAACACCACTGCCAACACACCAGTCACAGTCGGTGGAGAGCCCATCAGGGAGGTGGAGTCCTTTGTCTACCTGGGGAGTGTGGTTGATGGACAGGGAGGCACAGACCGAGACGTCACAGCCAGAATCGGCAAGGCAAGGGCAGCAATGGTCATGCTGAAGAACGTCTGGGCATCCAAAGTTGTCAGCATAAGAACCAAACTTCGCATCTTCAACTCCAACGTGAAGTCAGTTCTGCTCTACGGATGCGAAACATGGAGGACAACGAAGACGATGCAGCAGAAGATCCAGACATTTCTCAACACCTGTCTGAGGCGCATCTTCAACATCCGATGGCCAGAGAAGATCCGGAATGAAGAGCTGTGGGAGCGAGCGGGGCAGGAACCAGTGGCCAAGCAGATCCTGCGGAGGAAGTGGGGCTGGATTGGACACACCCTCAGGAAGCCAGCATCCAGCACCACACGCCAAGCCCTGACATGGAACCCACAGGGGAAAAGGAAGAGAGGCCGGCCTCGCAACAGCTGGAGGCGGGACACTGAGGCAGAGCTATGTAAGCAGGGGACCAACTGGACTGGAGTGGCAAGACTAGCCCAGAACAGAGTGCGATGGCGAAGGGTTGTCGATGGCCTATGCTCCACGTGGAGCCAAGGGCCTAAGTAAGTAAGTACGGGTGATATCAAAGACGGGGCAACGATGAAAAGGCCAGCACAAATATTTGGCCCCAGCCGGGCTGAAAATCGGTATTTTGGTCAGACAATGAGTGCGCTTAGATCCACGCGCGAAATATTCTGTCTTAAAAGATACGTAGAGCTCGTAATGCAGCACACTGACGTCTGCTGGTCATGCGAACGAGAACTGCAACGACCCGAAGCTATCCTAGAGTGCAGTGGCAGACGCTGTGCTTTTCCGCTTTCGTTTCGGCTCCTGTTAGCAGAGTGCCAGCCTGCACGAGGCTGTGACTGTGGCTGTATAAATGATAATTATGATGCTAAACATCACCAAAACGGCTCCGAGCTATTTACGACAGGAAGCGTGGAATGCGACCCTTCCACACAGTCTCAAACCACATGGACCATAGCATCATTGTGCATAATAAAAATTGCCTCAGCTTCCGAGCCCTCCGTGCATTGTCTTCCCTCCCCCCACCATCTTTGATATCACCCATACGTGGTGGAAAAGGACCTTAAACTCCTATACCCCCCACCCCTCCCGCTTACCCCATAACCTGGGAGGAATACCATTGGAGCTGGCGAAGAGTTGGGGCAGAAAAAAAGGAAGATGATGCAGTATATACATGTATCCGTTATAAAATTTTAGACTGATAATCTACCAGTTTAGTACGTTAACACCGCTTGTAATAATTACGTTTTGTGTGCAGTGCGTCACGGTCTGAAAGAGCAGCACAAGATGGAGGAGCTGCAGATGAAGATCATCGACTGTCTCCGCGACCATTGCACCTACAACAGTGAGGCCCAGAAAAAGTCCAACTTCTTCTCCCGCATCTTGGGCAAGACGGCCGAGCTGCGCTCACTCAGTCGGGAAGGGCTGCAGCGGATGTACTACTACAAAGTTGAGAACATTATTCGGGCCCCGCCGATCATTGAGAACCTGTACCTCTCCAACCAGCTCCCGTTCTGAATAGAGGAGGGGAGAGTCAGGGGGGGGGCCAGGTCTGCGGCGGAGTTGGCTTGCAGATCTAAAACCTGAGCTGACCACGTTGCGTGAGATCTAGAGCCGAGCGGGCAAATCGTCCAGAGACTAGTGGCTTGTGACATAATTATAACAAACAACAACAAAGGACTCGGGATTTTATTTCCTTGCCCTTTTGCCCCCCCCCCCCCACCCCTCCTCGCCTACCTTTCACATCTCCCTCTGTCGTCTTCGCTATCCTTTCTGGGGATGTGAGCCGGGGAAGCTTTAATTCAAAGAAAGCATAATCGGTGCTAAGATAAAAAATGACTGTCTTCACAGTGTTGCTTAGGGCGGGAATTGAAGCAACGTTAAGGAGGAACCCGAAACAATGTTGCTTAGGAGTGGAATCGGGGCAGTGTTGCTTAGGGCAGGAATTGAAATTATGTTGCTGAGGGTGGGAATTGCAGCAATGTTGCTTGGGGATGGAACTGAAACAATGTTGTTCAAGAGTGGAATTGGAGCAATGCTGCTTCAGAAGGGAATTGTTCAAAGCAATGTTGCGTCGGAAGGGAATTGTTCACAGCAATGTTGCATAGGGCGGGGATTGAAACAATGTTGCTTAGGGCGAGAATTGAAACAATGTTGCTTAGGGCGAGAATTGAAACAATGTTGCTTCGGGAGGGAATTGAAGCAGTGTCGCTTGGGGCGGGAATTGAAACAATGTTGCTTAGGGCGGGAATTGAAACAATGTTGCATCGGGAGGGAACTGAAAGTGTCGCTTGGGGCGGGAATTGAAACAATGTTGGATGAGGGGGGGGGGGGGGGGTGAAAAAAAAAAGAAAAAAAAAGAAAACAGGTTGCTTTACGAGAACTAAAGCACTGTTGCTTGGAGGGAACTGAATCGATGTTACGTAGGCAGAAGCAGTGTTGCCTATGAGTAAAGATTAGCAGTATTGCCTAAGTAGGAATTCTGAGTTCTGGTCCGTCTGATTCCTTTCTGTCAAAGGATGCGGCTTGGGGAAGCGTAGCGTTGGGGTGGTAGGGATGGGATGGGAGGGTGTAAGCTGTGTTCCAGTTGTCAGTTGTTTGCAGTCCGACATCGTTCGATCCGCTTCTGTCATTTAGATGTGTTTAAATTTTCTGTTCAAAGAAACTACCCGTTGGAGGCAGAGTCAAACTCACACGATTCTTATAGACGTCATGTCTCTAAAAACATTTTTAAATAAAAAAAAAAAATTAATATTTCTTTAACATAAAGCTTGACTTCTTCCTCAGAATTACACATGGTGCAAGTTTTGACGCATGGACATCTGTAAATGTGATTTTGTGATCGTTTCTTGATACCATGACACGGTTTCTCGATTTATGTGTTGTCTTATTGGTTAAGCGTAATGTATTTTTGCGTCTTCTCTCTCTCTCTTTGGTTTTAATTTCACTTAATTCTTTCTTTCTTTGTATTTTGGATGTTGTGCCGTGCCGTTTGAATGAAAAGTACCCGTTGATTTTTTTTTTTTTTTGGGAAAAAGTGAAATTTGAATCTGTGATTTTTTCATAAATTTGATAAGTGACTCTTGTTACACTACTTTTGACGCGTTTATGTGCAACCTGATTCACAAAGTGTACCTCATTGAATTGACCTCTGGCTTTCTGGCAACGCTGTGGTTGTGGGCGGCGGTATCTTGTTGGAATACATCGCGGCTAAACAACTGTTGTTGATCTTCTAGACACCCTCACTCTCTGTAGCCTGCTTTAGTAAGCGTCGTGTGTTGGATCAGCGAAAAGCAACAAATCTAGGGCTTCGTGTCCGCGGGAAGTAAAACGGGACAAAATTAATGTCCCGCCTGATGGTGGGTAAAAGTATCCGGGAATTTGTCCTGAATACTGAGCACTGAAATGACAGGACATAATTATGTCCACGTTGGCAAGAAAGCAATCGGAGATTTCGAAACTGAATCGATCTACAGTCTTCACAAAAAGTTAAGGACCAGTCAACATAATGAGTGACAGTTTCAATAAATCAGAAAAAAATAAACGAATAAGATTTTTCCCGTAAAATTCGGTAGCAAGGTTAAGGGGTAATTAGTGAACATGGCGACCACTGTGTGGATGGCACGTGCGCGTCACACAGCATGCTTGGCGCGTTTGAAAATCTGCAATTTCGGCAAAACTAGACCGAGTTTCAGTGTTCAGTGAGCGATACCTGGGGCTTTCTGCACGGCAAAAATGAGATGCAGGTCGAAGAATGCATCCCTGGTTATGAACTGTGCTCATTTGTTTGCCTACGTAAGCCGCCGTTTCAGCGATGTTCAGCACTACACCAGCATGCCACCACAACAAAAGTTGAATGATATTTGCAAGTGGTCCTTAACTTTTTGTGAAGGCTGTATGACCATTGTCCGACGCGGATATGAAGGTCTGCTAAACGGTGTATATTTGGAAAACTGTGCACCAGTCAAACCTTCAACAGTTGTGCAGTTTTCAATGCTTCCAAGACCCGGGTGCAAGTGAGCTTGCGTTCTTATCAGTATGCCCTTGCACACTGAAGCACGCACATCGGTATGGCGCTTTGGTCTTCCATTTTCTGTCAAAACAAAGTATTCTGCATGAGATAGGATACTCTGTTTCGACACAAATGGGCAGAACTGGATTGTGCTGCAGTAGGCACAGAAAGAATGAAACGGTGATGCTTCCTGGTCGGTGTCCGAAGGCGCACTGATGCAAGCGCAACCTCAAGCCTGAGTTTTGCTGCACTAAGACGCTTCGGACTGGACTCGGCACCTAAGACACTACATAACCTCTGCACTTTGAAAAGTCGCAGAGACTGAGAAACACACCTTTTTTTTTTTGCGGCTTTTTGTTCGATCCAACAAATCACTATGAGGGCTATCGCACTTACTGTACGTTGACCACGCTGGCACATGGTATGTATGTATGTGGAGTGCCTCGCACTCCACATGCATAAACATGTATTATTCATGTCTCTGCACTAGTATAATGGACCCAGAATTTCAAAGGAGCACAATGACATGCTATATCTGAACTAGACGTGCAGGCAAATGTCTTGTGGCCATGACGTCGATCTGGCTTCAGTTTAGAACTGCGTTACGCATGTTCTTCAATAGTGCACGTCCGCCGTGACACAAAGCAAGTATGAATGGTGGACTAGGCAGTCTGTCGCTCATTCAAGCAGACATGGAAATGGACGTGACGAAGTACCTCTATACGGATGTGCCATCGTGGACAATCTTGTGACGTGGAAGCCCGTAGGATGATAAGAGCGCCGTAAGATTTAGCACTCTGAACTAGAACCACTGACCTTAACTACTGAATTTAGGTATGGCCTTTGAACGAAGGATAGACTCTTCTAGAACTTGCTATGACACATATAAACAGAGGCAGACGGGTCGGCCCGCACCGTCTTCAATCACCTCGTTGTGGAGCGAAAGGTTAAGCTTCACCAAGCAAGCATGTCAGCGCGCTGTATCAAACAAACGTGTCTCCAGTACCGTGTGCCGAGAGTATCCAACAACCTGGACATTTTTTTTCTGTTATCTGGCTAAGGTTGTATTGGATATATATATAACATTTGGCCAACTCAGCTCCTGAGATGGTGTACACCACATGCGATCGATTTAGCTATTCAAATTGTATGTAAATTTACAATACAAATTCGCTTCAGTGTTGTGGCTCATTTTCACGTGATACAACAGATGATTCGGTAATGCAGAATGAGGTAAATTTGCAATACAAAATTCACTTCGATGGCTCTGGATCATTTCCGCATAATTATATGTCTGGATGATTTGAGACATTGTGTGTAAATTCTGCTCCAATGGAGTGAGTTTGCTCGACCTCAAATTCATCTCCAGGTAAAAACAAAAGCAAATCTCGGTCACAGGGACGCGGGACTTGGGGGGGGGGGGGGGGGGGGAGATTGACGTTGACGTCACAGAAATACCGGTACCCTAGAAGTACTGAGCACCTTGTCTGCCTCTGGTTTAACCCTTTAGAACTAGTGATCACTTAGCTGACACCTTGTAATTATGTAAACTCTCAATCAAACTGCACATTTGCCTTCCACCTTGTGTGAATTGGACTCCCCGTTTTCAATGTTTGCCTTCTTTCTCACTCGGCTTTTCTTAAAATCCTATATGCTTTTTAACTCTCCATTGTGAATACACTAAAAACAAATGTGGATGATTATATTACAAGTTACTAAATCAGATAAAAATGTACTTATTTTGATACATTTTTACTTGTCTTTTAGCAAATGATTAATTATGATTCAACGACTTGGATGTGTTTGTGGTTTTGCCCTATTACAGTATTTTTCCTACTGTCATGCTAAAAGAAAGCTGGATGAAAAAAGGCGCACACGATTCATTCGTAAGAAAGAAAAAAACGGTATTCTGCTTTCTAACTACTCTAGTCATATCACTGATACCTGAGAGACCGTCGTATGGGTAGTCATAGAGAACTCGCTCCATTTCTCACGCATTGCATCAGTCATTAATTTTGTAAAAACCGAGCTCATGTAAAGCAACTGCAAGTGAAGTTTCACATTTCTTATTGCCAGTAACCGAAATACGATTGATTAAAAAAAACAAAAAAAATGCTAGTAGCTGCACATTGGGTTTCATATCTGCGGGAACTAGAATAGGACAAATGTCCTGGATGACCGTAAAGTACTGAGCTCTTACGCGTTATGCCATCGGAACGTGCGTGGCAGACAGCCAGGTGTCGCTATTGTCGTGGCTGACGTGTACGTGATGCGCAAAGTAAAAGAGCTCTCTCTGACATTTGTCCTGAATATTGTTCGTACACAAATAGTAGGACATTCACTGCCTTGGTAAGAAAGTGGTCGAATATTTAAAAAAAAAAGAAGATTCGATCTACTGCCGATGGCTGAAGCAGATATGAAACCCTGAACACTTCCGTAACACAACTTCATTCATTACTGTGCATGTGCCATGCTTTTTTTCCCCTACAAATAGACAAAAGTGATTAGGATATTCAGCCTGTACAGCAAAAACAACAGAAATCATACTCACAGTTCCTGCACACTACAAGATAAAAAAAAAGAAAAAAAAAGTCGCTTAACCAAAAATGAAAGTTCGCAAATTTGCTTACAATTGTACAGTTAATATTTCTGTCTAGCAAGTAACTGGAAAAATGAAAAAATAAATAAATAAACATACGCCATCAGAAACATTATCCCTTCATTCCACAGCTCCACATTAAGACCTTATTTATTTATGATGTTTAAAGTACATACATTGTAGATATTGTAAATAGATATCAGTATTCAGTGGGCCTGCGTTTTGTTGTACGTTTCATTGCTCCTGAACACAACTACCAAGACATGATGTGGGAAGACGACAAAATAACTTAAGGGCAACACCAACCATGCATCATTAATTTTGATTTCTTGCACTCAAGTCTGTGGCAGAAGCACATACACAGTCTTCGAATCTGTTGTGAAGTCATGTCAGTTCGTGATGTGAGCTTGAAATAGCAAGATGCATGAATTAAAATACATAGCTGTAATATTTTGGTTTTAATTTGTACATCACAGTACCTTTATTTATGGCCAGCTTCAGTGTAGAGAAGGGTTGATGATGCGCTTATTATCTGCACTACCATCTCATTTGAATGTCGTCATCAAGTGCGTTCATTTAAAAAAAGGCATCTGTTTATTTGTATATTTGCACCTATATCTCCCACATTGCTATGTTTGGCATTTTTGTTACTCTGTTTCTTATCATTTGTATCGCCAAAACAAGCATGGTTATGCCCAAAACCAGGCTTGCTGACAAAGTTTCATGTCTATCTATACTTTTGTACAGTGAAAACAAAGATAATAAAGCGTTGGAAAAAAGTTTTTTTGAAAAATATTTTTGTGGTATGAGAGAACATAAAAACGCACTTTCCAGTGGCAGAGTGTGTTTGTGGATGTGAGAGAGAGAGAGAGAGAGAGCGCGAGCCAGAACAGTCACTAATTATGTCAACAGATACACAGATTACCTTCGTCCTTTGCGTTCATATAAATTTACATTTTACATTTCAGTGTCACAAGTGGTCAAAGAAATTTTGGCTCATACAATGTGCTCGGTTTCATACAATAAGTAACATGAATACTAACATGTTGCAGTATACACTTAGACACACAGATCTCGCAGTCGCATCACCATGGTGAAGAAACAGTCTTGCCGACTGATGATAACAACAATGACGAAAAAAACCCCAAAACATTTATAACTTGTTAACCCTGGTGGTGCTGAGAACGGCATATACTACTTTTAACGTTCTTTAAGCATAAGACAAACAAAATCAGCAAGACCAGGGTTAAAAAAAATACAGGAAAAAAAAAAGAAAACAACAAACAGGCAAAGGGCATTACATTTTGAACACATAAACATGTCTATTCTTACATACTTACATACATCAAACATATCTGCCATGCAAGCAAAAACCATCACATTCACAGAAAATGAAGCTCACAGCAAAACACTATCTTGCAAATTCCAAAGTCTTTGTAAAATCAGTTCCTAGAGCAAAGTTTCCATATTTTTCCCCACGCAAAAACGTGTCGCATGCTGCCAACTTGTGGTATTGGAACAATGTTGGCGAGAAGCACTGGTACTTGGCATCAGGAAACCGTCAGTACACAGACAAACAGCAACATTCGCTGCTTTCCATCTGTCTCGTGAGCCTGATGCTTCCAGTGTGGGTGATAGAAAGTGCATTTTCTGTGATCTGGCCTAGGATCAGCAGCTCGAAGACATCAGAATTCCATCTTCTTATCTGGGGACAAAATGGAAAGGTAAATGGCAGATGGTGTTACTGTTAGAGACGTAACATGTGTAGCACTTTCAATGTGAGCAAGAGTGCAAGCTGTTTGTGACCTCTATTACCAAAGAAAATCTGAACACAATGTGAGCAAGAGTGCAAGCTGTTTGTGACCTCTATTACCAAAGAAAATCTGAACACAATGTGAGCAAGAGTGCAAGCTGTTTGTGACCTCTATTACCAAAGAAAATCTGAACACAATGTGAGCAAGAGTGCAAGCTGTTTGTGACCTCTATTACCAAAGAAAATCTGAACACAATGTGAGCAAGAGTGCAAGCTGTTTGTGACCTCTATTACCAAAGAAAATCTGAACATGGTGATTGGACAAATGTCATGTTGAAGAACATTTGGATTTTTGCACACATTTACAACACACAGCATAATGAACCCTCTGGCTTAAATGCTCACATTCCATGTTTACTAGGGTGGGTGGGGTGGGTGTTTAACGTCCTTTTCCACCACATACGGGTGATATCAAAGACGGGGCAACGATGCAAAAGCCAGCACAAATATTTGGCCCCAGCCGGGATACGAATTCACGACCCGATCATTAGAAGTCCAACGCTCTACCATTCGGCCACCCCGGCTCCCCTCCATGTTTACTAGAGTGTAGTTCAAAATTATAGAGAAATGAAATTTTTGTTTTATTCAATGAGCTATAACCCTGAAATATAGATAGTTTTGGAGATGGCCTAATAAGAAATCCCACTCTTTTTCATTTTCAAGTTCATGGGGCTCTGCTCTTAAGTGAAATTTGGGCTTTCAACACCCCAAAATTTAAATGACACCCGTTTTCCCACTGCAGTCTCAAGAAGAGTATAGTTATCATCTCACATGTAAATGACAAAAGAGTTGGCCTTCAAATTAGGCCATCTTCAAAACTATACTGTATGTATTTCAGGTTTATGGCTCACCAAGTAGAACAGAATTTGCACTGGCGATTCAGCCTATACGCTCAAAATAGTCTACCTTAATTATGACCAGTACAGCTCTACAATACAATGCCATCTACAGATTGTGTGAGTAGACAAAATAGTCTACCTTAATTATGACTAGTACAGCTCTACAATACAATGCCATCTACAGATTGTGTGAGTAGACAAAATAGTCTACCTTAATTATGACTAGTACAGCTCTACAATACAATGCCATCTACAGATTGTGTGAGTAGACAAAATAGTCTACCTTAATTATGACTAGTACAGCTCTACAATACAATGCCATCTACAGATTGTGTGAGTAGACAAAATAGTCTACCTTAATTATGACTAGTACAGCTCTACAACACAATGCCATCTACAGATTGTGTGAGTAGACAAAATAGTCTACCTTAATTATGACTAGTACAGCTCTACAATACAATGCCATCTACAGATTGTGTGAGTAGACACAATTTTTTACCAAGACCATATATAAATTATAACTATAAGGCTTTGAAAACTTTTGGTATGTATTTTGTTGGTTGCCAGGCACCCAGTATAGCTTACAAGTTACATGGGGAAATACTGAAAACTCTCTAACCACTTGTATGTTTCTACATGTTACTTTGTCATTTTTCAAAGTACATGTAAAACCTAAATACTTTGCAGAGTGAAAAATCAAGAACTCAAGAGGACTGTAAAAGATAGTTTTTTTGTTTGTTTTTGTTTTCATAAACACAGAAATAAGCAAAACTCATTATTCATACGTGTCTATGCCTACCCATTGCGCTCAAGAGAAGAATGACTACATCTACCGTCTATGGACATTTCCTGAGATACTAATTTCACGTTTACGGTTTAGGTTGTTTTGTAGTTCTAACTCTCCTCGAGCAATATTTGAAGTCTCAATAAAAGTTAATTAGCTGCGAAATGGTCTGTTGCTTGCGCAACTCTATCCATCTGTAAATACTCAATGACCCCTCCCCCCAGCTCATTTGATTGAGATCCCAGCTGTATGCAATGAAAGTGATGTGCACGCGCGTGCGTGTGTGTAATTGTAGAGCGCTCTGCGCCAGCATCTGCTGGGATACAGCACCTCACTGGCTTGCACTGAGCTGACAAAATGGTACACACGATAAAAATTATCACAAGGAGTCAGCTAGTTTTGTGGTATGGTAAACCTTTACCATATGAGCTTAATGTAAAACACCCAGGACTTCTATTTGCTCATTACTCTCTCATTTTTCAAACTTGTGTATTAATGATAAAAAATTGCTTTTATATAGCGCAGTCTCTCAGCATGCAGCAACACTTACCACTCTCTTGCAGAAGTTTTCCTCGCTGGGAATTCTCCAGCTTTTTCAGGAAGCGCTCAAACACTTCTAGGCTTGATGCTAGGGTAGTGCGCTTGTAGTCTGTGGAAGAAACAAGCATAACTCAAACTAGTCACACACCATGATCAAGAGTTCACGATGCAGGAGTTACCTCCCTTGGACTTGGGACACTGGTGGCTCTTTGGAATGCAAACGCGCGGTATTAAAACTGTAGTACAGTGTACTAGTAGTCTGCATTCTGTGCGTATTATATATAATGTATACACCACATTTCAGACAGATGCAAGAACACCACAGGCTATGCTAGACCAAAAACAAGATCTGTTGGAACACAAACTTGACCTGCAAAAACACCACAAGCACAATGTAACTGAGTAATGCTTGAACAGCTGAACCCCTGCCAAAGCCCAAACAGGGGAATACAACAACAACAACAACAACAAAACAAAGAAAGAAACACACCACCAAAACAACCACATATTGTAACATAAAACACTGCTGACCATCTACTCCTAAAATCAGGCTGGGGAACTGCTGAAGGAAAAAACGACTGAAACCTAGGCCAGGGTGCAGCAGTCATACACTACTACTACACACACATCGGGGGCAACACTCCACTTCAGAAAAACAAATTTTAGCATTTTTAAAGGCATTTAGTAGCCTCTTCTGGCACCCAGAAGTTAAATTTATACTGCATCAGTACTGATAGGCAAGCCTTCAAAACTGAAGTCCCATATACCATTACATTATGTGTGCAATTTTCCCCTCTTCTTTTTTTTTTTTTCTCTCGGCTGAAAGGATAGGAAATTTGACTGAAAATTGCCAAATGACTGACAATTCCACAGCCTGTAAAATGTAACCATCATGGTATAAAAGTCTGAAAGTCAAAACCATTTGTTCTTGGTGTTTACAAAAGCATTCAAGTAGAAGAGATGTAAGTGAGTTGTAGCATGTCATCCATAGCAAACTGGCAAGGCAAGGATGGGTGGGTGGGTGTTTGGGGGTTTAACGTCCTTTTCCACGCAAGCCAAGAAACCCGCATACTTACCAAATAGCGCATTATGAGAGACCAAAATCATGCGTCTCCTGTGATGCGCTGTTCTCAACTTTTTGTGCGCCAATTTAAGAATTTTGTGCGTACAAACACACATGTGAGTAATCAGGAACACTGTAAAAACAGGGATCCTCTCTGCACTGATTACAAAGACAACCTACATCAAATCCACTCACCTTTTTGCCGCTTGCCCGACTCTTCAACTGCACTGCTTTCAGCACTGTCCAGTTCATCTAGCAATTGCCTGTAACAAAGATGTTACATGTTACTAAACAGTGTTACTAGCAGCCGCGTGGCTATGGGCTTAGCATCAGGATTTTCCCAGAATCAAACCTTTGTTATTTCTTCACCCTTCCACAAGTGTTTATGCTTCCAGCACTAAGTGCCTGACACTAAGCATGCAGCAGCAGCATTCCGCTGTGAACTGGTTGAACAAGGTGCCAATCAGCCATTGCAGTTACCCACTGGCAGGTGCTGGCCAACGACAAAAGTTGTGAAAGGGTTAACTTGAATACAAACATAAAAAAAACAAAAACACCACACACCGAAAACCATTTTTCGCGACCAAACCGTATTTCCATATTTAATTGACTTGTGCGGAAAATAATACGGCCAATCTGTACTAACTGGCACCTATGTTTACTTTATGCAACGATATACATGTTAGCTGCAGCCAGATAGAAACCACCAATCACAAAGTTCTGCTAAAAGCCCATGATAGCAGCGAAGGGAAGTCTGCAGGTACGCACGTGATAGTGGGGACTGCCATTGGCGAGAAGCTGTCGACTGCGTCAGGATCCATTGGAACACAAACACGACCTGCAGACACAACACAAGCACAAATGTCACTGAGCCATGCTTGAACACCTGAACCCTCTTAAACCAACTTTAAGGTAAAACATTGTGGACTATACTAGTTTACGACTCCTTGTCATGCCCTCTCTGTCATGCTTATGAGGAGGATGAGAAACACTTTCTTCTGGTTTGTCCCTTCTAGTGCTATAAATAATGAATTATGGTCACGTTACATTCCAAGAAAGTACTGAAACAGCCCTACAGCATTAAAAGTAATACTATTCATGTCTAGCAGGAATTCTAAGACGTTGAGAAATCTGTCTCTATTTGTACTTCATGCCCTCCGTATGAGGGAAATTCCATTTAATTAGTTTAATCTTGGCGCTGTATTTGTGATCGAGTCTATTATGATCGTTTACAATTTAATTTTGCAGGTTATTCTCAGCCCCCTTTAATAAACTTAACTTGACACGACTACTCCTAAAACTTTAACCACTGTGAGTTCAAATTCCACCATCCACTTACCTGTCTTTGGGTGGATGCAGAAAGGACTTTTCAACAGATGGTTGACCCCAATACTGACGTTTACGTCCAGACGAGGGTAGCAGTATTGCAACATAATCTCATCGTCTGCTCTTCTCGAGTCTCTATACTCTTTCTTGAAAAAGAACAGAAAAAAAGGACTGCATAAAGACAGGGTATTAATGGAAAAACTCTGGAAGTTGTAACAGCTGAATTATTAATCAATGTTTCCAGTCATAGCAAGAATTTACATTGGGGGGTGGGAGGGATGGGGTGGGGGGGGGGGTTCAACCAGTCAACAATCAAACCTGCTTGGACCCACCTCCATCTGAATTTCTCTAATGTATTTCTGAAGACGCGCCCAACGGCTGGCTGAGTCCGCCTTCTTCTCCATGTCTCCTTCAATGACTTTGCGAAGAGCTGAAAGACCAGGAGTCAAACAATGAACTTATGAACGTCCATGGACATTCCTCTTTCACAACAGTTTTGTGACTCAAAAATCCACTACAGCCACTACATGACAGAAAACTGCAGTGTGATTTAGTAGTGACGTTGAACTATGGCCACCACCACTGAACATTTTTCGTTCATTTAAAGATACATACCGCAGCTTCTTTAAGATCGACCTAAGCTTATCATGGTGACAAGAATATAGTCTCATTTAGATGTGATCAAAATCTGAGCCTATTTCAGGCCGTCATTGCTAAGATATGAGTAAAAGTGCACGTCTATCGGCTATTATGCGTTACAGTGAATGTTTAGAGCCATATATGGTCAATGGTATCAGGTGACACCTAATTACCCTATAACTGTAAACACGTACACGATGCGGGCTGGCATGGCATCAGGACTCCCTAAACTGTGCGTCTGCATAATTTACGCACTGAAGTAAAAATTTACGTCCTAAAAAAAATTTGAGGGGGTACGTTTAAGCATTATGAACGCGATCTGTGCTTAGCTTGACGCACTACCTCTGCACTAGTGTGCGTACGCCTATAGGCTTGTTGTGATCGAGTGAGTGTTCTTCCTTGCCTTGGCCGCGTTCAGTTCGGTTCTGTTTTTGGTTCAGGTGTTATTACCGTCTACTGCTGCAGATCGGCGGCTACTACAGCCACTCGCGCGTAGTGAACGTGCCCAATCTTTTTCCGCTTCTGCGCTCGAAACTATGGACGAAAGATTTTAGAGTCAGTGCTCTTGTTGCCGATCGGATTCGCTTTCTCTTTGACGAATCATGCCACCGAAAAAAGTGAAAGTTCAAAAGACTATGGACTTTTTCGTCAGTGGAAAAGTTGTGGAGGGGCTCGAGCCCTCGCCCGGCAGCGGGTGCACTTTGGCGTCGCATAGCTACGATTCAGACGTCGCATCAGAGTCGGCACAGAGCAGCGGCAAAAAGTCAGAGTTTCCAACTTTCAAAACTGAATTGTACCCACTTCATTTAATTATATGATTTGAAGTTGATAAAATTCAGTTTTGCACACACACAACCTCTGTTCAGCAGTATTTACTGAATTTATAATTCCATGCACTAAAAACTTGAGAAATGATTCTGACCCTTTAAAAATTGAAAGTGGAGGTACGAAGACCCCCTAAAATTTTGAACTGGGGGTCAGTGGACCCTTTTGGTCTGTAGCTTTTAGGGAGCCCTGGGCATTCTGGTTCAGTCCCGTGTAGTCACAGGTCAGCGCCAGGCCCACGCAGTCAATCTGACCTACTTATAGCAGCGTGTCTCTGCACACCCGGCGACAAGTCAGCGATTTTCTTGCCTAGCACGCGTGCAAAGTACTGGCACAGCTAATGCAGAAGCAATACTAACCGACAACATGGTGAAATAAAATACTGACAGGCACATCCAGGTGACCGTATGAAGTGAGGTCACCAGTTTGTGAGGAGCAGACGAATCATAATGGCCGTGGCTGTACTCAATGCATGCTACATGTAAATTCGAGCTGGGAGGACAGTTCATATGGGGTCAATGTCAACATTACAAGTTTACTGATCTCTAAGATAGCCTTTGGGAAGACCACTGGCCCAATAGTGGCAGCGTCTGTGCGAAACTCTTTTTTAATACAGTGGGAGTTGATCAAGCTGCGGTATGTAACTTTGAATGCAAGAGACCAAATAACCGCAATCAAGACTTTTCACCCCTTTTGACTTTACCTTCAGATGGAATTAGAGCGAGGACCTTGGCCCATTTTTTCTCGTCTCCCATGAAATCCTGCTGCTTGATTGCATACTCCTCGAAATCTCTCTTTATAATGTTTAGTGCCTCCCTGCAGCACACAAAGAAATAACATTTACGCTGAGCTACAAACAAACCAAGCAAACAGTACATGCACAGAGATTCCCAAATCCATTGTTTCAACCTTTCAGATTCAAAATGGTTTAGATGAACAGTCGTTACCACAATGTCCACTTAAAAACTGTGTCTAAAGTCAAGACATCACATGACCAAAGCGGCACCTTATGGACGGATGAATGAGCTGATCAAGACGGACTTTTCGCACTTGGTTTTCACCACCCTGCAAAAAAAAGAGAGATAGAAATAGTGCATCTCAAAAATGGTAAGTGATAAGGCAAACCATGTCGGGTAAGAATTTAAAGGGAAACAACATTCAGACCAACCCATCCCCCTTTTGAGGGGTGGGGGTGGGCTTGGGGGAAGTTTTATTTTATTTAATTTTATTTTTTTAATTTTTTAAAATCTATTCAATAATTAAAAAAAATGTTTGGCCTCATGACACATTGAATAGATGTGTATCCTGATGGTAATACTAATAGTGATTTATGCAACACAATGGTAAAAATACTAAACTTGAGTTGATCACTAAAGCAGCTTAGATTATAACAATATAAGTAAATAGAAAAGAAGTCAGACAGTACCTTGACAACATTGAGATATTCAGCCACTGCAGTGCGTCCTGTCTGCGACAACTTGCGAGCCACGTCATCACACACCCAGCAATGGATGCCACGCCGTCCGGAATACACCCACAGGATGTGTTCAAACCCAAAGTCCTCTGCACACAGAAAACAAATCGGGGAGATTTTTCTGATGAAAAATAGGCTTCTCCAATGGAAGGGAAGCAATCATGGTTTCATTGCCACAGCAGTTTCATCAGTGTTACCTCCCCACCACATTGCATACACACTATACGGTGGAGAGAGATGAAAAAAAAAAAAAAAAAAAGCACTGAAGATACATGTATACATATAAAACAACATTGAAAGATTTACAGGGAAAACCTGCAGCCACACAGCCTTGTCTCCAATTTGAGGGTTCCCTGCCAGGGGGCATTATCAATACTTACAGAAAGAAACGAGATAGTACGTTGTGGCAGGAAACCGTCAATTATTCTCTGTGGTGGTTGTTTTAGTACAAGCTGAAGCAGCAGTTTATCAAAAGAATATAAGAATCATCGTCAATGACATTCACTTTTTCTTATTTTAGTGATGAGTGAAAAATTGAGAAGTGGAATACGTAAGATGGCTGTGCTGACCTGTCAGTGCCCTGTGCAGAATTTTGACAGCCATTGACATCAACGGCCAACACTTGTCACAAATGTCTGCACCCCTGAAAGTGAAATCATCGAAGGTGAAACTGAAAAACATTTTCAAATTTCCAGATTTGATTTTGGCTATTAATTGACAATGACACTGTGTGAAGCCTCTGTAAGGTGGGGGCAAAAATAATCATCATGATGGAATTTCGGCAGTTTTAACCTTCGGACGACGTCGTGGGTAAAAAGTTGCACACACATTGCTTTAGATGAACGTATCTCGGTCAATATTTATGTCACACCTTTGAAAATTCATGACTTTGTCAATAAATGGTTTGACTATATATTTCATGCCAAAAATTGTGTTGTTTAACTTGTAATTAGCAGAGTAATTAAAGAATAAGTTGTGAATTGCCTATATAAAACCACGGGTAATTTGTTTCCCCACGATGTAGGACTAGGAATAAGTTGAAATTTACCTTTCTAAAAACCATGGGTAATTTGTTTCCCACGATGTAGGACTAGGAGTAGGAATAAGCTGCAATCTGCCTATATAAAAACCATTGGTAATTTGTTTCCCACGACGTAGGACTAGGAATAAGTCGAAAATTACCTATTTAAAAACCTTGGGTAAGTTGTTTCACACGATGTAGGACTAAGAAGTTGTTTAGCGACGTAGCCGGAAGGTTAAGCATAATTTAGCCATTTTACTTTTAGGATCAAGGACAACTCAAGTCTTTATCCCTGGTCTTGCTCAATTATTGAATTAATTTGTCAAATGCTAAAAAAGCCATAGTGATAGAGGTAGCCCAGCATATTTCAGGCTCAGCACTACCAGGGTTAATAATCATAGCCAAGGAGGAAACACTTCATTTATCCCCACTTGGGGGGTATAATACAACTACTTCAATTATACACATTTTACATGGGAAAGCAATTTGTTTGGCACTGGTTTCAAGGGTAAGAGCTGCAAGTCCACAGAGTCAACTTATTCTGCTAAGTGCTGCAGATGGCAAAGTTGCTCAAAGTACCCACTTACGAGCAGCAACTCCGAACGTCATCATAATCTGTCATGTCAATGTCAAACACCAGCTCTTTTTCTTGGGCTTGGAATGCTGTAGGGCGCACTGTCTTCTGATCTTTAGGCTGCACAAATCATAAAGTGGCTTTTGATAATTTACATAATTTTTTGTCTATCACTAGTGTCAGTACAAGCACTGTTCCTTATTACGCACCTATTGTGTGCATTGTTCATGCAGAGATTTCAGACTCTGATGCAAAGATTCTGAGTCTGTACGTCACAAAAATGACCCTCGGAATTTGACAGAGAGGGTCAAAATGACTCTCGGTTTTGAAAAGTGTAAGGAACACAGAGTTCTAGTATTCTGAAGATAAAGAACTTCATGCTGTTTACACAGACCCTCTAACTTAAATCACGATGTACATGAAAACCTGTACCCTGCAGAAGACTATCTCAACAATGTGAATGAGCATGGTGAACACAGGTCTCCACAGAGCTTCAGATTGTTTTTAAATGTCATGGGCCCAATGACCCATGGCTGAGCAAAATGAGGGGTCAATTTTCAAAATGATGGGTCATTGACAAAATCTTGAAGCGAAAAAAAGTCAGAGGTGTACTAACTTTATTTAGTCCTTCTTGAAGAGGTAGCGCCTTTTTTTCTGCGCCCACACTTGAACAGCTTTATCAAAGGGCATGTTTTGGAAGCTGGGTCCGGCATTGTGTGTGTGTGTAGGCCAAAAGTGCGCGCGCCACACTGGCACACACACATTAACTCTTGCGCGTCATTTTGATATTTTACGCGTCAATGGCGCGGGCTTGCCGACAATCTGAAGCTCTGGTCTCCACCAATACCAGACATTATCTGCCAGCAAAGAGATGCTGATGGCAGGCTGCTGCTGCTACCACTTACCAGCACCCTCATCTCCGATGTTAACCTTTCCTGGTGGAAAAGAATGGTAAACAACTAAACCCATAACTTACCAGTCAAACTTTAATTAATGAAACGTATGAACTATACGAAGTTTTGAAAGTTCCACCTGAAGCAAAGAACAGTGTTTCCCACACCTCTGATTTCTCAGGGTCCCAGGGACCCTCTGTTGGAATTTCTGAGGGTCCCTTTGCAAATCTTGAGCGTCCCATGCCCCAGGAGTGAGACATTGTCCATGAGGGAAGGGAAGTAACCCCTCCGTGTGGCGGGTGACGCGCACGGTGGCGCGGGGCTAAAACGGGGGACAAAAAGTCTGCGTCCTGCGGACGCTCAGGACCAAACTCTCTGCGTCACTTTCAGGTTTTAATGCTTCGTTTACGCACTACAGTGCATTATGAGAAACTCTGAAAGAAGCATCACTGACAGTGGCACTGACAAACAGTACCGATCAGGCTGTTTTTGCTCACCCTATGTGAGAACACAGCTCCAATATCGATTTTGTAAGGACACTTTTTCTGTATCTCTCGCTCCATATCCTGCTGGTCAGCGAAAGACTGGTACCTAATGTAGATGTCATCCTTCAGAGTGAACGAAAACTCCCGGTTGGTGAAGTATGTTTTGGGCACTGAAACAAAGCATACAAAATTTTAGAAGTCAACAGTGAAATCCCGTATTCAGTAGCAGTGTGTAAGTGTGTGTGTTTTATTTCATTTTTTAAGACATTTTACAGTCAGTAGTGGCACACACTGAGCAAAAGAGATAAAAAAAAATGTGTTGTGAGGAAAAAACAACTACCGTTATGAAAGAATGTTTTGGTGTTCGTTCTCTGAAACAGTAGCCCAGAAACAGCTTGTGGTCACTGACATTTGGTGACACTGAGTCACTGACACTAGTGACAGGGAAACATCGCTGTTTTTGATCTGGTTTTGATCCTAGATGCTAGGCAGATAGGTGAAGGGCCAGTGCAACAGAGTGACAGACTGAAGAGACTGCCAGCTCAAGTTGGAATATCAATTACAGTATATTACTGTTGGTTTATACTTTAACTTAGGTGCTGAAGTGAAAAGTGTGGATCAGCAGGTTTGACTGTGCTGTGTGCACAACACAGAAACATGAAAGCATGTGATGGGTGGACTGGTAAGGCCTAAGCATGTATTTCTGCATGCTACTCCTGTTAGTGCTACCAAATACGCAACATCTACTGATCTATAATTTAGGCAAAGTAAACTGAGAAGTGAGATCAAAGCCCTGAAGTTGACCTGGAAATCCTCGCAGCCAGAGATATACCTAACCACAAAGGGCTGCATTTTTCTGCTTACAGGTACCGTTATCCGATAAAACTGATGATCTGTCTGATTTCGTTCTTTTTCTCTACAACCGGCATAGCATTGTTCAGCTTTGATAAAGCTACCACAATGAATGATCAAAGCGAGAACATGTAAACTTATCGTTCAACACAACATACCCCCGCCATAGTTCAACCATCTAAAGTACGGCCCGTAGGGGAAAAGTCTTTTGTAGTAAACTGGCAGTAAATCTGGCAGACTTGCAGGATCGTAGTCTTCTGCAACAGACATGATTTTTTATGATGCTTTCACTCGGCAAGGCAAAGAAGTTTGCGTTGGCGCCTTTTCCCGCCAACCGGTCGTATGTCGGTAATGTTTATCGTAAAATATAGAAAGATGTCTGGATATTATACAAAGTTTAATTACTTGACAGCAAAGGAAGCGGATAAATATCTTGACAGAAAACAAATGTGATTTATCATATCTTTACGTTTTGTTTTGATGGAAAGTGTTCTGCATCCGTTTTGTGTCATAGCTCCTTCCGGGTCACAAAGTTCGTGGGTTTCATACATAAAACAGAGAGAAAGCGCATGTTTTGGACCATTAGGTTTCCAACGTTTGGAGTGAAACTGGAAGTGGACACGTATAATGCGAGCGAAGAAATTGCATTTGCCTGGCTGAAGTCGTTTGCATTTCATCGGGAACTTTGAACGTCTTCGGTTACCAGGTGCGCTTTTGTTGTGAATTTGTCACTTGTCTCTTCATCTGGCTTACAGGTGACCATGCACCACTGCAGGCGTGATTTTGTTGCTTGCTCTTGTTGGAAATGATGCACTGGAATTTCAGTGTGTGAATTTTTTTCTTCTACGTAATAAAACTTGCGTTGAACAGACTAGTGTTGAACAGTCATAAGCGTACAGCAGACGAGCAATTTGTACAGGGGCTGCAACTCCTGCTGGAATGTGTTCAAGGCCCGTCCCATAGGGACTCCTCCCCCCTAGCACTGCACTAGAAGTTGCAGACCAAACTGAGGGATTTCACCCCTCCCTCGTCTCACACAACCACACCCACTGCCCACGCCCCCCCCCCCCCCCCACGCAGTTCTAGTGCTCACCGAAGAGCCAAGCTTTTTTTTTTTTTTTTTTTCAAACTATGTGAATGGCTGGCAATTGGCATTGATTAATCATCTACTGATGATCTAGGGTTCACACCCCAGGCACAATCTTTTAATCTTTTATGTTCTGACATTTAAATGCATTCTCACCCAGTGGCTTTAACGTTTTAACTTTTTGGCCATGGTGAACCATTTGAGTTTACTAAACTTTGAAGTTCAAAGCAAAGTGACTATCAGATTTTCATTTTATTTTTTCAGATTATGTCACATTGCCCTCGGCTCAACTACCAAATGGAGGAACAGTGCTGAGTCCTGACCGCTATTCATTGAACAAAGCCACTAGCAAAGTAGTGGCTATGTCACTATGTGCATTGTTGGTGATTTACAATTACATCATAACTTTTAGGGTGTAACTTGTAAGATGAAAATTTCAAAGACACCATTCCTAACATCGACTCATTGAGCTTCAATGGCCTGAGTATAGCAGTAGTGTAATGGCAGAAGAATGGCGTCTGATGGGAAGAGTCCAACAGATATGAATGGGCATATCTCCAGTCCTGACCTGCCATCAGCCTTGAATCCACTTCCATCATGTGACAACAAAGTTGTAGAAACCCTCTGCATGTTTCCACCTGAGGTCAACAGTGGGGTAAGCTGAAAGAAACTGTATGGTTTTACTAGTAATTGCAGTTGGAAACAACCTCTTCAGCGATTGTCAAATGCGCTCGCCCGCTCGCTTTCGCTACCAAATTTACCGTCGGGTGAGTGAAAGCTCCGGTAGCGGTAGCCCGAATGGCGAGCAGGAATTCTGAGATGAATCGGAACTAGCAGCCACTCCGGCTTCCAGAATTGTTTTCGGGCTACCAGTTTTGTTCAGGGCGGTAGCCCGAATGGCTACCATGGTCCTGACACATTTGACGATCGCTGCTCTTTATGGTTGCAGAAACGTACCATGCTTGAGTGAACAAAAATCAGCTATATTGTGTTTGGTAATTCAGTTGCCAGTGATTTTCAGTGATAACTTTTGATGGAGCCACTTTCTTATGCCTATCAAAGAGGAAAAAAATGTATCCTGATTCCTGGCCTAGTGACCGTATATAATTATTTCATGACAGTCAGGGTTCTCACTCTGACTGTCTGAGTCTTCCCGTTTTTCTCAGTGTAAGTGAAACTTTTTTTGTTGTTGTTGACATTTTTACTTTTTGTAAACCTTACAAGTCCTTTTTAAAGTATGTAGCTTCCAAAGTGAAGAAATACCTTGATGTCATTCACTGACATCATTGTTTCTTGTTGTCTCATTAAAGTGATTAACTTTTACGTCATTGTCACTTGCGACCTGTCATCTAGGCTGATTCTCTGTCATTCTCAGCCTGTGTTTTCACTGAAGATTTCAGCATTTTCACTTATATGCCGAGAAGAAACGGAGGAACTGAGAACCCCAACTATCATGAAATATATTGTCAATAATCCAGGATCAACTTGTTCTCTTTGATAGGCATGCGAAAGAGGCTCCACAAAAACTTTTCGCCAAAAATCATTGCACACACTATCTATGTCTCTGCTATAACCAGCTCTTTCGGCTTCAGGACAGTGGCATGGATTCATTCTGTGTAGTTCAGTCATGGCATAGAGTTAAAAGAGTTTCTAATATTATCTCTGAAGAAAACTAATGCTTACAGAGATAACAAACAGCTGTTTTGTTTTTAGTATCCTTTCTTTAGAGTTTTTCTTATTATTGCATGTTGACGTATCTGTGTTTCCATTTTAAGAGTGTGCGTTGTGTGTGTGTGTGTGTGTGTGTGTGTGTGTGTGTGTGTGTGCGCGCGCACGAACCTTCCAGCAAACTTGTGAATTACATTTTCTACCTTGATTTATGTTAGGGAACTGCTGTACGTTTATGTTGAAGCAGAGCCTGATGACTCCTGTAGTTTATTACTATTAGAGGTCACAGTGGAATGTCACGTCATTGACAAACAGCACTAAAGCTTCGTAACTATTGCACCCACTCCCCCTCCACCTAGTTATTAGCGGAGTACTGTGCACACGACTGTCCTTTCTAAAAAAAATTTTTTTTTTTTTTTTAAAAACAATGTATGTTGTCTGTCCCCAATCAACGTTTTGTGTCACAGTCTTTCTGTAAACCTAAATCTACAGCAAACTGCATACTGCATCACTCTGGTTGAACTCTCGAACAAGATGACTTCACTCAATATAAGTATGTATAAAGATTAAAGGTCAGATGTGAACTCATACCATCACTGAACCAGATAAATTTGGGAGTACAGGCCATGGAGTCACTGCCATCAATCCGATTTGATTCTGTGAGTGATCAGCTGTTTACTGTACTGTGCTGCCCTCACCAACGCCAACAGCACACGGACCAGGTACAACGTTGGACTTCTCAGGAACATAGACACACAAGCAGCATTCCGGATCAGCCTTTCCAACAGGTTCCAGCCACTGCAAGACCTGATAGAAGACAGTGAAATGGACATCGAGACACAGTGGAAACACAGCAAGAAACTCTGGCACGACACATGCGAAGAGGTCCTTGGCAAGAGAAAGACCCAACATAAGGAATGGATCTCTGCTGATACCATCCAGAAGCTGGAAGTTAGGAAAGAGAAGAAAACTGCACTGAACACGAGCCGAACAAGAAGAGCTAAGGCAAAGGCACAAGAGGAATACACAGCAGCTGACAGAGAAGTGAAGAGGAGCACCAGGAAGGACAAGAGGGACTACATCGACAACCTGGCCAGTCAAGCAGAGGAAGCAGCCCGACAAGGGAATCTAAAAGACCTGTACCAGGTGACCAAGAAGCTCGCGGGCAAATTTCAGCAGACAGACAAACCAGTGAAGGACAAGAAACGGGCACCCACTGACAACAACTGAGGAACAGCTGAAGCGATGGCAGAACACTTCAGGGAGCTGTTAAAATCGCCCCATCCTGAAACACCACCAGACATCCCACCAGCTGAGACAGAACTACCCATCAACTGCGACAAGCCCTCTAAGGCGGAGATCAGGAAAGCCATCATGACACTGAGAATGGGAAAGCTGCAGGGCCGGACGAGATACCAGCAGAAGCCATTAAGCACGACACAGAGACAGCCTGTCAACATGCTGCACAGCCTGTTCAGCAAGATCTGGGAGAAGGAAGAGGTGCCAGCCCAGTGGAAAGAAGGGATAGTCATCAAGCTGCCAAAGAAAGGGGACCTCAGGGACTGCAGCAACTACCGAGGGATCAATGCTCCTGTCAGTGCCAGGCAAGGTTCTCAACAGAATTCTACTGGAGAGGATGAGAGAGGCAGTCGACCCCATGCTCCGAGACCAGCAGGCAGGCTTTCGCAGGAACAGGTCCTGCGCTGACCAGATTGCCAGCCTACGCATCATTGTTGAGCAGTCACTGGAGTGGAACTCCCCCCTCTACATCAACTTCATAGACTATGAGAAGGCCTTCGACAGTGTAGACAGAGAGGCGCTGTGGAAGCTGCTAAGGCACTATGGAGTTCCCGGGAAGATCATCTCCCTGATCCAGTGCACCTACCAAGACATGAGCTGCAGGATTGCCCATGCCGGCCAGTTGTCAGAAAGCTTCGAGGTGAAGACCGGAGTCCGCCAGGGATGCCTGTTGTCCCCGTTTCTCTTCCTCCTGGTCATCGACTGGATCATGAAGACCACTACAGCAGGCAGGAAAAACGGGATACAGTGGACACTCTGGACGCAGCTGGATGACCTCGACTTCGCGGACGACCTGGCGCTCCTGTCTCACAGCCACAGCCAGATGCAGGACAAGACTACGTGCCTGGAAGCCACATCAGCCGGAACAGGGCTCAAGATCAACAGGAAGAAAACCAAGCTGATGAAGATCAACACCACTGCCAACACACCAGTCACAGTCGGTGGAGAAGCCCCATCAGGGAGGTGGAGTCTTTTGTCTACCTGGGAGTGTGGTTGATGGACAGGGAGGCACAGACCGAGACGTCACAGCCAGAATCGGCAAGGCAAGGGCAGCAATGGTCATGCTGAAGAACGTCTGGGCATCCAAAGTTGTCAGCATAAGAACCAAACTTCGCATCTTCAACTCCAACGTGAAGTCAGTTCTGCTCTACGGATGCGAAACATGGAGGACAACGAAGACGATGCAGCAGAAGATCCAGACATTTCTCAACACCTGTCTGAGGCGCATCTTCAACATCCGATGGCCAGAGAAGATCCGGAATGAAGAGCTGTGGGAGCGAGCGGGGCAGGAACCAGTGGCCAAGCAGATACTGCGGAGGAAGTGGGGCTGGATTGGACACACCCTCAGGAAGCCAGCATCCAGCACCACACGCCAAGCCCTGACATGGAACCCGCAGGGAAAAAGGAAGAGAGGCCGGCCTCGCAACAGCTGGAGGCGGGACACTGAGGCAGAGCTATGTAAGCAGGGGACCAACTGGACTGGAGTGGCAAGACTAGCCCAGAACAGAGTGCGATGGCGAAGGGTTGTCGATGGCCTATGCTCCACGTGGAGCCAAGGGCCTAAGTAAGTAAGTAAGTAAGCTGCCCTCACAGCTCTGTCCTGAATCTCAGGGAAATGGGTGTGGCCCCATGGGAAGAGAAGCAGTCAGCTATTGATTTTGGTTTTCTTTGAACGCCTTGATTAGATGTGCCCTGCCATGGAGCAGTCATGTGAGAAAGAAATCAGCCTATTAGTGTAGAGCACCTGAGTCTACAAGTACAAGACAAAATCGATATATTTTTGTGACAGTTGCATTGCATTGCACTCCGACCGCTCCACTACATCTCCTGCCTGACAGCTTGTCAAATCCATTGTGCTTAGGTTCTTTAGAAAGAAAAAAAAAAGATTGTGTGGTGCCTGGCTGGTGTAATTGCACTATAGGAATTGAAATTGTATCGACTGTATAATATTATATATATATATGTGTGTATTGTACTATAGTTAATTTTGTGTGGTGCGTGGCTGGCATAATTGTACATATGGAAATAGAAATTGTATCGACTATATATATATTTTATATAATATATAGTTAATTTATAGTTGACATATTATGCTATAGTTAATTTAATATATTTCGTACCACTCACGAGTATCCCACGTTTCGACTCGTGTTCGGTTTTGGCCCTGTATGTGGAAATCAGGCACGATTTACAGTTTCTTAATGGCTCTTTCTGCAGAGAACACAAGTATAATCAAAGTGCAACATTCCCACCAAGCCAGACTTAAATCCAAGCATGAATTAATTATGTTGTTTTTTTGGGGGTGGGGGGGGGGGTGAGGCCACTGGTGCACAATCCCAAACCTAATGGTAGGAATTGAGTTAAATTATCAGCATCCACGAACAGCGCAGCCTGCGTCTTTGTTGGGTTTATTTGTTCTACGAGTATGAAAAATGAAATCACATTTCAAGGGAACACACATACACACAGTTTACATGTATGGAAAGAAACTGCAAACGAGTCTTAACACCTGACCCACTGGGTGTTGGCTGGTATAGAAATAACATGTATGCAAGATTAAAATAAATGTGTTTATAATTTTTAAACTGAAAATGAGGTTCCATATCAAGTTACATGTACCTGTCTAAAATGGAAAGTATGCAGATTCCGATTTGATGGGTTTTTTAGCTATCATCATGCTATGCCACTCCATGCTCACGTGTGTGTGTGTATCACGTGCTGACGCTGAAGGAGACCGTGTTCCAGTTCTCATTGAGTGGGTTCTGCACAATCAGTTTAGTCACGCAGGGACACTTCAGTGTCTGGCCAGCCTGGGTCACGCATATGAAATGCTACTGCGCATAATTATGGCGTCCAGATTCCCTTAATATTGCTTGTAGGAAAAATATTCAGTTTCGGTTCAATTACATTGATTGGTCCACAGAAGAACATTTGGCTTGTGCAACCAAGATGCTGGGTGAAGTAAATTAAGACGCTTGGACTCGATCGTTGGAGTGGGAGTACTTGTTCAAGAAAGAACTGTTGCTGATGTAGTGAACAGTCTATAAGTCAGACATGAGGTTTTTTCCGCCGTTCAGCGGAATTCTGCCGCCTCTAGGCTAATGGCCATCGGATCGCCCCCCACCCCCTACCATCACAGCCGTCAAGCAAAAATTAAAAAAAAAGTGGGGGGGGGGGGGACAAGCAGGCCAGTTTATCAGTATCACATATCCAGGTATGATTTTTTTTTCTTTATAACGCGTTTTCTTCTTTTTGGAGCAGCCGGAAAACTCATGCCGGATAAGTGAATGTGAAGCAGAGCAGAGATGTTACTTAATATGTATGTCTGTGGGTGGACTGACCCATGCTTACGAAAGGGGTGAGGTCGTGTCTAGATTCTCTTGGTAATGTCCTCGGCCAATTAGATCATTAGCTCACCAGCACGAAGGTCAGTCTCAGCTGATCAGTCCCCAAGCCAGCATGTGTGGTTGAGGCATTTGATGTGGGGCGGGGGTACATTATGTATGTACTGATGGCAGATCGCAGCGTTTGAGTCAAGTCTCGTGACAGTAATCGGATTGAGGGTGGGTGCCTGCTAGCATTGTCATCCCCAGCTGCACGTCATGGCACAGATCTCGGAACTCCACAACTACAACTAGTTGTTGTGGTCGTCGGTGTCGGGGCCTTGATCTTCAATCAGTCACGAAAACATGGGCTGCTCTCAGTGTCAGGTGTGAATCCTGCGAAGTCGGTGGTTTGGCCGAAAACGGCCGTAGTTCTCAGCGAGTGCCAGTGTGCCACCTGGCCACCTCCCCACCGCCGTCTCTCTCTCTCTCTCTCCCCCCCCCCCCCACACACACAATTTTCAGTGCTTTCTCACATTATATTCCTTCACTTTTCAGCTTCCACGATATTCCTAGCTTTACTGTCTACGGTATGATATCGCATTTGTACCCTATTCATTTGTGGACTGCAGAAGCAGCGGGTGGCAACGTAGGCCCGGTTGTTGATCTGGTGGGTTGAGACTGCCATGAAATAGGACCTGTGAGAGCAGGAAGACTCTAGAGTCAACATCATGCTTATAGTGGGGCTGTACCGAAGTGGCATACATTACCCGAGTTTTCATTTTTATTTATTTCTTCTCTTTTATTTTTTTTAAAGTGTTATGTTTATTCCCACCGCACAGCTCGAGTGCGTTGGAGCACGTCCCACTCTCAGCTGTTGCTGGTTTGCATTTGATCCCCCCCCCCCTTCCCCGCACACACACACAGACACACAGAGCAAGCAAACAAGTACACCAACTACCCAAATGAAAGAAAACCGACCAACAACCCCACACACAAAAAAACACCAACACCAACCCCCCCCCCCCCCGGCCCCCAGTAGACAAGTCTAAACCAACAGCAACCCAAAAACAACAAAACAAAAGACAACAGAAAAAAATGCTCTAAAAACGATTGAACTGCAATGAACAACAACAGGAAAACGAGAATTAAACACTTAGTCATAGCGCACGACATTGAGCACCTAAATGGGCTTGCCACATGATCCCTTTTAGCAGTGCTCAGGCAATATAATATTGCAAGTTTACATTGCATGCCTTGTCTCTGATTATTCTCCGTTATATATTACCCCGGTGAGGGTATGTAATGTCATTTGCACTCGAGGTTTGTGAGGGACGTTCATCGTAATTTACAGCGGCAGAGTTAGTTTCATGACAGCTTGGTATAAGACCTTCAGAACTTGACGACTGACGTAACTGGCCCAATGACAGTGTTTTCGTCGTCATACTCACAGTGGGTTTTATAGTCAGCCTGGTGGCCTTTTGCATACCTTCTACTTCCAGTCGTGTCTTTTGCACTGGGTCCCCAGTAGTCTCATAAACCTTTCGTCAGGAACGTGTTGAACATCGTGATCTCGTCTGGACTGCTCAGCGACGCTGGAAAGCAGTGTTTACGGAATATATTTCATGGTAAATTAGAACGAACTGCCAAGAGAGGTAAGAACAACATTCGCCTTCAGACCGGCTGTCTGTCTGTCTGTTTGTCTGGTGCCGTTCCTCCTTGTTGTTGTTGGTGTTTTTTTGTTTTTTTAAAACTTAGGTCGATCGGTCGGTCGCCCTCTCCCTCTCTCTCACACACACACACACACACACACACACACACACACACACACACACACACACACACACACACACACACACACGGAGAGGGAGAGAGAGGGGGGGGGGTAATCAGGGACTTTGTCCTCGCAGGTGTCGCTTCTTGAGTGCGAGATTAAAATTAGATTTATAGAAACGTATAAATTCGTTTTTATAGCCGCCGGCAGTCGCCTTGTTGAGACGGCATTAGACCCAGTCGGTCCGTACTGATCACCGGTTTGTGAGGAACAACTGAGCATGCTTGCTTTGTGGCTGAGAGCAGGTGTGCTATAGTTAGTGATTAGTAAGCGCATATTGTATGTATGCACTAAATCGCATGTTCATGCGTGCAGCGTGTTTCGAACTCGACTGCCTGCAAAGTAATCGACAGAATAAAAAGAGCACGCAGAACCATTGCTGATGACTCACTTTTTGTCATCGTGAGGTCCAGTAGTTCCAGGTGAGAAGCAGTGTAGAACTGTACCAACTGCATGGTCCATTACCAGGATTGAGGTGTTTTTCTTTGGATAATTTTCAGGCTCTAAAAGAGAAAAAAAATGCAAACCTGTAGATCGAAACATTGTTCTGATGAGAGATTAGATACCACCCCCCCCCCAAAAAAACAAACAAACAAAAAACAAAAACAAAAAACAACAACAACAACAAAAACAAACAACGAAACAAAATAAAACAAACAAACAAACAAACAAACAAAAAAACAACAAAAAACCCGGAAAATTCTCAAATTTATGCATATGTTGCATTTACACAGTCATGGACATCAGACAGAGACTGTCTAGTAGAATTGTATCAACACATACACACTTTCATGTTCAGTGTACCCCCCCCCCCCCCCCACACACACACACACAACCGCCATCACTCGTTCCTTCCCCTCTCTCCGTCCCTTCCCCTCCCGTTGTCTATTATATTGTAAGGAAATAGCTTGGGATATAAGTGGCATGATATCTCTTTCAGATTTACGGCCAGTGATAATTTGCCCATACACCGTTCTGTCTTACAGTTTGGTAACAGCAGTGTTAACGACGCATTACATAGCTTGTAAGCCGACAGACCAGGGATCTCTTGACATCTCAAGGCTTTGCCTAGTCAGCAATTTACGGCCGTTTTACTGCGGCCGCGATGACGTGTGAACTTTGCCTCAATTATTCATTGACTGTCCACCGCGACTGACAATGGCCGTTCTCCAAGCCACTCAACGACCCGGAATAGCCGTCAGGTAAATGGCCCGCAGACGTCATCGTTGTTACTGGCTGGCATTGCCGACAGGTGAAAGTGCCCGGCAAATAAAATGCAGGTATAGGGAGATCGGTTGACGTGCACCTCACAGAGGACAGGGGGGGGGGGGGGGGGGACACATGTACACAGCGTAAATCATGAACCCAGGAACACAGCAGCAAGGTGTGGCGAATAACGTAGTGGATTGGGAGACGTCTCCATCTTGCAGAGCTTATGGAGATCGGACGGCACTCTGTCGCCGCATGGATAAGGTGAAAGGTGATTACGTAGTTCACTACGCAGCAAGACGAGGTGGCTAACTTGGTGGCTAAACGTCTTGCACAAATGGACCACCTTGCCTTCTGTCCATTGCAGCTGCAGTGGAGACTAAGGCGATCCGCGAGGTGATGATAATAATAAATAGCAGTAACTGTGTATTGTGTGGGCGCTTTACCTAATTTCTTGAACTGGCTCAAAGCGCCGCGAGCTGAACCCAACACGCACGCTCACGTGAATCATACGCATTCTCTCATACACCGGACGTGAACACATTGCAATCACGTGGTGCGAATGGTCCGCTCAGCCATTTAAGTTTCGGAATTCAGAATTGCATTTATTGTCAGATTATGTGGAGTTGACATTTCCAAAGCAGATGGAGGCGATGATGCTTTGCCCAACGACATAGATGTGGTTTGACTCTATACTCAAGTCATGACCTAATTTTGTTCATACGGTTGTCATTTAACTTCGTGGTGCCCTAGGCAAACGATGAGGGACTGTTCTTTCCAGTGGTGTCGCGCTGTGTCAGCGTCGTCGACCTTTGAGACACTCTCGACCGAAACGCAAACTGGTAGCATTGCCGTAAATCATTTTTTCTCGCACGATGTAAATTTGTGTCCAGCAGCAAAAACCTCTCTACATTTATTCTAGCTTTAGTTCTAGGAATGTCGCTAGTTTTGGCGCTGTTCCGAATGTAGTTTTTTTCACAGGCCATGCTGCCGACTTGCACATCGATTGAAATTTTCCCCAGTTTTTGTTCGGGGAAAACGTGATATGTCAAAGTGCAGGAACTTTGAAGCAGCAGCTATGCTTTGATGAACCGTTTGGGTCGTCTTCTTGTGCTGCCTTAGTTCCTGGACCATGTGTCTGTTGACAGACGTGCACTGCAATTACCACATCTTTGCCGGCAGATCTAGTTCGCATAGGCAGTGGTGATATATGCGTTTATGCCGTCGAAATGAAAACTTTACTGGGGTAAAATTCTACCGTGGTGTTTATTTTGCGAAATGTCACCGTGATGTGAACTCTCTCTCTCTCTCTCTCTCTCTCTCTCTCTCTCTCTCTCTCTCTGTGTGTGTGTGTGTGTGTGTGTGTGTGTGTGTGTGTTCAGATACGCGGGTTGATAAGATTCCCTTGTCGCGCGGACAACGGTTCCGTCAGTGACGTCAAAGTCGGGTGGTGGGTCGCACGCATCCAGGGAAATCTACGGTCGCACGGGTAGGGATGCTGGAATGCAGGCGCACTTACTCGCTTTGTAGTGGTTCGGTCACTGTCCTCGCATGCCTCAACACAAGCTGAACGATCAGAGTTAAAGTCTCAATACGGATGACACTCTTACAGCATCGTGTGGAAAATCTGTCATCGAGTGTACTTAACCTGTGCATCAGAATCAGTCATTTGGGTCACAATGTTGCATCTGAAACCATTGTGGTGGCAAGTTGTTCTTGAAGTGTACCGCGTTCTGAGCAGACCACGTTATTTGGTTGCACACTGAGGCCTAGATAGACGGCGCTGATTGGTGGCTGTTTATAGATTTGTCTAGTCCTGGTCTGTTCAAGAACGAACCGTTGGTACAGAGAAAGTCGTATTTCTCTACTGTTAAAAGACTCAAAGTACGAAAACGGTCGCGATGGTCAAATGAAACACCCTTCTAAAGTGTTTTTTTTGTGTGGCAAACAGCCTTAGAGCATCCAAAGCGGCAGTTTTACACCCAGCGGCGATACGAACATAGAGGCTTTAAGGTTTAGTAATCTTCAGCGACGCTCTGTCTGTCTGTCTGTCTGTCTGTCTGTCTCTGTCTGTCTGTCTGTCTGTCTGTCTGTCTGTCTCTCTCTCTCTCTCTCTCTCTCTCTCTCTTAACAAACGACATGTGTGTGTGTCAGTGTGTGTGTGTGTGTGTGTGTGTGTGTGTGTGTGTGTGTGTGTGTGTGTGTGTGTGTGTGTCAGTGTGTGTGTGTGTGTGTGTGTGTGTGTGTGTTTCTTGGTATGAGTGCGGGAGTACGCGCATTGAGTCACTTTGTGAGAATTTTGCGCGCTATATAAGTACAAATCATTATTATTCTCTCTCTCTCTCTCTGTTAACTAACGACATGTTTCCAGCGCTTGTGATGGCATTTAGCACATTCCATCAAACAGCACATCCAGGGTCTACTATGACTTGCGAAATATTCAGGGTGTCTGGTGACAGTCGATCGTCGGGGTGGAAGCTTCTAATTGTACAGATATATTATGGATTCTTTTTACACAACGCACGGTACAGCAGTTATGTAGCTCGCGTTCGGTTAGGTTTAAATGCTGTCTGTCGTAGTTCAGGCGGCCCAGCTAGAACGTTTCCTTTTTTTTTGTCTGTTTGTGTGTAAACCATTGAATCGCGTGTGAGTCCCATCGCTGACATGTGAAACCGAGGCATTAATTTTAATTTTACGAGTAGACAGGGAGCACTAATTTACACACACGCACACGCACGCAGGCAGGCACGCACGCACGCAGGCACGCACGCACGCACGCGCGTACGCACAGAGAGAGAGAGATGATGATGATGATGATGATGAAACTTTATTTATCAACGGTAAAAGTTTTGACAGAAATTCGCCAGTTTGCAAACTTGCCGTTGCTAATACTACAGAGACTATCTACTAAGGGAAAAAAGGGAGCAAGATATAAAAGGTATTATGCACTAAACTACAAGAAACAAGACCATAGAGAAAAACGTCCATCAGGTCAAAACGCATTCACACACACGTACGACCTTTGTAAGCACAAATCACTGATATAATATTGAATTGATGTAAAATAGAAAATCAAAATAACAAGTTGCCGCGTAACGTACGTTACGTGCGATCCATCAGGTACTGTTTGAGTGCACGCTTAAACGTAGAAGTAGATATATTTAGTTTCAGGTGTGAAGGGAGAGAATTCCATTGTAATGCTCCAGCGAAGGAAAGGCTTGTTTTGAATAAGTCAATACGGGGTAATGGTAAGCGCAGGATGCCATTCCTCGAGGTCCTCTCATGCTGCTGATTTAAATTAAAAAGAGTTTCCAGATATGGTGGCATTGTCTCGTTGAAGATTTTATGTATGAATACACACTTATTGTAAGTAAGCTGGTGTTCAAGGCTAAGAAGATTAAGTTTTTTAAATTTTTCGCTAGTTGGGAGAGGTTCTGGAAGAACCATTTTAACAGCTCTCTTGTAAAGCGAATTGAGTCTGGCCATGTGGACATCGCTGCACCCGTCCCAAACAGTGGAGGCATAAGTAACATGTGAGGTTATATGTGCGTTAAAAAACAGCTTTCGGCTATGGATATCAGTTATGTGCCTTAGCTGAGAAAGTAAATATACATTTTTCGAAAGAGTTTTACACAGTGCATTTATTTGGGCCTCCCATTTCAGCTGATCGTCAACAACGACACCTAAAAATCGATGGTTTTTAACTTGCTGAACCGGCTGGCCGTTCAGACAAAGGTTTAATGGGGACAGATGGCGCTGATGTTTTTGCCGCGTTGTAACTAGCATACTTTGTGTTTTATTGGGATGTAAGACCATGTGGTTGTCATGACACCATGTTACTACTTCATTTATGCTATCTTGCAAACACATGTTAATTTCTGATACGTGTTTGCCGGTAGCATGCAAACTAGTATCATCAGAGAGAGAGAGAGAGAGAGAGAGAGAGAGTTCAAATAATAATACTACATGTAGTAGGTAATGTTAAAACTGATGTTTTGCTTAATTTGAATCATAAGTCTTTCAAAAAAAAGTCTGCCATTCCATCTATACAATACGAAATACGAAATGAGGTCGCACTCTGTGTGTGTGTGTGTGTGTGTGTGTGTGTGTGTGTGTGTGTGTGTGTGTGTGTGTGTGTGTGAGAGAGAGAGAGAGAGAGAGAGAGAGAGAGAGAGAGAGAACGAACGAACGAACGAACGAACGAAACTTTACTTTACAAGGATAAAAGATTAGGTGCGCAGACCTTTTTTAGATGTTGTCCTTGCTAAACTACAAATACTAAACTTACAGAGAGAGAGAGAGGCCAAGCCCCAGCCCCAGCCCCAACCCATTTAGACAGCACGCGCTAGTCAGTGAAATTATCATTGATTTTGTATCTGTCATTACCAGTACGTGAGTTGTCCACACCAGCACGACTGTCGCGTTCTGTCGCGCCGCCGACTCGCTGTCGGCGACACCGCCTCGCACTCGTCACTATCGGGAAAAAGTCAATCCGACATTATCACCGAGTGATGGACTAGCCCCGCCAGGAATCGTGTACCTGTGATGTGCAGCGCTCGCGAACTCCACCCGGGCGGTGCTCTTTCTCAGACGTAGCAGGGGATGGGATGATGCAGTGAGAACCGGATTGGATCTGTTAAGGCTGCCAGGAAGTTGTCAGAGACTGAGTTCGTCCTGTTTCGTGCGTTCTGCTGCGTGCGTTCTGGTGAGAGTACGTTGTGTTTCTTGCGGTCTGTTGAGAACACCTTCTGTTCCCCTGCGTTCTGTTGAAAATATTTTCTGTGTCCTGCGAAAAAATATTTTCTGTGTCCTGCGTTCTGCTGAGAATACTCTTTGTTTCTTGCGGTCTGTTGAGGATACCTTCTCTTTCTTGCGGTCTGTTAAGGATACCTTCTGTTTCCTGCGTTCTGTTGAGAATACCTTCTGTTGTCCAAGCGTTCTGATTTTGCTGCGTTTGAAATGTGGGTAAAATTCTGCCCAGTACGTGTGTCCCGAGTCCTCAAGGTGTTTTTGTGCGTGGTTTTTGCTGTGTCCGATGACTCTGTCGTGCATGGACTTGAGTGGCTGCTGTCCAGTTGATGTGGTCCACGACTGATTGCTCCATCTGGATTCTTGTTCACCTGTCCACTCACAGGTGTGTCCAGTCCTCATCTGTACGTGCTGTCTTAGACTACAGTGCCCGTTGATTCCTGCGAGTCATTATACATTGAACAGAGTGGTCGCTCTCAAGATGATAATTATGAACCAGTCGCCTCTGAAGTTGATGTGACCCACGGTTGACCCCGACTGATCGTTCGTTGTGGATGCTCGTTCTCCTCCTGTCCAGTGTGTTTCTGTGAGAGTTTTTTTTTTTTTCCCAGTGTCATGCATTGACCTGACGGCTACTCTCAAGTCGATGTGAATCAATCGCCTGTCAAGTTGACGTGACCCACGATTGATGTGCGATGTTTACCTCTCCACTCTCAAGTTGATGTGAATCAATCGCCTCTCAAGTTGATGTGCGATGTTTACCTCCTCACTCTCAAGTTGATGTGGACCAATCGACTCTCAAATTGATGTGACCCACGATCGATGTTCGTTGTTTGCCTGTCCACTCTCAAGTTGATGTGCATCAGTCGCCTCACAAATTGATGTGATCCACGACTGAGTGTTCCATCTGGATGCTTGTTTTGTCAGTCCACTGACAGGTGGTGTCCTCAAGAAACGGTCGTTGGTGTTCCATTGCGGCGTGCTATCGACGCTGTCGCTTCTGTGAGTGACTCCTTTTGAGCTGGACGTGCTGCCGGAACGTGCACGACTCACGTATCTGGACAGTTGCTCCTTACGTGTTTGAATGTGAGCTTATCACCAATCACTGACCAAGGACGGCAAAACATGTGAAGTTAACAGATATACTGCCACTTTGGAACTGAAAAATCAGCGAGACGTACTCATTTTGTTCGGCTGGCCCCTTGTTCTCCATTGTCCTAAGGCACGTGCTGTTTAACACGTTTACATGTGATGATGAAGAGTGATTCAGGTAGTGAGATATTATTACCACTAGCGCCATATTTGTGTGTGTGTGTGTGTGTGTGTGTGTGTGTGTGTGTGTGTGTGTGTGTGTGTGTGTTTGTGTGTGTGTGTGTGTGTGTGTGTTTGTGTGTGTGCGTGCGTGCGTGCGTGCGTGCGCGCGCGCGCGGGCGCGCGTACGTGCGTATGTGTGTCACAGTGTGTGTCCTTCCCATAACCCTTGTAAGATCTCTGTTTTAGTATTGCACCTGTGCGATTTCATTGGCAATTGACATCGACAAGAACACATTAACTGCTAACGGTACACGTATGCTGATCGATTTCTTTAGTTTTATGGATGGAGGGTTTTGATGAAGTACTAACAGATACCTCCCTTGTCCGCTGTCTGAAACGGCGTCTTTAAAAGTTCATATTTCATGTTTAGCAGACACCGTAGAAGCCAGCTTACGATGTGGAACAGCACGCTTAAAATAGCCCTTATTGATAATTAGTAGAGCTTTAGCGGAATGCAGTGCAATGCCGCTGCAGGCCGTGGGAGCTAAAATGCAAATTCTTCTACTCCGTGGTTGCCCGCAACACTGACGGACGGGGAGCCGGGGTGGCCGAATGGTAGTTCGTATCCCGGCTGGAGCCAAATATTTGTGATGGCTTTTTCATCGTTGCCCCGTCTTTGATATCACCCGTATGTGGTGGAGAAGGACGTTAAACCCCCAAACACCCACCCACCCACCCGCAACACTGACGGACACCTTGATATCCGCGTCTCGTGAAGCCTTCTTTTGGCTCAGCGCCAGCCGGCCTATGAGATGCTGCGACTGTGCAGGTGACTAAGCGGTACGATGGTAGACACTACAAAAAGAAATCAGAACGATAAATTACATGAACATATACCGTTCTGAGTGTTTGCCAGGCTGGAGAATTTTCAGTCATTTGGCAGTTTTCAACCAAATTTCCTATCCTTTCAGCCCCCCCCCCCCCCAAAAAAAAAAAAAAAAAAAAAAACAACAAGTAAAATAAAATAAATAAATAAATAAATAATAAAAATTAAAAAAAAAATTCTGAGGTTGGAAAAGGTTGCACACACAGTCATGCATCATGATACACGTAATGCCATATGGGACAGTCTGACTTCATTTTTGAAGACTTGCATGTCAGTACCCAGGCATTTGTTTACTTTCGGGTGCCAGGAGAGGCTACTTAATGCGTTTTTAAAAAAAAAAAAATGCTAAAATTTGTTTTCTGAAGTGGGGCGTTGCCCCCCTGTGATCCCCCGCACGGCGTTGGGTCTGCACTCACCCCCCGGCCTACGTTTCAGTCTTTTCTATCCTCAGCAATTCCCCAGCCTGGTTTGCACTGAACAAGTCCGGCGACTAAGTCTGCTTTGCAGTTTGCAGCAGCATCTGCATTATAATACGGCACAACACAGCACAACACTCAGAAGACCCTTGACACGGTGTCGCCGATTTCAGTGTAGTCTTTGTTTAATTGTACTGCGCGGTTAGTTTTGTGTACGCGTACCGTGTTAAGTACGTTGCGTTTGCTCGAGTTCCGTGTCGACTGTGTAAAATGACGTGCCGTCAGGATCTGACTCGACACACTAGAGAAAACGAGGGCAAACAGCACACAGGACTTGCGTAGTGACGAACCTCTGACGCGTGTATCGGGACTTGAGGAAACTGATAAAGTAACAAACAGTTACCACTTGACCCGTAGGGTCGGTAGCTAGGGCAGACTGAACAGTGCGCGCTTAACCCACATCTTAGCTAACACCGTGAAGGGGCCGGTGCGACACGCGGGATGTACTCCCCAAAAGCGTATACTCCGGGGCGTTTCCCGCGTTAACGCTGGATGTACTCCCTCTGGTCTCAACCACATGGAGACTAACGATTTGAAGTGGAGTGTTTCCAGTTTGGGAGCAAATCTGGCGGGTGAGGGTGGAGTATGATTAAGACTAGAGGGAGTACATCCAGCGTTAACGCAGGAAGTGCCCCGGAGTATAGTTATGCAGCTGGGGAGTACATCCCTCCTGTTACACCGGCTGTAGCGACATGAGTGTACGTTCTTCCCTGATTCCTAGAACCACAGGATTTTGTTAGTCCTCCATTTTCCGTGTGTGTTTTGTTTCCAGATGGAGTCAGGCGGTGTTAGTGATGACACTGTGGCTTCACACGAGGCTGTCGTTGACAACCCTTTGCTCTCTGAGAAGTGACTGATTTAAGCTTCCTTAGTATACATGTATACATGTATGTAAGTGTGGCGAGTCCCACGAGAGCCGAACTGTACGTCTCTGGATGATTGCTTTGCTTTAGAAAAAGTGGGGAATGAGGCCACATGCTATTTCGGGCCGGAACTTGTTGCGCTGACAGCCCTCGAAAGCCCGATAGCCGTTGCTGGTTATTCCCATTAAAAGTTTCCGGTTGGTTTCGTTTGGCTGCAGGAGACTGAAGTGTGTGTGTGTGTCACGGTGTACCGAAGTGTGACCGACAGCGAAGGTCGTGTGTTCGATTGCCTGTAACTGGCGAAGACCAACTTGGCTGTCAAATTAGACTGCTTATCAGCATTCAGCTTACACACGTGCGCTCAGCGTTTTACCCTGGTCTTCTGGTAAATAGTCAGTCCGACGGATTTGTTTCTTGCTGTGTGACGAATACTGTGATTTTACTTCTTTGATTGCCGGTGCAGCAGTCGGGTATGCGACTAGAGACGCCCGAACCCCAGTTTTGGCAGTGTTTGGGGCAGATGACAGCCAAAGAAGAAAGCCACCTGGTAGATGATACAGATAGCGACGGACTGACTGAAAAAAAAAAAGAAGCTTCGGATTGTATAATCTGTAGCGACGGACTGATTTGTCCTGTTAGTTGCTGTATGATGAATACTGTGATTGCTTTCCATCGTCGGTGCGATAGTATGCGATTTGAACCCCCGAACCGTATTAATTTTTTGTTTTCAGTTTTTTTGGCGGAGATGACAGCCGCGAAGCTGTGAGCCACTCGCGTCAGATGACAGCGGCTCGACTCAGGAAGCTACGTTTATGTAATCTGTAGCGACCAGCACAGGAAGGCTCTTGTGATATCGTAGCGAGCGACGAAGGAAGATCCGGGTATGTCATACTCACAGCGACTAACACATTTAAGGAATCCCCGGTTATGATTGTTGTAACGACGTTCGCACGACCGTGACAGCTCAGGGTATGTCATACCAATAGTGACTAACACAAGACGACGTGAGCGGATAAACCTTTTGCAGTGGAGGTTTGCCAACTGTGCACTCGGCTGTCGGAGTGCAGGTTATGTTGTGTGGTGTGGTACATGTACTGGTAGTACTTTCAGGCCGCTCATTGCGAGCGGTTGTGGGTGGTCAGCGGCAGAACAGAGAAGTGGATTAAACCGTGCGGACGTGTCTCCAACGAGATGGGGTGTGTACAAAGTGAACCTTACGTGCCTGATGGCACTCCCATAGAAGCCATCGCCTTTCGGCGTCGCTCGGCCAAAAACAGACGAGCCAACAGCAAGAAAGCGGGTGCTTCTGCTGCTGGTAAGACTATTTCATCTCCGCCTGCCGCTGGGGTCGGGGTGGTGGAGGACACGGGTAGTTCGCGCACTGCTAACCACGTCAGCGGGTCCGACGTGGGCAGTGAGACTCCGAAAGTGAGCATGATCTTCACGGGCAAGCTGAAGCGGGCGCCCAACATCAGCAGCATGTCCGTGGACAGCCTGGAGGCTGTAGACCTGGAGCTGAAGCAGAAGAAGATGCTGCACAAGAAGTCGCTCTTCCCCGTGTGGAAGAAACACGACCGCTGCACGTTCTGCGTCAGTCGCAACAACACGCTGGACAGTCGAGCTGCTCCCGACAAGAGCCCCGTGGTCATGGTGACCCAGCTGCACGAGCTGGACCACGGCCTGTGTCGCCAGTGCTCCGACTCCCTCATGGCCAACGTGCAGAACAACATGCGAGGGCCGCACAAGGAGGGCGTCAAAGTGGCCATCGCCAACCTGCTGGCTATGGTGAGTGTGTGCAAACTGTGCAGTGCAGCTAGTTGATGCCACTTCTAGCGCTTTTAGTGAACCAATTTGCTACTCCCGCAGTTTTATTCCTCTCTCTCTCTCTCTCTCTCTCTCTCTGCCTCTCCCCCCCCCCTCCCCCGCCCCTTCTTCTTTTTCGTTCGGCTTACAACTGCTACTTGGCACTCTCTATTCTACGCAACAACTGTGCATTACCGATTTTCATAGATTAGAAGCTGATTCTCTTTGCTGCAGACTGCCTTTTCCGGAGCATAGAGGCTCGTTCTTTCTGTGCTCAGCATTGGTCTCTGCTGTCGGCGTTTCAGCGTGCATGTATTATGTGATCATTATGCTTTATCTGGCGCACAATCGTTATGATCTGCACATTCGTGTTTTGAATATACCGTGCACTGCTGACCCCTGAAATCATCAGATAAATTTTACTTGTGACAGCGAAAACAAGGTTGAGCAGAACGCGGATGTCCGAGTTCCACACGAAAGACGTGTTATGCTTTTGAGAAGTGCAAATGAGCAAAATTCACGATCGCATAAATTTCTTTGTGAACAGGCATGATTTGCTCACTCCTGTCTGTATATCTCTCTGTGTGTCCGTGTCTGTCACTGTCTGTCATTGTCTGTCTGTGTCTCCGTCTGTGCCCCTCTCTCTCTCTTTCTCTCTCTCTCTCTCTCTCTCTCGGGCATGGACCGCAAATTTCAACGCTGCAACAAAAGTTTGTGTTTTTACACTACCCGTCCATATTTCCACTTGCTCGTAGGAAGACATACTTGGATTCATTATCAAAATAAAAAGTTTCTGCCCGCATGACCTGGTAACCATTCCATATTGATGCGTTTGCTATTCTTTCTTGCATAAGAGGCCATCCAGAAACCTGCACAGGAATGGGCGTGTGCTGTTGCTATGTTTGAAAGCAGTTCGTGCTCTCGATAAACGTTTTCTCGTGAGCGTTTCGTATCGATTTGATTCAATTTCTTCTGAACAAGAAGGTCGCGACATTTTCAGTCCTGCTGCTGTTGAATGCCAATAGCGATCGTCTGCCGTTAGAACAAGTACGTTGAACGGTGAATTAGCATGCACTTGTGTTTGATTTTTGTGCGATCAGGATGACATGTCTTCAGGACGAACTGGCTGGGCCGTCAGCGCCGCTATACATACATGTACATCACTTGTGTCGTTGTGCCTGACCCTGCACCTGCACGCGCTCATCGCTGCATGTCTTCATCGATCAAGCATTATTCACTCATTCACGGGGAGTAGTCAACATGGGCGCGAGTGTGTCGGGTGCTACTCCGCTTCAAAAGTTTCGGCGCCGATCACTCTCCCGCAAAGCCACGTTGATCGCTCACACGCCAAGTCATATATATATATATATATATATATATATATATATGTGTGTGTGTGTGTGTGTGTGTGTGTGTGTGTGTGTGTGTACATTGTATTGTAGTAACGCGTTAGTCAAAGTCGTCTGTTGATACATTGCCACATTCTGCCTCGTGTTAGTGTTACCTGAGCGGCATGAGGCCACTACAAATAACTAACTCCAGTAATTTTCTGTTTAACTAGTCAGTTTCTCCAGTGGGTGTCTGTCCATCGTTGTAAAATGTGCGTGTGTGTCAGTGAGTGATTGGCGCATTGAATTTTATTTAAAGAAATGCGCCCTATAAATGCCATGTATTATTATTATTATTACCTCTTTCCCAGGGGAAGTAATCAAAATGGACGCCCCTTTCCCGTTGCTGTACAGGTCTATTCAAACGTTTGTACAACGATTTCTCTCATGTAACGTAAAACCGTTAGTTTAAAACATGAGCACATTGACATCTTTATTAGATTGTAGTAACTTATTTTTACAAGTCGGTTTCTGGTTGTTAAACGACCCCTTTCAATCGTTCTAACCGACGGGTGGGTGGGTGGGTGTTTGGGGGTTTAACGTCCTTTTCCACCACATTCTAACCGACGGCTGAAAATCCCAAGCGTTGTTTTGTTTTGTTTTTTTCTGTTTTTTTCCCGGCTGTATGGCGTTTTGAATTTGGAAAAACGCGGTTCTGTGGCGTGGGAACCCGCTGACTGATGATACAATGATTTGGAGCGCCGTCCGTTTCGTTTCACCCCGGTAACCACTAATCGTTTATTCTCAAAATTCTACAGTCGTACAAGTCTACTGTCTTCCTTGTTGTGTCCTTTAGCGCTTTGCCACGGATAACAGCGAAGGATGACTAAGTTTGAAAGACAGCTGACTTTTTTTCTAGGAATATCAGTCGTGCGGCTGATTTCTCATGCCTTCATTTCTATTTTCAAGTCGACGACAAAAATTCCTCATACTTTCCGTGTCGCATTTCCTAGAGCTGGAAATGTCATTTTGTTGCTATTGCTGATAAGACGGTTTCGAGTAACGCAGAGTTCTATTTCGGGTGCCAGCCCTGACGTTTCAGTTGCCTCATGTAGCGCAACAGTCCGATTTCACGATAACTAGCGGCAAGACTTGTGTGATCGTGACTCCATGGGGGTTGACCATCTGGTCCTGTCTTTTCGCTCGCTGACGTAGATTGAACGGTTCTTTTCAAGAGGGCATGGCTGTACTCACGACTGTGATTACCACACGTGTGTAGCAACAGACCGCGGCCTGTGGTGGGGGTTGTGAGTTTGAAGTATGTATACGCTTTGAAGAGAGAGAGAGAGAGAGAGACGGTGTTGGCAGTGCAGTTGGGTCATGGGCACTAGGGAGCCCGTCCTGCTGGATCGGCAACTACAGTTTTTTTTCCTTTCCTCTCCATCCAACATGACACCCCCCCCCTCCCCCCTCAATCCCCGCCCATTCCGCCTTGCCCACTCTAGCCTGCGACCCCCCCCCCCCCCCTCCAAGCACATACGCCAGCAGGTAACAACAACAGCAGCAACAACAACAAAACTGAACGGAATTTTTATTGCTGTTGCTTGTACCTTGATACTGTTAGTTGCATCTCTGCTGTGTCCACAACAAGTCGTGGTGACAGAGACGGATGACGTGGTTCTGTGTAGCGGTACTGAAGAGTAGGCAATGTTTTGTTCATTTTGTAAAGTATTGTTGCAGTTGCAACGCTGTACAATGTTACAAGTTCTTAACATTAGGCATCTTCTTGTTGTCGTCCATACTGTTTGAGGAATAGTCGAATCTGTAAACGAATCAGTGATCTGTAATATATGTACATATTGATGAAGGTGAAAACAAGACCAGTCCTCATGGTTATTTAAAATGATGGCGATAATTGATGCATGCATGCATGCACTTACGGATACATGCATATTTTCGCGTTTTGCACGGGAGATGGAAAAGAGGGACACGGAGGGTGGGGGGCGGAGGGGGAAGGAAGATGAGATGAAGGAAGAACAAGATGACGGGAGAGGGGGGATGCAGGGGGAAGCAAGATGAGAGGAAGGAAGGGCAAGATGAACTGCCCTTGCCAATCACATCCAAAAGGATATGTATTATGTATCGGGAGTGGGCCTCAGACAAAATAGGACAGTTCTGGGTGTATAAATATACGTGTACCCTATATCACCGCCCAAAGATAGACCGACCTTTGAGACTGAATACATATATTTAGGACGTAGCCCATCCTGTAGGAGGCGCTGCTTAAATCTGCTCTGTCTGTCTGTCTGTCTGTCTCTCTCTCTCTCTCTCACACCACACACACACACACACACACACACACACACACACACACACACACACACACACAAATAAGTGGGGGAAAAAAAAGAACAGCTTGATACCAGCCTAGATGAAATGCAGTCATTTTCCATGTTTGTGCGTGTTCTCCCTTTGCCTCACGTTTTGTGTGTTTACACATCAGTATTTCTATGCGTGATGTGAGTTGTACTTCCTTCCCGGCCCTCGAAATGGGCCGCTGACATCCGCGATAGAGTTCGAGTTCTGGCTTTGTGTGTGTGTGTGTGTGTGTGTGTGTGTGTGTGTGTGTGTGTGGTGTCTCTCTCTCTCTCTCTCTCCCCCCCCCCTCTCTCTCTTAAGTTTTCTTTCATTAGTTAGCAGTAGAACGTAGTAGTGTATTTGAAGAAACGGCTGATTGAAAATTGACAAATCACCCAGTCAAATCATGTCCATGCACCGTGGTAAAATAAAGTTCGTTCCTCTCTCTCTCTCTCTCTCTCTCTCGCACGCAGGCGGAGGAGCCAATCTGAGCAGGCTCAGCACAGACTTACCACTCCACTAAGTCCCCAGCCGGGCCCGCGACAGGTAGACAAGTAGACAAAGGCGCAGCGGAAACCTGTTACTGTGGTGAAACACGTACCTTTAAAGTGAATCGTGATTGGCAGTGCTAAATGCGGCTTTTAGCTCTGTGCTGCTAACACGATCGTGCCGCTCACGTTCAGCACCGCTTCGTGACCTTTCCAGCATAAAACGCGTGACTATGGACTTTGAACAGTACGAGGCCACAAAAAACGTGGAATTTTAGCTGCCAGGTTCGTTTGCCTGGACAACATAAAACGCAAATAAAAAGTGCTCAGCAAAACACGCACGAACGCACGCACACGCGCAAAGGCCCGCAACAATTCCGAATTCAGTTGTCGATAATAATCATTAATGATAATAATATTTGCGTTAATATAGGCGCTATATCCCAGATGTTTGGTTCAAAGCGCCGCGAGCTAAACCCAACACGCACGCTTGCGTGAATTACACGCATTCTCTCAGGCACTGGACATGAACACGTAACAATCGCGTGTTGCGGAGGGCCAGCTAATAATAATAATAATAATAAATGGTATTTGTAGGGCGCATTTCTTTAAATAAAACTCAGGGCGCCTGTCACTCACTCACGCTCACGCACATCATACAACGATGAACGAACACACACACACAGCTCAGCAATTTAAGTTTCGGAATTTTATAATTGCATTTGGTTTCGATTTTTCGATGGCCTAAACAATAAAAATTTGAAGAGAAGGAGAGATGTTACACAAGGACGGATAGAAAGTTTTTTTTTTTTTTTTTTAACCGTAAAACCTATAGCTGAAGTAGCCAAGATAAACTGACTTACAGACGACAGTTATTTTCAAGTATAGTAGCTCACAGGGCCCATTGGTTTGTAGTAGTGTATTTGAAGAAACGGCTGATTGAAAATTGACAAATCACCCAGTCAAATCATGTACATGCACCGTGGTAAAATAAAGTTCGTTCCTCTCTCTCTCTCTCTCTCTCTCACCCTGGAGTCCAACCCTTCCCCAGCGCGGTTCTTCCGATCCGCGGGTGCGGGATGGTGAGTTGTTGACTTGTTTTCATACAACGGGAGCAGTGTGTCAGGTGTGCCTAATTGTTAAACTTTGATAAGACGAAGAAAACCACATGAACAGGGGAGGGGGGGGGGGAGTGGCAGAGGAATGGGTCTTGTTGACCTACCCTGATGTAACTGGAGCTGGGTGGTGCAGAGTTCGGGGTATTCTCATGCACCCGGATATTGTTCACTGCACTTGAAACGAGTTTCTCGTGCTTCCAGTGCGGCTCTGACGGAGACTTTTTGTTCAAATGTCGTGTTCGTGCCGCACTAATCTGTTGAGTGTTACTGGGAGTCAGCAGGGTATTATCACTGAATATCGCCCATGGGACAACGCGCGCATGCGTATCCCATTGCTCTCACAGCGCTCAGACGTCACGCTACGCTCTAGGTGAGGTGGTGCCCGGCCTAATCTGCAGCTCGAGTGCGCAAAAAAGATGTCCCAGTCACATCTCTGCTTTGATTAGAATAATCAAAACATTTGTCGCCTGTTGGGCTGACATCGGGGCGGCGTTGCATTTTGATATGCATCATGGTGCATGGTGAACTTAGCAGGGCCCGGGGAGCCGGAGTGGCCGAACGGTAGAGCGTTGGACTTCTAATGCTCGGGTCGTGAGTTCGTATACCGGCTGGAGCCAAATATTTGTGCTGGCTTTTTCATCGTTGCCCCGTCTTTGATATCACCCGTATGTGGTGGAAAAGGACGTTAAACCCCCAAACACCCCCCCCCCCACCCACCCACCCACCCACCCACCCAGAGCCCAGTTGGAAAAACAGTTTTGATGAAGTGACTTTCAAATCATTCATGAAGTGACTTTCAAATTGTGATTTTTTTTCTTTTGAAATCAGCATTTTTTGTGTAGACTGTAGTTATTGCATGGAAGTGAAATCACAGTATGCCTTTTTTTTTGCCCCATTGTCTCTGTTTTAAAGTTTCGGCAACGGTGTGTCACATTTGTTTCCCCGCTGCAGACTGTATTGGCTACATGATATATATGTCAAAATATACCAAACTGTCCCTATGTGATATGTCAAAATACACCAAACTGCCCCTATATGATATGTCAAAATACACCAAACTGTCCCTATATGATAGGTCCAAATACACCAAACTGTACCTATATGATATGTCAAAATAAACCACACTGTCCCTATTATATGATAAGTCAAAATATACCAAACTGTCCCAAACACAGCCGTTTTTCCTCGCTCTGTTTTTAGTGTTTGCCAGGTACAGTTATGTGGCTCACTTGCATGCTTAGCTTTTGGCTGTGCCGATAAGTTTTCTGGTGTGTGTTTGTTTGTTTGTTTGTTTGTTTGTTTTCGTCTTATACATCTGTTCTTATATGTTTTCATTATAGTTTCAACATTCGTCGTTTTTGACACTTCCGCATATCTAACACTTCAGGAGAGTGTTTTAATCGTTAGTCGTGATGGTTTTCGAACTCTATCTGTCTCTGTCTGTCTGTCTGTCTGTCTGTCTGTCTGTCTGTCTGTCTGTCTGTCTGTCTGTCTCTGTCTCTCTCTCTCTGTTGTAACACCCGGATAAGAGTATGTGTATTTATAAAGCAATGCCAGAAACTCCCAAACGATGCTCTTTCCTCATGTGGATAGGTACACACACCCACACACACCCATTTACTGCGTCGATGGCGGTTATCCTTAGTAGACAGCCGGCCATTTTGCTATGTGAGAACAGCTGTATAATAACTGTATTTTTAGCCCTCGTCTCTCAAAATACTAGTTGACCTTTTACTGTTCTGACAGGTCCGCATTCCAGGTGAGACAATGAATTTACCTAGGACAGTGATGCCACATCAGTCATACGAGTGTCACCTGCGCGTCACGTTAATGTTTTCCTCTTCCTTTCCGATTAACTGTTTCCATTTCTTCGGGCGCACTGACATCTGAAGAGATCAGTTTTACTGCTGATTTGTCAGTGGTAGTCAGACTTTCCTCCAGCTGTGATTAAAAAAAAAAAAGTCGAATCGTTAACTAGAGTGTCATATTCATGACAGGAAGAGTTTTGACCGAGTTGGTATTGTCTATGTGAATGCGGTAGCGTGTATAGCTTAAAAAAAAAAAAAAAACTAGAGAGGCAAAAGCCTCCATGGCTCCCTTGTGACATGGGTCAAGGTAATTCAAAAGAATACGTTCGTAAACATCTTATCACTATCTATCATCAAGCCAAGTACGGTGTCTCTGGTGTTCTTAGTTCCTGGCAATATTACACTTTCCACCAAAACTGACTGTATGGCCTTGACCTTGGGTCAAGGTCATTCAAATAAGATATCAATGTCTACCATTACGCCAAGCTGGATGCCTCTAGTATTTGTAGTTTCTCCAAAAACAGTAATATTGAAATTCACGACAGCTTTATGACCTTGACCTTGAGTCAAGGTCATTTAAAGTGGTACGGGTATACTGTATATAGGTCTTATCAATGCCTATTAGCATGCCAGGTTTGGCACCTCTGCTGTTTGTTGTTTCTGAGAAAATGCCAATATTACGGTTTCACAATAATAGCTTGTACGGCCTTGACCTTGACACAAGGCTATTGAATAGATGTATATCTGTAAAGTTCTTATCAATGTCTATCACCGTATTAAGTTTAAAACCTCTGGTTTTTGTAGATTCCAAGAAAATGCCAATGCAAAATTTAAAACCAGACAGCTTTAGTGACCTTGACCTTGAGTCAAGGTCATTCAACAATATACATTTTGAAAGTTCTTACGGCTGTCCGTAGGTTTGCCAAGTTTGGTGCCTCTGCTGTTTGTAGATTCTGAGAAAATGCCCATGTTAAGGTTTACTGCGGAAATGCGGAAAATAGCTTGTACAGCCTTGACCTTGACTCAAGGCAATTGAATACATGTACATATGTAACGTTCTTATCAATGTCTGTCATCACGCAAATTTTAAAGCCTCCGGGTTTTGTAGATTCTAAGAAAATGCCAGTGTAAAATTTCCAAACAAACAGCTTTAGTGACCTTGACCTTGGGCAAGGTCATTCAGAATGATATATTTTGAAAGGTCTTATGGCTGTCTATCAGCATGCCAAGTTTGGTGCCTGTGCTTTTTGCAGATTCTGAGAAAATGCCAATGTTAAGGTTTTTCACGGAAATTCGGAAAATAGCTTGTCCGACCTTGACCTTCACACAAGGCCATTAAATACATGTATATCTGTAAAGTTCTTATCAATGTCTATCATCATGCAAAGTTGAAAATCTCTGGTATTTGTAGACTCCAAGAAAATGCCCATGTAAAATTTTCAAACAGACAGCTTTAGTGACCTTGACCTTCAGTCAAGGTCATTGAAAATGATATATTTTGAAAGGTCATCTGGCTGTCTATCGGCGTGCAAAGTTTGGTGCCTCTGCTATTTGTAGATTCTGAGAAAATGCCAATGTTAAGGTTTACTGCGGACACACACACACACAGACACACACACACACACACACACACACACAGACGACGGAGGGCTATAACATAGACTCCCATTGTTACACAAGGGAGCCAAAAAACAACAACAACAAACAAAAAACAAAAAAACTGAAATATAATGCCGTGCAAGCTGTACTTCTTCTTCTCCCCCCCCCCCCCCCCCCCACACACACACACACGCACGCAAACCACCACCGCCTTCCCCCACGGTCGTTCTTTGAATCCACCATTGTTTTAGAAATTTTTATTTTCTCTGTCTGTCACAGGATGACGTTTATGGATGTAACAGTGCGTCGCCCCTTGCTTTAAAGTACATGTCGGTTGAATCTGTGGCGCCAGTGTCCACTTCAGACATAGCGCTTTGCTGCAGTATATCGGGGTAATTTTATATTGGCATTGATCGAATGAGGTGCTTCTTTCCCAGGGTATAATTATCAATTAGGTTTTCTGCTGTGCCCGTACATTTTGTGGGCGTTGACTTTTGAATTGTTATCACAAGGACGCATAGCGAAATAGCCGTTGGCAGTCAAACGTATTGAGGTCGTCTCTTGGAGACTGTTGACACAGAGTTTGCTGGACAACCTCCAAAAGAGTTGGAAAATTATGACTTGTCGTAAGGTTTCCTTTTATCTCTTGGAGCACAAGCACTAAATGTAGAAAGGGCCAGGCTTGTATTTTTCTCCACTGACAGTACCAGTCGTCTCCAGACGGCTATATTTAGGCGAGGAGGGGAAATAGTACAGCCCGTTTCGAGATAGATAAATGGTTGTAGAGATAAGGCAGGCTACTTATGGTCGACCTCCTTACTAGAAACACACTTTTTGGGGGGTACCGTTCACAGTCTTGGCAGCAACAGGAACACGTGCGACCGTTTCGGTAACAGACAGAAGTGGTTGTCTGTACCAGACTGGCTGGTGAGAGGGAAGTGGACATTGTGACCAGAGCTGACACTGTCAGAGAATATTGTCTTTCCGTTAATTGTTCTGTGCTTACGAAATGGCCGCAAGTTAATTTTGATTATATGCAGACTTGGGATTTGAAATCGGCTTGCTAGAACCTGTTGTGCAACAGGCGACTTGTCACAGAGGCCGGTACTCTCTCACTCATTCACTGTCGGCCGGTGAACCGCCATCGTTTGATGTCAACAGAGCGTGCTTTACCTGCTGTAAGTAAGCCTGGATGATAAGTTGCCCGCTCTTCCGCTCGAGCGTCACACGACCGCGGCGATCACCGAGCCGTGACGGGACTGAGCCTGCGGATGTGCCTGGCTGCACTCGTCCGGCTCACTTGACCCTCACGCTTCAAGAGAGACAGACGGGAAGTCCCCGTCCAGCTGTCGTCCACCGTTTCTTCTGACCTGATCTGCCCTACCCCACCTTCGCGCTGTGAGGCAGTAATTAGAGACCAGAGAAGCCCTGACCAAGTACAGAACTAGACTGTGAAAACCTTCGCCGAGTACAAAGTACTACAACTAGGGCCGCCATCACACCTTTTGATCATTCATGCCTACCGGTGAAGTGACCATGACAGTGTACCGACCGGACAGTCTTGCGTCTTTCGGCAAGCAGTGGTCACAGATGACCTGCTCGTGTCTGGCGCTGGACCTCACTTGCTGCTCGGTACTGGGACACAGCTGGCTGACCCCACACTGCTGCTCTTTTCTCATCAGCTCTGGCGTTGAAGACAACATGAAGTGGAAGGACCGCGATCTCAAGAGATTGGTAAGTCCACAGCCGATCGTAGTGGAGGATTTGAGGTTTAGTCTTTACCAGGCGCCAGATTTAGGTTCGGTTTGGTTTGTCAGTACTTCGTTGAAGTCGGAGTTTCAGGAGCTGATCAGTTTGAAAATGCAGTGTTTTGGTGTAGTTGTTCTGGGTCCGCATGTAAAAGTCGGGGTTAGGGAGTTTAGCCCCGGGTTAGAGTCTAACCTCGAACTAAACTAGCTCTAGGGTTAAATTTCCTGGGTTTTTTTTTTTTTTTTTTTTTTTGGTTTTAAATCAGGAAGCGGGTCCATTCCCTCAAGGTGCCTTTGCCGTTATAGAAGGATTTTTGTCTTCCATTCTTCGCTTCCTTTTTTTTAATTTGGTTTTGGGGTTTCTTTTGTCCTAGTCTGGGTTAGGCCCGTAGCCGTGGGTTAAATTAACATACTACCAGCTGCTGTTAGTGGAACTTGCTCTTAAGTAAATACGCAATCGTACTACAATATTCTTACAATCTCGATTGTATTGCTGATTCATTTATACTGTTCGTGAGTTGTTTTCCAGTACATCTTATTTCAGTGCATATACTGAGAATCAGTCGCGCCAGTGTTATGGCGTAGTCGTTCAGCTAATGCTGTGTTTTGGACTGGCTGTCAAAATATTATACAGTACGTATTCGTGGTACAGTGGTCTCACCATTCCGCGTGTATTGCCTTGTCTTTTGAACCGTTTATAAGTTTTTTCAGTCGCTTCGATGAGATGATGTCATGACTTTTTTTTTTTTTTTTGGGGGGGGGGGGGTATTTGAAATTAGTGTCTTGTCACCATTTGCCAAACTGAACAGATAGCGATCGTGAGTTGTCTGTGCCAGTGGCTTGTAACGTTGATACTGATAGGTTTTAAAAAATCTTTTGTGCAAGTTCATGGTCCACCTCCCTGAAGCCATATACAATCGCTCCTTCGGCGATATATTTTATTATCTGTTTTCTCACAGTTGGCCTTTGTTTTGTCAAGAATAGGCGTTATTGTTTAGATGAAACACGATAAAAAGACATTTCGAACCATAAAATTGAATTACCAAGACCCCCGTGTCTTGATGTGTACATTAAGGCAGTGAACCTTAGAGGACCCAGTACCAGTTGGGGAGGGCCCCACGCAAGAGATGTTGGCAGCGTGATGGATCCGCAGCGTGATGGTATCGTTTGATAGCAGGGGTTGTTGGGTAAAGAGAATGCATACTTTTTTTTATATTTCACATAAAACGGTCAAATAAGAAAACGGGAAAATTTTGAAACAAACTGCCGCGAGGGCGTCCTTTTCCACCACTTAGGGGTGATAACAAAGACGGGGCAACGAGAAAAAGCAAGTACAGTATATGGCCTCAGTGTTAATGCGACACAGTGTTACACTTCGCGCGAGCGGTCGAACATTTAAATTCTACGACTGTTGTTAAACTACTGGAGCGCTCAGTGTGGTCGCCGCGTATTCGAATACGTTTCTGTTGGCTCAGTGCCAGCATTACAGACGCTGTCATCTCGCAGGTGTCTAAGTGACGTGATGATAAATACCACGAAAACAGCTCACAACGATTTTTGAGCACATAAACGGTCGCATTAGCCCCTTAGAGCAAACCACGTCTTGAATCTTTGGTGGTATAGTTGCGAAAGGCTGGTCGCGTCACTATTGACTATCGAATGTTGCTGTTACAGAATACAGAATACTTTATTGATCCCAAACTTGGGAAATTACAATTCCGGCCCGCATACTAGTAAAACACACAACTGATCAACATTTTAATAAACGAGACTACAGAATTAGTAATACAGGCAGTCTTGACCAGTAAAATTACTTAAAATCAAGAATAAAAACACACTATCACATAATACAATTTCCTGTTAGCGTTCATGCCAGTGTCACGTCGATTGTGAATAGACTGGGTCAGAGTCAGAGATTGTTGTCAGCACCTGGTAATGGGATTACAGTCTCGACGTGCCCTACAAAACACACGTTGGTTTTCATTCTCCACGTGGCGTCTGTTTCCAGCAACTCACGCCACATCTGACCTTAGATCGCGTCACAACTCCGTGTGGGCGTCACCCGATGGCATGTTGCCGCCATCTGCGTTTTTTGCAGTTTGAGCTTGTATACATTCTCAGTTTGATGTGTGTGTGTGTGTGTGTGTGTGCGTGCGTGCGTGCGTGCGTGCGTGTATTCTCCATCGTTTGCTCATATGTTTGGCTGACATTAATTTTTCAGGCGTTTGGAGCGAAGTGTTGACATGCCCTTTGATAAGTTTGTCCTGTGTGGTTTCAACTGTTTAGGGTATTTTCTTTCGGTAAGCAGCTGGTGACGTTGCATATATATGCATTGTCTAATGGCTCTTGATGCTCAAGTATCATCACTCATGCCTGTTTGTGACGTGGTACTAGTAGATTTTTTTTAATGCGTGGGGTGGGTGACTATAACGGTGAGTTAACAAGGAGTTAAACAATTGTTCATTTTCTTTAGCAACGAGGTATAGGCTGGTGCTTCGACTGGAAAGTTTAAGACGGACTTGTGTATGGTAAGATTGTCGACTAAGACTTATATGCATGCCGTGGGTGTTTGAGTCCACCATTGTAAAGACTACAAAGAGTTCGACAATAGTCTCTTTAGCAACTAGGTATAGTGTTGAACTTCGACTTGTCAGTTCACTTGTGTGTTGTAAGATTGTTATCAAAGGCTGGCCGCTGACGTCGAAATCCTGCACCCCGTGTACAGTGCAAGAACAACCTTGACAGACTATCCTGATTCAGCACAGTCGTCTGTCAAGGTTGTTCTTGGGGCATGAGTGCATGGGGTTTTCCAGTTTATTTAGTACTTCAGATGATACCAGCGATGACGACACGGGAAAAAATGAGATAATTTCGTACGTTACACAGACGTGGTGTCAGAGATCGAGGTCTCAGATGAGAGAAGAAGTGAACAAGTTAAGTCGCGGTTTACGTGTCTGGGTTTCCCATTACTTGTAGTACCTCAGGTGATACCTGTGATGACGACAAGAAAAAGTGAGCTAATCTAGTACGTCACACAGTCTTGGTATCAGAGATTGAGGTCTCAGGTGAGAGAAGAGAAAATGAACAATGAAGTCGCGTTTACGTGTCTTCCTGATGAGGGACAAAGTGAAAACGCACAGTGCCGTGTCATTTGTCATTTATGAATGTCCTGAAGATGACATCATGTGACCAGGCTGGGCGACAGGCCATGTGGAAAGACAGTCGCCGCAGACAGCGGACAAAAGCATGGGTGAGACTTGAAGGCCTTAAAATTCCTTTATTCTGTGTTCTTTAACAAGAATGCCAAGAACCGCAAAGCTCAAACACGCGTAGATGATAACAGACAGGACAGATCAAGATTTATTTTGTGAAGTATACTTAAGGAGCCTTCATCGGGGGCGGGGTTGGGGGGGGGGGAGAAAACAACTCTTCGTATCTCGATCTGTTGTTTTAAACAGGTTTCTTGTGTGGCGCGTTGCAAACAGACGTCAGGACGAGTTACTGAGCAACACAAGCGATAAACTTATGCTATGCTCAGCTCTACACATTCATTTAAAGCAGTGACAGTAGAAGATAATTGTAATGTTTAAAAACACACACACACACACACACACACACACACACACACACACACACACACACACATGGAACTGTGTCCATAGGTTCAGTCATAAATCTCGGACCGTACATTTGTTGCCCCACAATATTTATCGGACATTGCTCTACAGATAAATAATAATAAAAAGCTCTAACTAGCTTTTTACTTTGCCTGTGATCACAAAGGGTTCATGGGTTATCGGTTATCATCATGGTGCTGAAGATGTGATATAGTGAGATATATACAGGAGAGCTCACGACGCTTGGGGAGAAGTTTTGAAAAGAAACTAATGCCTATTGGAATAATACGCTGAAGAGATTAAGTTTTCTGTAGCTTCCGGAATGCAGCGAATGTTGACTGCTTCTTTCACGGACTTCCAGAAAACAGTTCCCTAGTCTCGGGACTGCATTCTTCAATGACCATCTTCCAGCTTCGACAGCTTCAGCCTTCACCGAGTTTTGTACAGTAGTTCTAATCTTGTACTGGGACACATATCTAGGTTTCTGTTCATATATATTTCTGGTCTGGCCTTTCTGTCCCTGATTCAGCGGTACGAGTATGATGTGTCAGCTGCGAAGGAAGGGCTTCTAATCACGCGAGTAAACAAACTGACGCCTGTTTACCGCCTGTATCCGTCATTTTTGTAAAGGCGCTTCTGTCATGAAGTAATTCAAACCGTCAGCTAAAGTTTCTTCAAGTACTGCTGTACGTCATCCGCACACGAGCGCTGACAGAATAGAGGTGTTGTTACAATCCCTAGGTTTCTTTTCAAACGCAGAGACGTACGTGTGTCAATTTGCACAAGAAAGCTTTCGGTTCAGCTCTCTCTCTCTCTCTCTCTCTCTCTCCTCCCTCCCTCCCTCCCCCCCCCCCGTCCCTCTCGTGTGAATATGGTAGTACAGCATCCCTAGTGTAGTAGGCTTAGTTCAGTCAAGGCAAGGTTGAAGACAGGTCCTTGTACCTATGCATTATTCATCCGTAGAATTTTTATTTTTTTGAAATTTCACTCTCTCTCTCTCTCTCTCTCTCCTCTCTCCCCCCCCCCCCCCGTCCCTCTCGTGTGAATATGGTAGTACAGCATCCCTAGTGTAGTAGGCTTAGTTCAGTCAAGGCAAGGTTGAAGACAGGTCCTTGTACCTATGCATTATTCATCCGTAGAAGATTTTTTTTATCTCTCTCTCTCTCTCTCTCTCTCTCTCTCTCTCTCTCTCTATTCATTCACTCTTTTCTTTCAAGACGCCTTCGTGAGGTAAACGTTAGTTTCTAAAAATGTCTCCATCACGAGAAAGCGAGACTGTTTAGATATCGGGCGTCATGTCATTCACACGGAACTTGAGCTCACTTCGTGGTATTCCAGCACGACAAGTAAAGTTCTTCAGGTTTCTATTTTCGTCATGAATTACGCACCTTTTTACGTCCTTGTGAAAGAGTTTCCTTTAGAGAAATTTCATTTGTAATCCGTACATGAAGTAGAGTGTAACGACCGGTTTGTCATTGGACAAAGAGAACGGCCCATAACTAAGTGCTTCCTCCTTCCCTCACCCCCCTCCCCACCTCCCAAACACACACACACACACACACACACACACACACACACACACACACACACACACACACACACACACACACACACACACACACATCCTTCGCAAAAACAGTACCAAATACTCCTGTTTATGAATGAATTATGTGACATGTACTTGTACATGATATGTACTTATTCTTCCTGTTACGTGTGGTGTGATAACTGACCGAAGAGGGTGGGTGGGTGTCAGGGAGTCAGTTTAACGTCCTTTTGCACCACGTAAGGATGATATCAAAGACGGGGCAACGAGAGAAAGGCCAGCACAAACATTTAGCTCCAGCCGGGACTCGAACTCACGACCCGAGCATTGAAAGTCCAACGCTCTACCATTCGGCTATCCCAGCTCCCCAACTGACCGAAGATGTTTCAGTAGACTTCAGTGTTCCCGCAAAAAGGAAACAGCGGGATGATGTGATTGCTATCCTCCACCTCCTTCTTCTTCCGTTGAGCAGCCTCCATCAGTGTGTTGATGATCCTGCTGCTGTTGTAGGGTTTGATCAGGATGCAAACAACAACAACAACAACAACAAAACTTAGGGAGCGGGCACCGTAGCCACGGATTTGTCAGTGCAGGCTGGCAGAGTGTTCCAGTCCCGCAGGTTTCTGGGTACGAAGGAGCTCTTCCTGTATGGTGCTAGCTCGAAGAATATTTGCAACAATCCATTCGATATCCACAGATATCCCCCGCCCCCTTTTCCCCTTCCAACCCACAAGAAACAAAGGTAAGCAAAATGTTTTTCGTAGGCCGTGGGTATCTTCAGCGTAAACGCCAACGTCTAGAGGTCGAACCTCAATCAGAACGCAGTTACTGTCAGTACTCAAACGAACTTACTCCGCCACGATTTGCCACGTGGACGTATGGCGTGGAGGAATGCTGAACACGTAATATTGTTTTCGTCGCTGCGTTTTCTCCCAAGGGTACCATGTCCCGCGTTTTATGCCCCTGCATTCACGTCATAGGTGCTGAGGTCTGTCACCGCTTGTCATTCGGACCTAGCACACCGTTACTCTAACGGACACGGATGACGTCACGCAGAGAGGTCGACTTACGGGGCCGGTCTTTGCCGGGAGGCTTTCGAATACCTCATCTTAACAGACGTAATGGAGGTTCTCTCTCTCCCCCCCCCCCCCCCCCCCCCCGTCACTGAGATAAACCTTCAGTTTTCTAAAACTGTCGCTGGATGCCAGTCAGTGTGCTGACTGACTCATTATAAACATCTACCTCCCGTGAACACTGGCAGTGTGTATTGAAGACCCTGTGTCCTTGGTTGATGCAGGTAGGATCACTGGGTTTTACGCATGGAGGGATTGGACATACCGAAAGGTGCCTCCCTCACCCAGAGGCCTGGCTTTGGAAGCTGATACGTGTCCTGAAGCTCGGCAAGACGTAGCAACGAGCTTTACAGAGGGGGTGTGTTCCCAGTCACAGGTATTTCCTGCGACATCATCAAGGGAAACTGGTGGATATGTAAACACCTCGTTAGCGGAATATGATTGATCAGCTCGCCACACATTCCTGACATAGCACTTTTCGGTCTGTGTCACATGTGACATGGAGGAGGGTGTGCGTGCGTGCGTGCGTGTGTGTGTGTGTGTGTGTGTGTGTGTGTGTGTGTGTGTGTGTGTGTGTTGTTGTTGTTGTTGTTGTTGTTGTTTTCTCACATGAAAGGAGAAGTTTTGCTCGCACTCAGCGCTCTAGGGTAAGGGCAGGTGCCTATGTGGCGATGGTGTGATAATTAAACGTGCAGTTCTGATGTCAGAAACGTTTTTGATCAGTTGTTGTTGTTTGTCTTGTTTTCTCACACGAAAGGAGAGGTTTTGCTCGCACTCAGCGCTCTAGGGTAAGGGCAGGTGCCTATGTGGCGATGGTGTGATAATTAAACGTGTAGTTCTGATGTCAGAAACGTTTTTGATCAGTTGTTGTTGTTTGTCTTGTTTTCTCACATGAAAGGAGAGGTTTTGCTGGCACTCAGCGCTCTAGGGTAAGGGCAGGTGCCTATGTGGCGACGGTGTGATAATTAAACGTGTAGTTCTGATGTCAGGAACGTTTTTGATCAGTGGCGCAATCTGTCTGGACCCTCCGGTTACGGCTCTTAGACCCTCACACATCAAAGACCAACTGAGTTTCAACCAAAAAGCGTGCGTGCTTGCATCTGCTTCATATTTATATAGTAAGGCCGCTGTCAGCGACACCACCACCACCACCAGAACAGTGGAGAGTCTTCTAATATATTTGATGGAGCGCATATGGGCTTTACCGAGGATGTAGATCTCTCTCATTAATAATAATAATAATAATAATAAATGGTATTTCTAGGGCGCATTTCTTTAAATAAAACTCAATGCGCCTATCACTCACTCACACTCACGCACATCATACAACGATGAACGTATTGAAGTTGAAACTAGACTGAACTGAACACATTGCCTGTCGCAGTAATGTGGAAGTCTTGACCTTTGACAAATACGCACGTTCGGTTCACTGACCGGCCAGCTCCTACATATACGTAAGGTGAAATCATGGGGGAGTCCCCAGGTCCAGTCACGTCGGCCGTTCGACGCTACGCATCCCACCTGGCCGAGGGGCCCACCACATCCGATAACCCACACACTTGTAAAGGTCAAAGCGCAGTACACAAGTCACCAAAAACGCACCTCCTTAGCAAAGCTATCTGCACACTGACAATAGTCGTCAGTTCCGGTCCCCTGTTTTTGCCCCGAAAAGGTGTCCCCAGTCAGCTTTTGTTAAGGGGACGTGAGGCTTGAAGATCATCATTATCGCTTCAGCAGTGTCTGTCTGGCCCACGCTTAAAGTTCAGACTTCGATTGCAGCCTTCTTGAGGTTCAGGTCACACACACACACACACACACACACACACACACACACACACACACACACACACACACACACACACACACACACACACACACACACACGCACGCACGCACGCACGCACGCACGCACGCACGCACGCACGCACACACACACTGACTATAGGACTATTTTTCATTGGTTGAAATCTTTGCCGATGCTGAACTGAGAGAGAGAGAGAGAGAGAATTAATTGTAGACAAGAGAAGCCCGCGGCTAGGGTTCTGTGTGGCAGTTTGCGCAGCGTCGCGCAAAGTGTGACGCCCTTTGATGATGATGATTGAACAAATCAAGTATGTGTAAATACCCCGGGGACACACGGCTGTCGCCAGTCATCTGCAACATCGTAATAACTGCAGCTCACACCCTCCCCGTCTATCTGTCTCTTTCTGTTAACTGGCTTGAAAACAGAAGTGATTGATTAATTAGTTCACACACACACACACACACACACACACACACACACACACACACACACACACACACACACACAGGGAGAGAGAGAGGGGGGGGAGAGAGACTGAGTAGTGAAGTTTAGAAGCGCAAACAAATTATGGTCCGTTTTGTTGTAGCTTTGCAACTGAAATTAACTAAATTTTCTTTGTGGTCTTGTAACACAGAGGAAATAATAACAATGATGATAATGATTACTGTTGTTCACCATGCTGGAATTACATCGTCTCAATCGTAAAATTGCCATAAGAAGAAGCGAAACGAAGACGTAGCCGAAGAAATTCGTAGCTGCTCTTCTGACGGAGTTCTCCGAGCGCACGGGGGGTAAGCAAAATGCCGACTGTCGACGACGTCGGCTCCCATTTAAACATGAGCATAATTATACACGTCTTTAGGTTGTAGTAACATATTAGTATAAGTCGGTTTCTGGTTGGTAAACAGCCCCTTTCAATCTTTCTAACCGACAACTGAAAAGCCAAAGCGTTTTTGTGTTTGTTGTGTTTTTTCAGTGCTGTTTTTTTTTTTTAATTTGGAAAAAAACGCGGTGCTATGGTGTGGAAACCCGCTGGTTTACGGTGCAATGATTTGGGGCGGAATAGCACCGGAAAAACGCCCGTCCATTTCGTTTGCACCCCCCGTGGAGCGCCGCAGAAACGGAAACTTAGTGTGTGAGCTATGACGCTCCCTCTCACACACTTATCCTCACACGCACACACACACACTCATTCTTTTCATTCACAAAGAGGCGAGCTTTCACCGCTGACTTGGCCCGCACATTAGGCCTATCCTTGAGTGCGCGAGGCCTACGGCTTACACATTGCACAAATGACCGAATTTTTCCACATGGGTTGTTTGCTGTGACTGTGAGCTGATCGAGTGACAGTAGTGGGACAGTGGGACTTGGTCGACATAATATCATATTCCTTGCGCAACCGTCGTACTTACCTGTACGCCACTGAGTCAGGGCATGAGTTGCTGTAACGTGCGGGGGATGAGTGTTACAGCAATTTCACCGGGGTATGTACTTACCCCGACAATAGCTTAAGACAGGTTTAACTGAGTCAGAACGTAATTGGAAGTGTGAGCAGTAGTGAATAGAACTGAAGTGGGTGGAGTTACCTAAGGACGTGGAAGTGCAAGCGAAGAGTGTGTAGAATTCGAATGGGCCCCGTGACAACGCTTTTGAAATGCGTAATTGATATGAGCAATCGCTGAGGCTCCGCCTTCAAAAACTCAGCCGGCGTCTTAGCACACAATCATTCGGAGATAAACAGCTCGTCTGGGGGGAGGTCTTGCGTCTATTTCGAGTGGCGTGACACCACAGAGGACAGGAAACAAAGGGAGAGAAAACAAACCGTTCGTCTGCTTCATCACGTCACCCAGAGACATCGAAGAGAAATGTCTCTGCTTCACCCACCGCCACTACCAGGAGCACGAGGTGGCCGGGCTACGGTATCACCTTTACGCCGCTGAATGTGTCAACATTTACTCTCGTGCCTGTGACAATCCTCACTGGTGCCGTTTTTAGACGTGGAGGGCGCTTGCCTTGTTGAAACGAAACGGCCGCAGTATCTAGGGATCGTCTTTAGAAAACGTTCACTTTGAACTCCGCACGGACCCTCCTCTCGTCTCGTCTCGTCTTCTCTGCCACTCCAAGCCACGCGGAGAGAACCTGTCCGTACTGACTTCGGGATATCTGGGCCAGCCTACCCCGAAATAACCCGCCGCTGATTCAGCCAGGCAGTGCTGTGGATTATTTTTGTCTCAGTGTCATCTGAAGAAGATGCAGGTTGACGATCTCCTGTCAGCTGGCTTCAGGACGGTTGTCAAGACAACGAGACGGATGCTGGGAGGCAAAGAGAGTGTTCCCGGAATGGAGATCATGTACAGGTGCTACATGGCCATTTGTAGTGCTCTGAAGGTGCGTGTTACTTTTGGGGTTTAACTTTTAAAGAAAACAAATCTATGTTACTGCTGGTTTTGATACTTGAAGGTGTCACACTGTTGGTGACTTGGGGCCAGGTTGGCCGAGCCGGTAAAGCGTTGGGCCGTCGATGCCTGGGTTGTGGGTTTTATTCCCGGTGTCCCGCGGTTTGGGGCCAGAAGTTTGTGTTTTCTTCTTACTCATAGCTTCGACTTTATCACCAAAGCACTGACCGTGATTTACATTGGCAAAACATCAAAAACTCTCTCCCAGCCACAAGCTTACATACTTGCTGATGGCAATGATTCAGTGCTGAGTTAATCTACGTTTAGGACTAGAAGTGAGTGGTCTTTGTGTTATACAAACTAAATATAGATGAAGCCACGGTCATGGCACTAACGATCTGTGTATGAGCAAAGTTTTCCTTGCCGAAAACGGGTTCCATTAGCCAAGAGCTAAGACCGGCTTCTGCCAGTACATAGACTGCATGTGGCGTCAACATTGGTGAAGTCACAGTGCCACTAATTGTAGCTAAGGAACGCTTTCCTTGCCAACTACTGTTTCTGTTCAGTAGTCCACTGTCCCTATTTCCGGCAGCACACAGCTTACACGCGGCGTCTGTTGATAGGAAATCCTGTCGGGGGTCCAGCCGCTCTTTATGTTCCAGCTCGGTCAGAACGGCAGGGGTGATAGTTTGAAAGACTTCAGTTTACTTGCGACCTTTTGACTCACACTTCATCCTGGCCCGGTACCTATTGTGCTGTGCCCCCAGAACAAGTATACAGGCAGTTACAGTACCCTTCATCCTGGCTTGGTACCTTTTGTGCCGTGCCCCAGAACAGGCATACAGGTATACAAGCAGTACCGTCGTTACAGGCTACAGGTGTTGACTTTCGGGCGATATTTCAACCACGTAGGGTAAACAGATCAAACGTACCCCCACCCCCCTTCCCCACCCCTTCCCCCCTTCCTCTTTTTCCCCCTCCACATACAATGGTTTACATTGGAGTGACGTTAGTCTAGCACGAACAGGTGTACCATGCCAAGTCGTAGACTTGGCCGTTGTTGTATAGAATTGTTATATGGCCAGGCATGCATGTTGAATGAATGTTCCTACACGTATGTGCCATTAGTGGCAGCATAGCTGTGGATTCTGGTTGTGTTAGTAACTGTGGTACGTGGGCAACGGTTGAGTCTGTGGTCGGAACGTGTAAAAACAAAGTCCATGTCAGAGAGGGCAGTTCTGCTGAGTGGAAATCAGACGGAGGCAGCATTGTATGGCTGTGAGTACGTGTAGCTGGTCTTTTTTTTATGGATCACGGATCCTTTATATCCAGTACTGATACTGGCGTGATAATATTGCTTTGTTGTTGTTTTTTCTTTATTGTTGTTTTTTGTTGTTGTTTTGGGGTTGTTGTTTTTTTTTTACTTCGCTCTCTCTCTCTCTCTCTCTCTCTCTCTCTCTCTCTCTCTCTCACACACACACACACACACACACACACACGGACTGCTCAGTCGTAGAGCAAAACTGAGAAGGCAGTCTGCACCATACGCAGTGAGATCAGCATCCGCAGCTGTTTCTTGAACATCGTTATTGCTATTTCTAAACGATCACGGTGGCGCGAGTTCGAGCAGTGACTGACTGAGCCCATTACCACGCGTGATCACCACGGCGTTCTGGTCGATCACGAAAACCCATTGTCCCTCTTGGAAACCTGACTTCCGTTCCCTCCTTGAACGTGGTCAGACAATCTATTCCCCGGAACCACATAGTGTTCACGGCTGGTCACGTTTTCATTAGGTCGCCAGAGGAGACACCTGCTCCCCGGACGGTCTTTGTGGTCAGGTGCTGCCAGACCCGGAAGGCCCATTACCAGCGGCAGCAGCGGTATCACCATTAGTAAGCATTACACTGATTGCTTTCGCGGATGGAGCCTGCCATATTCATGTTCAGTCTCTAATCATTTTACCTGTGGCGTCTTCAGTCGTGGACAGCTGCGGTTGCGGGGGGGGGGGGGGGGGGGGGGGGGGGGGGGGGGGGGGGGGGGTGGGGGGTGGGGGGGGGGGGGGGGGGGTGCGGGTATCGTGTTCTCTCATTCAGTTCGCAATTACTGGTTTAGTTTTTACTGAATGCGAATCGTGACTCCGCCATGCTGAAGTCCGTCTGAACACGGACTGAGTATGATGATAAGCTGGACGGAAAAAGTTGATCAGTTGGGGAGAGGGGGGGGGGGGCATTTGTTGTTCGCATATTCGCTACTCTCTCTCTCTCTCTCTCTCACACACACACACACACACACACACGCGCGCGCGCGCACGCACGCACGCACGCACGCACGCACACGCACGCACACACACAGTGCCACACACACAGAGCATTATTATATACACCTACAACAATATTAATTTCCGGCTTGGCACAAGCCGCAGTGTATTCACAAAACACGATTCCAACTGTGCAGGCCAGGCTCAGCACTTTGATCTCTCTCTCTCTCTCTCTTGCCATCTGTAAATATAGTTCCTCGGTCACAGCACACCTGCGCACCAGCGACCAATATTTAATGTACCTGGCCTTAATCTGCCACGCGCGGATTAGCGAAATGTGCACAAGGCCTCATGCTTGGCACAGTACCTGCGACTTGGCCAGAAACTTATTGTACATGTATTTATATACCACCCTACAGTATCTGGCCTGAGTGACTAGTACATTGCAGTAGCAGTAGCCTAACAGTCGATTTACCTTGTAATGGCGCTGCTGACTTTCCCTGACAGTGCCACACAGATGACAGACGTTTTGCAGTATCTTACAGTTACAGTGAGTGTTTTTGGTGTGTGTGTGTGTGTGTGTGTGTGTGTGTGTGTGTGTGTGTGTGTGTGTGTGTGTGTGTGTGTGTGTGTGTGTGTGTGTGTGTGTGGCACGGTGTGTGTGTGTGTGTTGTGTGTGTGTGTGTGGCACGGTGTGTGTGTTGTTGTGTGTGTGTGTGTGTGTGTGTGTGTGTGTGTGTGTGTGAGCTTACCTGCTTTGGCTGATGTCACACGGGAGTGGGTTTTTTTTAGTCCAAACAAACAACGAACATGGTGTTTGTCCGTGTTTCGCGTGTGGCATGCGTCGATCTACATCACACCTTTGCTCCATTTTTTCTGGAATGTGTTTTGCGATATTTCCCATGTTTGTTCGAACAAAAAAACATCTCCCGTATGTTATGAGCCTTAGTGATGTGCGTGCTATACATGGTGGACATGTGGATCAAGCGGCATGGCACATGTCAGTCCCGACTATCTTTTGTAAGTGTGTGAAGTGTTTGTTACACGCTTCTTGTGCGTGCACAGTACAGTATGTAGAACGTTCAGAAATTTCCTATGCAAACCAAATCCTTTCGCTAAACTTTGATTTGCGGCAAGTGTCCTCTCAGTCATTGCAGTGTAGTTCTCCTGAACTTCAGATCTGAAAAAAAATGATTACCTGTACAGTTATTGGAACAGACAACAGCAACAACAACAGCAACAAATACATTCACTACAAAATCTCTGACCCAAACCTTTGCTTTCCTACACACACTCCCCTTATTTTGCTGGAACATAAAGCTGGTAGTCTGAAACCAGCGAATGTTTAGTGACATTGTTACTCAGATGTGCTGTCTCGCGAGTCTAGACTCTTAACCACATTGATCTTTCGTCACAGTGAGGTCTTTGAAATTGGATTTGTTTTGGTCGTGCTGGTTTTGGCGTGAGGTAATGCATTATTCACATTACCTGGCCGCGGCACTGCTGTACTTGACTGGTGAGGGGATGGCGTGTGCTGAGGTCTTATCATTTTTTATTTATTTAAAAAAAAAAAAATCAGCCCTGTACCTGAAGGAGATTTCTGTGATCATGACTGCGTGTTTGGTGTGTTGCACTTTGTAAATACAGTTAATTGTTTGATCAGAGGGTTTTCTTTTTAGCTCCCTCAGTTATTGGACAGACTCCCATAACTTATCAGCATGACTGGCATTCTGTCACCACGTTCAGATAGAACCTTAAATTAAGCGAACCTTAGAAGAAACACCTATCTCTTCAGCTACGTTTTCTGAAATGTACGCCGTAATACTTCTTTTAGCCTATGTATGCTGTTGTGGATGCTGACTTTCTTTGTGTGTGTTTCCTTAGACAGTGGTTTGAACTTAAAATACTGTGAAGTGTGCGCTACTTATTTATGTATTCATTTAGTTTTGTTATTGATTGGTTAGTTCATATTGCTTGTCTCCTCCAGAAATGTGCTTAAGAAGCAGGAAGGGACAGCTATCCTAACTGAACAGGCCAGCTGAACGCAGTTCAGTCTAGGCGGGTTGGCAGATCAGCAACATTTTAATTCTTGACTGTGGGGGGCAGTCATTGTTAATACATCATGTAAAACGTTGTGTGCTAATGGTGGTGCGCTTGCCGTCTGTTGCAGACTGCCCTGGACCTGACGGCCCCAGCGAGCGATGCGCTGCTCAAGAACAGGAAGAATGCCTGGATACAGGTGGCCGGACACCCAGGTATGTACACTTACATGTCCCTGCATCTATCACCATCTAATAATAATACTGAGGCGGACTCAGGACCCAGGCGACACCAGCGTCTGTACCAGGTGTGGGCGGATAAATGTCTTTGAAATTCGTTACCGCGGACCGACAGATGGACTGTTGCACAAGACAGCCAGGGCTTGTTGCTATGTTATATTTACACGACCAGGCAGCTGTTACCTAACCCAGATCACATGCCGCTACGTGGAGATGTAAAACCGGCCATTTCAAAGCTTACTATGCCAGCTTATGTTTTTGAACAGTTTCATGTGGGAGTGCGCTTGCACACTCGAAATACTCTCTCTATCTTGATGATTAGTTCAACTCTTATTTCGCTACAACGTTGTTAACATTTTGCGCGAATGATCGAACACTCAAATACTAGGACTGTTGTCGGTGACAGTCGCCCTCAGTGTATAAGCTGCATCAGTGAGTACGCTTCTGTTGGCTCAGTGCCAGTTTTAGAGACCCTGTCATGGTGCAAGTGTGGAAGTGGTGTCATGATAGATACAGTGTACCACGGAAACAACAGAACAATATGAGAGCATACAGATCATAGATATTGCCTCTCTGAAGCTGCTTAAGCTTAGCCCATAAACTATTTTAGGTTCTTCCAGTGTAATTTTGAATTTTGTTTTATCTGCTTGCTGAGCTGATAAACTGTGTTATTGTTTATGTTCCCCAGTATAATTTTAAACTTGCTTTATTTTACTTGATGAGCTGATAAACTGTTTCTGCTCCCCAGTGTGTTTTTAAAGTTTGATGCTGAGCTGATAGACTGTTTTGGGTTCCTCTGGTATAATTTTAAACTTGCCTAAGTTGTTTGCAGAGCTGATAAACTGTTTATGTTCCCCCCCCCCTCCCCCCGTGTATTTTTAAACTTGCCTAAAGGGATTGACAGGCTAATGCATCTGATCAGCCCTGCTGTGTTCGTGCTATTCTTGTTTTACTTGTAGGCATAATATTATTACCACTAGTTGGCCTTTGTGCTTTCTTATGTTCAAGCTTTGCGTAAATGTGATTGTCGGAAGAAGTTGACATATATAATTAGCATTGAGCGCATGCAGAGTTAGATTTGACGTCAAATGGCAAATAACGTTTTGTGAACATTTAGTCACCGGTGATTTGTGGTAACGGCTGATCCTTCTCATGATTACTTTCTATGATAATGCTGAATTATTTTGGTGGCAGGGGAATTATATTTTTGACCCAGTCATCTCTAAAAGGCATCCATAATGATGATGATCATTATCTCTTGAAAAGCCATGATAGTACATGTGGGCAGATGTACATTAAATTATTCTTTGATTTTTTTTATTTTTTTTATTTATTAGTATAATAACTGTATTATTTCTTGTTTTTAGGGTCCTTTGCGCCTGCCGGCCCTAACACAATCTGGAAAAAGCGAATGGAGAAAGAGAACTACGAGACAAAGACGTATCAGGCGCTGATGGATGAACCGCTGCGAGACATGGTGCCCACCTTCCACAGAGAAGTGGAATACAATGGAGAATGTATCCTTTCTGCGGCAATTGCTTTGACTGCCGACGGAGATGCTACGGCTACCCCCTTCTCTGCCCCCCTCCAGAATAATTATGATTTTTCACTCTGTGGGGTTGGCAGCTATGCCATTTACAGTCTGCTAAATTTTGCTCGCCGATGTTCACTGCACAGCATTTCGAAAAGACATTGTTCAACTTTCAGCCTCACTACCATTTTACCAATTGTTTTGGGTGTGGGTGTGTGTGTGCTCTGTTTTTGTGGTTTGTGGTAGTTTGTAGTAGTTCCCAGAATGCATGATTACAGGTCCATGTTGTTGTCCTTGACGTTTTGTTAGATTTTATTGAGATGGAGGATCTTTTACAACACTTCTCTGACCCCAACATCATGGATATAAAAATGGGGAAAAGGTGAGGACGGTGACCTCTTTCACTTTTTGTTTTTCTCACTTGCTGGCTTCTGTATCCCCCCTCCCCCCCACCCCCACCAACCACCCTCTATCAGCTTTTATACTACATGTATACAGTGATAAACTGTTTGCTGTTGTTACTTGCATTATTGAAATTATTGAATAAATCTTTTATTAATGAACAAGGCAGGTTGTACCAGCCAAGTTAGAGGGAGACTACTGAGAAACTTACACAACGTACCATTTATTCTCAGGACGTTTCTCGAACTGGAAGTGAAGAACCCCGTGCTCAGGAAAGACCTGTACGAGAAGATGGTGACGATCGACCCTGACGCGCCAACGGAGGAAGAGAAAAAGCAAGAGGCCATAACGAAACTGCGATACATGCAGGTATGTAGTTTCATCCCTTGAACTGGATTGACAACTGGCACAAGAAGTTACATGTACTGACAACTATTTGCAATGTCAGGTGCCTTTTTGCGTACGAAACTCTGCCATTCATATTTCCAGCTGTTGTTTGTGGGAGGTTCTGTCACGTTGCCCAGAACAAGCGGGGCAATGCTAGATGCTGATCCTTGCTCGTGCATGTGTATTGTTGTAGAACTGTTTGGAAAATCACTTCTTTATGCAAAGGACAGAGCTGCAAGTCCAAGTCAAGATGTCCTCAAGTGTGTGTATTCATGCAGTGCTAGATTCCTGTACCTGTTTTAACTTTACGGCCTTTTTCTTATCTCCACAGTTCCGGGAACAAGAGAGTTCAACAGCAGACCTTGGGTTCCGGATAGAAGCAATAAGGGTGAGTATTCATGGGCAGTAAGCTTGTCTCTCTGTTGTGTATTGCCAGTGTTCGATGGTGGTAAAGGTGTTAGTGCACACGTCAAATTACACACACACACCGGCCCCCCATAGTGTAGTGGTTAGCACTTCCGACTTTGGACCGGGAGACCCGGGTTCGAGTCCCAGCCGAGGCAAGCGGGATTTTTCCTACCTAGGTCGGCTCCTACCCAGAGCGGGTGTGCTGTGGGCAGCGGGGAGGCTGTTGCCACACAGCCGAGATTCACCCACTTCACGGGTGCGACTTTGGGGGTGCTTCGCTTGGTATGACACGTCTTATGATGTGGATGATTACACGGCCGGCACCGCAGATGAGGTAGTTCCCGGGCCTGGTTAATGCCGGGATATTTATGACAGGAAGTGTGGAATGCGGCCCTGTCCCGCAGTCCCAAACCACACGGACCTCCATAGTATTATCTTACCATCATCATCGTCTCCATCTCATGCATAATAAAAATTGCCCCAGCTTCCGAGCCCTCCATGGATTCCACCCATTACCAGGGAGGAACACCAGTGGAGCTGGCAAAGAGTTGTGGTAGCAAAAAAACAAAAAAAACACACACACACAGATTGCACACGCACGCGTGCGTGCACACACACACACACACAGTGCTCTTGCATTGTTCATGAATCCTGATTTTCAGCGTGTCACAATCTGTATCTGCTTAATTTTTCAGATGTCTGGTGAACCTCCCAACACAAACCTCAAGAAGACCAAAAGTAAAGAACAGGTATGCTCATTTGATTTTGATATAGTAAAAGGGGAAATATTTTATTGTCTTTCGTTATTTTATTTCCGTCTCATTTGATCAGTCTTCTGTGATTAAATCCAGCTTGCAAAATTATAGCTAACTACGTTGCAAATTGAATTTTCATCACACTTTGATACTTGTCTTGTTGTCTTTTTCATTTCATTATTTTAGTTTCTTATTTATTTATTTATTAGGCCTGTACTTACTAATCATGAATGTGGTTGCAATGTCTTTATTCAGGTGGCACAAGTGATACTCAAATTTTTCAAGTGCCAGTATCCAGCTCTCGACACCTTACTGACCAGACTTATCAGCATTCGAGAAAAGTTCGAAAATTCCAAGTTCTTTAAATGTCATGAGGTTGGTAGCATACTTACAGTTCATGGCGGTTACTGTATTGGTTAGTACATGTATGTTTAGTTGTAGAAAATCATTGGAAAACCTGTCAAATGTCAGTTGAAAGAAGATTTTTTTAAGTAGTGTTAAATAATAAAATTAAAAAGCGTGAAAGTTGCAGATGGCTTTTGTTGGTTCCCCAGCTGGTAGATTAAGTTTGTAATAGGTGAATAGATTACTCAATAAATCAATGACTAACTTAATGAAATTACATGTAATAAGATGTACTCTTGCCATGTTTTGTAGACCTGTTGAAATAAATAAATAATTGAATACATAGATATAATAGGTAAATAAAATGAATAAATGGTGGGAAAAAAGTACACTTGCCCAGTTTTGCTGACAAAAAAAAAAAAAAAAAAGATTTTTTTTCTAAAAACTTGTGCCTTTGTGTGTCTTCCTGTGTGTTGTCTGAGGCCGCCTTTTCACACTTTGCATTGTTTTGGTGAATTTAGATCATAGGCAGCTCATTACTCATCATGTACGATGCGGAGAAGACAGGTGCGTGGATGATCGACTTTGCAAAAACCATTCCCGTGGACAGCAGCCTCACTCTGGACCACCGATCACCATGGAGAATCGGCACTCACGAAGACGGCTACCTCAGTGGACTAGACAACTTGATAATGGTAAGGTTTGGGATCGTTGTTGTTTTGTCTGCTTCATGTACAGCTGTAATGCAATTTAAAAAAAAAAAATTCTCAGACCATTTTGGACTCCCCCCTGACTGGTGCACTGCACCAGGGTTGCACATTCAAGTCGGTTCCAGGACACTGACCTATAAAAATTTAAAACGTCCTATTTTTCCCACCTCAAACGGACATTTGTCCTGTTAAAATTTTTATTGCCACTAAGTGGTCAGGACACTGTGTCCTATCACTTTGCTGTTTCCAGGACACTTTGTCCTATAGAAGCTGTGGAAAATGTGCAACCCTGCTGCACTGAAAATTTTATTTAAAATGATTGTGGCTTGTAGTGAGGTTAGGTTGTCAGTCTGCCTTGCTGTTCATTCTTTGAAAAGAATTGTGGATGTAAACTAACTTTTTTTTTAATCCTGATGACATAAGTAGGTTATCATCGTGTAAAGCATTGGAAGTAGAAAACCATTCTTTCTTTCTTTTCTTGATTGTTTATACGCTGTGTCAGGTGTCGATAATGTCTTGTACAGAGTGTGTTGTTTTGTCTTTTCAAACCCTTGTGTGATAAATGCCTACATTTTTCTCTGCACATATCTGTCTGGTTGTTTGCCTTGTCAACTTCAAGATTGTAATAATATATATGGCTTTTAAATAGTTCAGTCTCCCCGCCGTTCTAGTATCACTAGGTTCTTTCAAGGATAGATATTTTTATACTGTATGTATAATCATATACATGTGCACACGAAAACATGGAAACACAAAACTGTCAACTGATGATGATGATGATGATGATGATGATGGAGACTTGATATAGCGCACGGCTCCACCCTAACTGAGTGCTCAGAAATTTCGAAATTCAAAAATTGGCATTGGCGATGGCAGCACTAGTTGTAACTTGACTGTAGCAAGGGAAGTAACTGCTTGTTAGACCGGGACCTCATTCTATTCCTCTGTTGCAGATTGTGCAAGGCATTGTGGATGACAGACACGAGAATGTGACAGTAACAGAAGCGGCCAAAGGCGAGAGCTGATAGGACAGAGCTCTGATATTAGTGATGTTACTTCAGAATATCCAGCCCCGTGTGGCATGAGAATGACCTCAGCAGCATTCTTTTTCGCCATGTTGTTCACCGGTGCTCGAGCATCGCAGTGTGCGGCAAGACTAAGGTGGTTCTGTTACGCCAGTGGATTTGGCCTGTACCTGTGGCGTGTTTTGTCATCAACAAGACAAAACAGTGCAGGATGGCATGCGGAGGAAGAGATGCAGACTTGGATGTTGTTGAATTGACAGATGTTTTCATGAGCAGGATACTCTCAGAACCTGTCCTTGAGAGATGCTGTGGTGATTATGTTACGCTGGTGAAAACAGCTGATGTGTGACCGTCCTCCACATTTGCATCATTGCTGACTCAGCAGTCAGGAAATCAGGCTGCGGTGATGAGTGAATGAACATTTTGAAAATGACAGCAGACAAAGTGCTAGATTCATTTACTGAGGATCTGAAGCAGGGGAGAGAATCCAATCACCGAGGAATGGTGCAAATTGTTTTTCTGCGATAACAAGTTACATCAGTGCCTTGTATGTCTGACGCATGCAGACACCTTTCAGTGATTCAATATTGATTTGCGTTCACATCTGCCGTGATTTGGATTATAGTGAAGGGCGGGCAAAATTAGTTTTACAAGCAATTTTAGGCAGTAATAAACTTTCTGAGTTTGTGATGTGTATTTTGGGGTCTTAACTATCACAGTCACACGTTAAGATGCGTAAAGTGTATGTTTTAACTGTAATCAAAAGGTATGGTTGATGTTTTGGTTTTAGTTTTAATCATACATAAAACTAATGTGTCAGGCATAATTATGACTCGACAGTTCAGGTGGTTTTAGGGAAATATAAATCAGTGGAGGTGCCACAGAACTCCGCTTGACAAAATCAAAAGTCACTCCATTATATTCCTTGTGTCCAAAGTTTGCAAATAATGTTTGAGGCGAAGGATAATAATTTTTTTTCGTGAGTGATAAGATAGTCAGTAAAGATATTGTGCAGTAATCTCAACCCATTTACATTTTCAAGACACATACACAAGCAATGATAATGATTTCAGGGCCAGAAGTGTTTTGTGGTTTTCAGTTTTACTATCACTTTTCAAAACTGTTGGCTGTAGCTTTGTCAGGAGTCTGTGTTCCTGATTTCTGGCATTGAGCATCATGGTGTCGTGTGAATATGAGACTGTATTTCATTCTGTGCAGAAACAAGTGTTGACAGAATCAAATGTGTTCATTCTCACTGAAGGTACTGCATAACTTGTGTGCATGTACATGTACATTCTTTTTGTACTTTTGGTATAAACAATAAAATACACTGTACATGAAAGGTGATCTTTACCAGCACTAGACCTTGAGCAGTGAATGGTATTCCTAACTAAAAGTTGACTTGCTTGTCTCGTGAAGTGTACTTTCCGAATCATGTTCTCAATTGAATGCATACTGTGCCTAATAAACTGTGTGTATTCAGGGTGTGTTGGTACAAAATCCAGAACCTCCAAGCTGTTCAACCTGCTCAAGTTGTCTGCTCTTTAAAGTAGAGATTTCTTGAATGGGCCAATTCCGTCTTTGCTGCGCCAACTTACGGTTTGGAACAGTTTCACTCTTGAGTGTGCTTGTACACTCGAAATACTCTTATCTTAATGATTAGTATAGCTTTTAATGTGTTGATGTTGTTTTCACTTTGCGCGAGCGGTCAAACGTTCAAATTCTACGACCATTGTTACACTACTGGAGCGCTCAGTGTGGTCGCTGTGTCATCGAGTAGGGTTCTGTTGGCTTAGTACCAGCATTACAGACATTGTCACTGTCGAAGTGTCTAAGTGGTGTGATGATAGATACCACAAAAACAGCTCAGAGCGATCTGAGAGCATTAAAATAGTAGCCGGAGCGCAATTTCTGACACACGATTTCCTATGTGAGAGTTAACTGTAGGGAAATGCTAGTGCTAGGGGGATTGTTACAAATTTCATGATTTGCAAAATGTTCTAACGGTAAAGATTTAAAAAGCACAACGGCTACAGATCACCAGACTACTATGACTTTTTCAAATCTCACAGTTAAAAATGTCTCTCCAATCGCACTTGCTGTTTGTTTTAATATCAGACAGTAGGTGTAACAATTCACAGTTATTTCCTGCGCTTGAATGTCAGCACTCAGCTGTTCACCTACAATGCATAATCACAGAATTTCAGTGGCCATTCCTTGTGTACAAAGTATCTTAATATTGTATTTGTTTTAAAGAATAGCTTGTCAGTTCCTTCATGTAACAAAACTTTTTGAGTCATTGAAACTGTAGAATCATAGAGGATAGTTGTACAGATCTATTTATTCCATACTAGGCTGGCTTAGTTGTAGGAGTTCCACTTGAATGTAGTCCAGTATATGTGTCCTGGTTTTTTGTTTTTTTTTAAACTGATTGTTTCCAGTAAGCAGAAAGCAGGATAACAAGGAAAGAGGAGAGGGGGCTGGGTGGGGATGCAGAGTAAAGAAAACAAAGATACGGCCAGTTGTGTGTAAGTGGTTGTCAGTGGTATTTGAGAGGATGACTGTGCTGTGTGTATGTGAGAGGATGACTGTGCTGTGTGTATGTGAGAGGATGATTGTGCTGTGTGTGTATGTGAGAGGATGACTGTGCTGTGTGTATGTGAGAGGATGACTGTGCTGTGTGTATGTGAGAGGATGACTGTGCTGTGTGTATGTGAGAGGATGACTGTGCTGTGTGTATGTGAGAGGATGACTGTGCTGTGCGTATGTGAGAGGATGACTGTGCTGTGTGTATGTGAGAGGATGACTGTGCTGTGTGTATGTGAGAGGATGACTGTGCTGTGTGTATGTGAGAGGATGACTGTGCTGTGCGTATGTGAGAGGATGACTGTGCTGTGCGTATGTGAGAGGATGACTGTGCTGTGTGTATGTGAGAGGATGACTGTGCTGTGTGTGTATGTGAGAGGATGACTGTGCTGTGTGTGTATGTGAGAGGATGACTGTGCTGTGCGTATGTGAGAGGATGACTGTGCTGTGCGTATGTGAGAGGATGACTGTGCTGTGTGTATGTGAGAGGATGACTGTGCTGTGTGTATGTGAGAGGATGACTGTGCTGTGTGTATGTGAGAGGATGACTGTGCTGTGTGTATGCAAGGGATAGTTGCAGTGCAATATGTGGCTGATTGATGTATTAACAAGCGTTATAATGCATTATGAGGGAAAGTACTAGGAAAAGAAGGAACAGATGGACGGGGAGGGTGGAGGGACGTATCGAGCGGAGGGGTAGGGGTGTCTTCAGATGTCAGATTTTGTCCATCTGTGCAAAACAATTTTCTTTTCTTTTTTAAATCTGTTTTATTGTGGTTTATGAAGTTTACTGTTGGGGATAGGAACCCACAACCTCTTTGATCAATCAAAAAAGTTTTGCCATTAGTCCACCACCTGTGTCTGAAATGGAAATTCAGTTGCAGGTTCACAATACAGACACCTACAGATATTAATTAGATTTGACAGATCTGAGGGGAGTTTTCCTATCCACTTTAATCCCATGATATGTATGATATCTGTTATGTATGAACACAATACATAGATATGGATTTATTTGGTACACTGCAGTGCCATAATGGGCAAACGTGCTAAGTGAGTTATTGGTAGCAGGAAGCTTTGCCCAAATTCCTTTTCGTCAAAGCTGTTTCACTCATTATTTTTGATAATGTATTCCTAAAGACTTCTCATCCAATAAATTAAAAAAAAAGAAAAAAAGTTGTCTATTTTTGCTGTATGCATTTTGGTATTCTCAAAAAATAAAAATCACATTCTGTTGTAGAAATTTCCAGCATCACTGAAGTGATGTGGGAAAATGTGGGGCAACATTTTGGCGTAGTTTGGTGTGTTTTGACAAAAGGGACAGTGGGGCATTTTGACATCCTTGAAAACGAAAATCACATTCTGTTGGAGTTTTGTGCTTCACTGGAAAGGGGGGGAGGGGGAGACTGTGGGCAACATTTTGGCGTACTTGTGTCTTTTGGCTAAAGAGACATTGGGCAAAGTCGCCTGCCACCAAACCAGTGGTTGGCCATGATTGTCTCACAGTAATTATTTTTGGTTGTGTATACTCAGTCATTGCTATTAGCTGTTTGTTTATGCACACACATGGTCTGCATAAATAGTGGTGATCTGTTCTCACAAAATGGTGGATAATTTGACTTTTGTCAATGTTGATATTAACACGTATTCAGAAAGAAAAGAAAATGCTGTGTAATTTGATATAAGAATGGCAGTTGTACTCCAAAAATACAGGCATCATTTGAAGCTGGTGGTGGTACTGACTGTGCAAACTGAACCCCAGCTCTGGTTATGTGTGTTAAGTGGAATGTCCAGGCTGGGGAATTGCTGAGGAAAAGAAAAAAAAAAAAGACTGAAACCTAGGCTGGCGTGCAGAGACAATGCCCTGCTGGGGGAACACAGGGGCAACGCCCCACTTCAGAGAACAGATTTTTTAGCATTTTTAAAGGCAGTAAGTAGCGTCTCCTGGCACTCAGTGTAAAATACTGCCTTGATACTGACACTCATGTCTTCTTCAAAAATGAAATTAGACTGTCCCATATGGTATTACATGTATCGTGATAGTGTGTGCAACCTTTTTCCTGCTGCCGTTACTTTGACTGAAAATTCCCCAGCCTGAATGTCACAGTTTGACTAATCCACCATTTCATGAGACCAGAGCACTTGATGAAGACTGTGGGCGTTACGTGCATTCCAGAGATTTTTTATTATTTATTGCACAGTATGTCCCTTGTAAATGTGATTACAGTACCTCTCCCATTGTTGACAGCAAGCAATGATGAGGACTGCCTATGTTTATTCATGTCTTTGCTCCCAAAAATGCTACATAAGAGTTATGTTTCTTCAGGGTAATTTTGTTTGTTTGTTTTCGACTGTGCGCATCCCAAAGAATAGGATGTATTTTTTTCGTTTGTGGCTTTAAACCAGTTTGGTAAATATGCTTTGTAATGTTTTAAGTTGAAAAATACACCCAAAGTCTGCATGTCTTTTTGTTTTGTTTGTGATTTGGTGATTAATGTGCCTTTTTCATGACCTTTGCTTATTTTTGAAACACTGTGCAACTTGTGGCGAGCACACAAGTATTCAGTCGAAAATTATGAAAAGAAAAACTTTTGAATTAAATGGGCAAATGTATAAGTGCTTGTCACCTACTCACTCTGTGTGTGTGTGTGTGTGTGTGTGTGTGTGTGTGTGTGTGTGTGTGTGTGTGTGTGCGGCTACTTACTCTTTGTGTGTGTGCGGCTACTTACTCTTTGTGTGTGTGTGTGTGTGTGTGTGTGTGTGTGTGTGTGTGGTCTGGCGTGAGAACTAAACATATGACTCAGTATCATTGTTCATCAGTATTCATCAGATAACACTGACGGATTCAACAAGCCACACACTCAGACATTTTCCCTTAATTAAAGGGTCCTCACCTGAGGTTTGCTTAGCTGAATCTTGTCACAACTTCATCTGATATCCAATTTTGCTACAGGCAGGCTAATTTGCACACAACTGTTCTACATAACAAAAGCCACAACTAAGTGTCTGCTGAATAGTAATGATTTCAAACCTATTGTCCATTCATTGCCTGAAAATAACCTTCCGTAGGCCCGCGGTGGTGGTGCCACAGTCAAGTAGTGTTATCGAGTGATATTGACCGACGCGGCTACTCGCAATGCATAACGGGCCTGCGCAGAGAGCGACCTCCTCCTTTTCTTCTTCCCATTAGCGCCGGTGTGGTATAGTTTATGGACCCCCCGGTCCAATAACTTTAAGTTAATGGACCCCCGGGGTCCAACAATTATAATCAGAGGGTATAATTATTGGACCCCCTCTATGGTTGTTGGACCCCCCTTTCACTTATGAAGAATTCAATTAACTTATAGCTCTATTCTCTTTTCTATCACTCGTACACGACACATTATGGTTTAGGAGTAACCTTGGTACAGGTAAACTGACTAGCTGAGGTATTGACGCAGACACACTGGACTTCTGAAGGGAAAAATATGCTGTGTGGTGTTGGAGGGGGGGGGGGGGGTGTCGGTGTCGGTGTTGCCGATGTGTGAACTGAAGTGCGCTAAACATATTTCTGCAAGTAAAACTGATACTAGTGATAGTGTCCAATATTGAACGGTGATAGAATATACACTGATGAGTCAGGATGGGGGGCGGGGGGTCACATATGGGGGTGGGTGGGGGTGAGGGTGAGTATTTGGACAATCATGTGGGTAGGGATGGGGGGATCTATCTGCTCCAGTCGGAGGGGTGGGGAGGGGGTATGTGGGTTAAAGGGTTGCGGGCTGTAGTGGATGTGTGAATTTTGACGTTGCGCGCATGTGTGTGTGTGTGTGTGTGTGTGTGTGTGTGTGTGTGTGTGTGTGTGAGGGGGGGGGTCAATATGGATGGAGAGGGGTGGTGTGGTTGCGTTATAATTATGTACGGAGAGGCAGGGTCAATACGACGTAGGTGGAGAGGAGGGGGGGGGGGGGCGGTGTACATGGAGGAGTAAATTTAAAAAAAATATTGATGGTGTAATGCCATTTTAATATTTCAGGCAGTTTATTTGTTAATGGCCGGTTAAATCTGTGATTCCGACATGTTTACGTCTTTTGTAAATCGCCATAACCTTGTAAACCACGTTTTGTTTTCTGTATTTTAACCACGGTTTTAAAGTTTTATAATACTTGTGTCTGCTGGCCTCTTAAAGATTTTTTTAGAAAATATTTACCATTGAGATTCTAATCACTTTTTTCTTTCAATACCAAGAATGATTTATTTTTGTAAACATGTTGATAATAACCAGTAATTAATGATGAAAATAACTGGATTGGAGCCTGAATTATACACGACACATACCACTCATAAAAAAAAACCACCTTCTCCGTGTGTGTGTGTGTGTGTGTGTGTGTGTGTGTGTGTGTGTGTGTGTGTGTGTGTGTGTGTGTGTGTGTCTGTGTGTGTGTCTGTGTGTGTTCAAACATCACAGGGAGATCTACAAACAATCACGACATGGGTTAAAACACCTTAAGTAATGAGAAACACCTTTAAGTAACAGGGGGGTCCAACAGCTATAGGAGGGGTCCATTAACTTTAAAGTTATTGGACCGGGGGAGTCCAAGTACTATGGGGGTCAAACAACTTTATGACACCGGCGTAGTACAGATCGCGCCGTTTGGCCGTATTGGGCGAACTATACCAACGCAGCCACGCTCATTGACTACGCTATTTCTTAATTCTTAATTAATTTTAATTTAATATAATTAGTTGAGTCTGTGAGTTTCAGCTCTAGTGTAACAAGTCTCTTACCCCTTACAACACAACAACGACGACGACAACAACAACAATAATAATAATGATAATAATAATTGGTATTTTATGCATGTTTTTTTTAAAACCTTATTTCTTGGCTCAAAGCACCGCGAACTGAACCCAAGACTTACGCTGACGTGAATCACACGCATTCTCTTAGACACACGTCATGAAGACATTCACACGGTGCGAAGAGTCAAGCTATTTCAGTTTTGGAACTTAGCGTTGCATTTTTTTTTTTTTTTTTTTTTTTTTTGTGGACTGAAATATCCAAAGCAGAAATCCGTCGTAGATATGAACATTGAGTTTCTTTCGAATTTTCTCAGGTTACTGCTCCTAATCAAAGATCTGACCTGCGCGAACAATTGTTCACCAGCTTATTACCACAAACGTGTGACTTTATAACTACTAAGGAGGTCGTCTTCTCCTATACAAGAAACCTTGAACTGTCAAAGGCAATAAATAAAATCCTGAGAGGTCACTTCACCTTTATTGTGATCAAAACTTTTACGTCAAGCCTTCTGGTTAAATTTGCATACTGAGATGTTCACATCGATACTCATGTATGTTTACAGCTTAGCTGAGCAGACCAGCATGATGATATAAATAGTCGTATAGCAAGTTAGAAGAAAGCAAACCACACATGGAATAAAATCATACTTATTTATTAGGGGGAAAAAGTTTTTCCTATGATGGTTTGTGTGGTGAAGCATGTACTTCCATCAGTGTCGGTTTTCAATGTCGATGGGTGTAACTAATTCCAGCAGTAGGCTTGTGCTGACCAGGAGAAATAAATTATAGTAATAATACTAGTGACAAGAAATAATTGTCAATTTCTAAACCGAATCTGGGGCTGAATGCGTGCAACTCGCTTAGCGTGAAATCCTCTTCGAAATTCAACCATATCCGTCGTCACGGATAAGTCACACTTCGGATAAGTCGAACAAAAATCCATTTCCCCTGAGCGTTCGACTTAAGCGTGTTTGACTGTTAAAAACAACAACAACAACAACAAGACAAAGGTATGTGGTATATTTTTCAGTTTTTATTAAATAAAACTTATAACCAAGTTTGTACAAACCGTTCATTCAAATACAAGTTGAAAGTGATCTTTTGCGTTTTCTTAATGACAGCCACGTTAAATGTGAATTGGTTACATACACGTATTTTGTTTCATACAACAATGACCATGAAAGTATGAATGATACATTCGAGGAATAGAAAGAAACAGTTCATAAACCCTCACAGAACTGTCTAATTCATTGATACACGATCCAAATTGTTGGGCTGTTAAAGTTACATCTTTAAGCGAAGTAACTCGTGCCTTTTCTTGAACTGAATTAAACAGTGATTAGAGACATGAAGACTGCCATACTACTTTCTGTGATCTGTCACGACCTCTACTCTAGTTCCTAAAACTATTGTTAGTTGATGTCAAATGATGGAAAACAAACAAAATAAACAAGACAAACCAAAGCAGACTAAACCAAACCCAAACCAACCGAAACTTACCCCCCAAAATAAGAATTATGAAGACTGTCACAATATTATGAAGACGGTCACAATATTATCGCTACCTCTAGTTCCCCGAACTACTACTATAGGTGTTCATGGTGTCAAAAGTTTCACAGGGTTCCAAAAACACTCTCAGCTTAAAAGGACGGCAGACAAACGTGTTACAAGTAGATTTCATCAACTGTATGCATGAGGGTGTTAAAAATTATGCCAAATCTCCCGTACCCGAAAATCTACCTTTCAAAACATTTCCCCAACAGTGAACACAGACCTATAGTTCACTTCAAGGAAAGTTGATTCATTTTAGAACGACGCACTGCTACACCAGGGACCCCGTCCTCAAACGCAGCCCCGTTGCCCAGCTGACCCTTGACCGCAGCCAATGGGAAGAAAGGACGAGGGTCGACGGGCCGGATAGCTGCGGGACACGCCATGTACGTCACACTCATGGTCAGAGGTTGTATCTCGTCCACGCTGACGTGGAGGTCGAATGACGTCGGCGTGACGTTCTCTACGTTGACGGTGCAGCTCTTGCCCAGGAAGAGGGTGAGGCCCGTCATGCTGAGACTCACCACAGGGTCATCCTGAAACCAGAACGATGGGCGGGTGCTTTGTTAAGCGTTTTTTTTTTAATAATTTGTTTGGACCATGAAAAATTAAAAAGTCAGTAGCGACTGCAGCAGCAAAAGGTGCTAGTCAAAGGGAACGGATAGGTAAGTTGAGAACTATGCCTGTATGGGAAGGGCGATCAAAAGATCTACATGTAGCAGATCCCAGGACAGAAAAATTGAAAGGGGGGGGGGGGGGGGCTAAACACAGCACGGAAATCTCGCGAGAGTTGGCCAATCCGGCTGTTGGTCTACAGTCGCACCCGCACGCGCGCACCGGGGATACAATCACCCATCGCAGTGGACGACTGGTGTGCCCCCCCCCCCCCTTCCTTCCCCCTGTGCATGACTGGTATACATTGCCCCCCCCCCCCCCTCCCCCCAACGGGCGAACTATACCAACTGAGCGTAAGTTAGTTATTTAGGGCTTGACGCCGCGCAAGCAACAAAGACTATTTCGCGGCTTTACGGGGTCCCTTACTGTCAGGTCATTTAAAACATTAAAATGCACAGCTTAAAACATGGAGTACACACATATTAAAAAAAACAGTTTAAATGAGAATCCCTACAAGATGTTTCCCCAGAGCTGAGACATTGAGGGTAAAATTAACATAGGCTGAATTATGGGGAGAGATTTGACTCTATAAAAAAGGGGGAGGAGGGGAGACTAAAGGAGACAAGACTGGTGCACCCAAAACACGGGCCGTATCAACCAGCATATCTATATAATTATCCATATATATCTTCCCATATAGGCACAGTTCTATCCCTTGCAGCACCCACTTACCTATTCACTCCCTTTATTTTGGGCCTGTTCGATTTCAAAGGACACTGACAAAGATCAAGTACTTGAGAAAAGTTCACCGTCCGACATTTCCACCCTTACAAATGGTCCACAGCTGTTTAGGTGTCCCCCCCCCCCTCTCCATCTCTCTCTCATTTTGTCTTGGGATCTATACCTTTGTACAGTTATCAACTTTAAGGTCTTGACTCTAAAGGGACAGGCCATAGTGTGTGAGTGTGTGTGTGTGTGTGTGTGTGTGTGTGTGTGTGTGTGTGTGTGTGTGTGTGTGTGTGTGTGTGTGTGTGTGTGTGTGTGTTCCAGTTACTGGTGATATAATTGTTCATTCGTCTATTTGCTTTTAACGTAATTTAAATTGCTTTACAAACTGTGATGCCGTATTGACGTTCTGTGTGCTTGCCGGATTCGTTTTAACTGCATACGGTAAAGCTGGGGAATTATTTAAATGTTTTGGTCTGCACTTCTCTTTGTGTGTGTGTGTGTGTGTGTGTGTGTGTGTGTGTGTGTGTGTGTGTGTGTGTGTGTGTGTGTGTGTGTGTGTGTGTGTGTGTGTGTGTGTGTGTGTGTGTGTGCGCGCGCGCTCGCGTGCGTGCTTGATTAACGTACCTCAAAAATTGGGTCAAAGGGAATCGTAAGGACCACATCCTCCCTTCCGTCCAGCAGGATAACACAATCCAGAGCAGGGTCAGACTCGTCGGCAGGGAAATCTTCACAGAAAACGACGTCCACAACTCCGGACTGACCTGACAACAAGAAATTGCCGATGCAATGGTCAGTATGGACGCTAATGCAAGTGGTGAAGATGATAGTCCACCGGCATACAACAGTAGTCGGAATTCATCCAAATGCCTGCTGTCCCAAACTGACACACGGGGCACACGGGAGTTCAATGGAATAAGCGGGGTTTTTTTTTCTTGGTGTGTGTGTGTGTGTGTGTGTGTGTGTGTGTGTGTGTCACGGTGTGTGTGTGTGTCACGGTGTGTGTGTGTGTGTGTGTTTGTGTTTAAAAGGGTGAAAATAGTAATTTCTTCGGTTCAAAAGGATTTCATTATAGTTTTCCTTTCCGTAACGATTTCCGGTTTCATCGGATGACAAGTCTGCATGTTTTGTAGGAAATGCGCTTTATTCTCGACTACAGACTTGCCTAAACAAACAGCTAGAACGTGGGTCACGGATCTCACTAGAACACGACAGATTGTTACAAGTTCTGGCTGTTATGGGAAAAATCAAAAGATGCGCGTGCACTATATACTCACATTCATGTGCCGCCAGCCCTGCAAAGAAGAATGATGACATGAAAATACGACAGCTTGGCATGAAAATGAACTACAGTACGCTTGTAAACTAAGTATTGATCAGTGCACCCAGATTTAGGGAAGCTGTAAAATGGCCTGCATGGTCGGGTGTCTTGAAGCACTGACTGAGTCCCTCTTGAAACGTTTCCAGTGGATTTCGCTATACATGTAATAGCGTTAACTGCCTCTGTTTAATTCCAGTTGAAAGCAAGAGGAACGAACGGAGTGATTACAATAGTGGAAGAAGGGCCTAAGTGCAATAAGTTTGATGATGACTTGGGCCGGGTTTTTTTTTAAGATAACGTAGATAAACAAACAAACAAACACCCCCCCCAAAAAAAAAACAAAAAAAAAACCACAAAAACAAAACAAAACAAAAACAAAACAAACAAACAAACAAACAAAAACAACACACACACGAACACGCGCGCGTTCGCACGCACGCACACACACACACACACACACACACACACACACACACACACACACACACACACACACACACACACATATTAAAAAAAAACCAAAACTCACTGTCGACAACACTTTCAAGTTCACGCAGTCTTCTCTCGACGGCGCTAAAGCTGGCACTGTTGCTATGCTGGAATCCGTTATACCCTGACGGGTAACCTGACCACGGGTAGTAGCCCCCGAACTGACCCACGAACAAGGCGTGACTGGTTCCTGACCCAGCAAGAAACACCATCAGGGTAGCGAGGACGGAGAGCTTTGTCAGACGGTACTGGTGCGCAAACATCTTGACGGTATATTTATAGGAACTGCCGAGAAGAAGAAAGCGAATATGTCAGTTACATGTCGGTCACCATTGACAACTGTT
>JACVVK020000531.1:70000-82500 GCA_018292915.2 Batillaria attramentaria | reverse complement strand
GTAACAATCTGTCGTGTTCTAGTGAGATCCGTGACCCACGTTCTAGCTGTTTGTTTAGGCAAGTCTGTAGTCGAGAATAAAGCGCATTTCCTACAAAACATGCAGACTTGTCATCCGATGAAGCCGGAAATCGTTAAGGAAAGGAAAACTATAATGAAATCCTATTGAACCGAAGAAATTACTATTTTCACCCTTTTAAACACAAACACACACGCGCGCGCGCGCGCGCACACACACACACACACACACACACACACACACACACACACACACACACACCGTGACACACACACACCGTGACACACACACACACACACACACACACACACACACACACACACACCAAGAAAAAAACCCCGCTTATTCCATTGAACTCCCGTGTGTCCCGTGTGTCAGTTTGGGACAGCAGGCATTTGGATGAATTCCGACTACTGTTGTATGCCGGTGGACTATCATCTTCACCACTTGCATTAGCGTCCATACTGACCATTGCATCGGCAATTTCTTGTTGTCAGGTCAGTCCGGAGTTGTGGACGTCATTTTCTGTGAAGATTTCCCTGCCGACGAGTCTGACCCTGCTCTGGATTGTGTTATCCTGCTGGACGGAAGGGAGGATGTGGTCCTTACGATTCCCTTTGACCCAATTTTTGAGGTACGTTAATCAAGCACGCACGCGAGCGCGCGCACACACACACACACACACACACACACACACACACACACACACACACACAGACACACACAGACACACACACACACACAAAGAGAAGTGCAGACCCAAAACATTTAAATAATTCCCCAGCTTTACCGTATGCAGTTAAAACGAATCCGGCAAGCACACAGAACGTCAATACGGCATCACAGTTTGTAAAGCAATTTAAATTACGTTAAAGCAAATAGACGAATGAACAATTATATCACCAGTAACTAGAACACACACACACACACACACACACACACACACACACACACACACACACACACACACACACCACACACACACACACACTCACACACTATGGCCTGTCCCTGTAGAGTCAAGACCTTAAAGTTGATAACTGTACAAAGGTATAGATCCCAAGACAAAATGAGAGAGAGAGAGGGGGGGGGGGGGCACCTAAACAGCTGTGGACCATTTGTAAGGGTGGAAATGTCGGACGGTGAACTTTTCTCAAGTACTTGATCTTTGTCAGTGTCCTTTGAAATCGAACTGGCCCAAAATAAAGGGAGTGAATAGGTAAGTGGGTGCTGCAAGAGATAGAACTGTGCCTATATGGGAAGATATATATGGATAATTATATAGATATGCTGGTTGATACGGCCCGTGTTTGGGCTGCACCAGTCTTGTCTCCTTTAGTCTCCCCTCCTCCCCCTTTTTTATAGAGTCAAATCTCTTTTTTAAGATCTAGTCCCTCCCCATAATTCAGCCTATGTTAATTTTACCCTCAATGTCTCAGCTCTGGGGAAACATCTTGTAGGGATTCTCATTTAAACTGTTTTTTAATCTGTGTGTACTCCATGTTTTAAGCTGTGCATTTTAATGTTTTAAATGACCTGACAGTAAGGGACCCCGTAAAGCCGCGAAATAGTCTTTGTTGCTTGCGCGGCGTCAAGCCCTAAATAACTAACTTACGCTCAGTTGGTATAGTTCGCCCGTTGGGGGGGGGGGGGAGGGGGGCAATGTATACCAGTCACGCACAGGGGGAAGGAAGGGGGGGGGCACACCAGTCGTCCACTGCGATGGGTGATTGTATCCCCGCTGCGCGCGTGCGGGTGCGACTGTAGACCAACAGCCGGATTGGCCAACTCTCGCGAGATTTCCGTGCTGTGTTTAGCCCCCCCCCCTCCCCCCTCATCCCCTTTCAATTTTTCTGTCCTGGGATCTGCTACATGTAGATCTTTTGATCGCCCTTCCCATACAGGCATAGTTCTCAACTTACCTATCCGTTCCCTTTGACTAGCACCTTTTGCTGCTGCAGTCGCTACTGACTTGTTAATTTTTCATGGTCCAAACAAATTATATAAAAAAAAACCACTTAACAAAGCACCCGCCCATCGTTCTGGTTTCAGGATGACCCTGTGGTGAGTCTCGGCATGACGGGCCTCACCCTCTTGCTGGGCAAGAACTGCACCGTCAACGTAGAGAACGCCACGCCGACGTCATTCGACCTCCACGTCAGCGTGGACGAGATACAACCTCTGACCATGAGTGTGACGTACATGGCGTGTCCCGCAGCTATCCGGCCCGTCGACCCTCGTCCTTTCTTCCCATTGGCTGCGGTCAAGGGTCAGCTGGGCAACGGGGCTGCGGTTGAGGACGGGGTCCCTGGTGTAGCAGTGCGTCGTTCTAAAATGAATCAACTTTCCTTGAAGTGAACTATAGGTCTGTGTTCACTGTTGGGGAAATGTTTTGAAAGGTAGATTTTCGGGTACGGGAGATTTGGCATAATTTATAACACCCTCATGCATACAGTTGAAGAAATCTACTTGTAACACGTTTGTCTGCCGTCCTTTTAAGCTGAGAGTGTTTTTGGAACCCTGTGAAACTTTTGACACCATGAACACCTTATAGTAGTAGTTCGGGGAACTAGAGGTAGCGATAATATTGTGACCGTCTTCATAATATTGTGACAGTCTTCATAATTCTTATTTTGGGGGGTAAGTTTCGGTTGGTTTGGCTTTGGTTTAGTCTGCTTTGGTTTGTCTTGTTTATTTTGTTTGTTCTCCATCATTTGACATCAACTAACAATAGTTTTAGGAACTAGAGTAGAGGTCGTGACAGATCACAGAAAGTAGTATGGCAGTCTTCATGTCTCTAATCACTGTTTAATTCAGTTCAAGAAAAGGCACGACTTACTTCGCTTAAAGATGTAACTTTAACAGCCCAACAATTTGGATCGTGGATCAATGAATTAGACAGTTCTGTGAGGGTTTATCAACTGTTTCTTTCTATTCCTCGAATGTATCATTCATACTTTCATGGTCATTGTTGTATGAAACAAAATACGTGTATGTAACCAATTCACATTCAACGTGGCTGTCATTAAGAAAACGCAAAAGATCACTTTCAACTTGTATTTGAATGAACGGTTTGTACAAACTTGGTTATAAGTTTTATTTAATAAAAACTGAAAAATATACAACATACCTTTGTCTTGTTGTTGTTGTTGTTTTTAACAGTCAAACACGCTTAAGTCGAACGCTCAGGGGAAATGGATTTTTGTTCGACTTATCCGAAGTGTGACTTATCCGTGACGACGGATATGGTTGAATTTCGAAGAGGGCTTCACGCTAAGCGAGTTGCACGCATTCAGCCCCAGATTCGGTTTAGAAATCGACAATTTATTTCTTGTCACTAGTATTATTACTATTAATTTATTTCTCCTGGTCAGCACAAGCCTACTGCTGGAATTAGTTACACCCATCGACATTGAAAACCGACATTGATGGAAGTACATGCTTCACCACACAAACCATCATAGGAAAAACTTTTTCCCCCTTATAAATAAGTATGATTTTATTCCATGTGTGGTTTGCTTTCTTCTAACTTGCTATACGACTACAGACCCATACGCTTAAGTCAAACACGCTTAAGTCGAACTTCGGATACGTCGAAGCAAAAAGTTTTTCCCGGCAAAACTTGCTCTTTGTATGACTAAATTTTCCACGGATAAGTCGAACGAGTACTCAAAAACGGATAAGTCAAAACTCGGTTATGTCAAACGGAATCTGCAATTTTAGCCTCCGATAAGTCGTACCAGTCGCTGGCACGGGAATTTCTTTTTGTCCTTCTGATGCATCAGCGTCAAAACACGGCTTGCACAGAGATTTAACATTTTCCGTGCAAGTACAGGTTGACAGTGTTATGTGTCCTGCGGGCCTTAGGGCTGGTTATCTTGGGTGGTAGAACACGAAATTGGCAAGAAACACGTGCAAGAACAGATCTGAGAGATGCGTGAGATCTGACCCTGTGCCCCTGATCTGTGAGGTTTTCTGTCGCCAGTGTTAAGAAGGTGATTTGCCGTCGGTTTCGGAGGGTAAGCATTGAGTTATTCCTGGTGTGTGAAGTGTGTGTGTGTGTGTGTGTGTGAGAGAGAGAGAGAGAGAGAGAGAAAGAGAGAGTTTGCCGGTTGGTGCCGTTTGAGTTGTATCTTGCTGCTATTTGACTGCGTGTGTTTATAATTATGACGTTGCACTAGAATTTATTGAGCACATGCGATCATATGACTGCGAACGCGCGCGCGCGCGCGCGCACACACACACACACACACACACACACACACACACACACACACACGCACAGATGACGCTGCTGATCTTACAAGCAGAATAAGAGTCAGTGAAACTAGAAAAGAAGAAGAAAACATAAGCTGGAAACTTATCACCGTTTAGTGCCAGACAGCTTTCATGTCAGAACGAAACAGCCATCAGAAGAACTTGGCTTTCTAATTCCTCTGCATTGCATGTGTGACTATGGTAAGACCAAGCCAATACTCTGAACTGAAAGTGAACTCAAAGTGAACAAAATAGCTGCGGAGATTCGATGACATGGCAGCTTACACGAGCGTATTGAATATAACAAATCCTAGCAGTAAGGCTCAGTATAGTTCGCACCCCTGGGCCGTACTGGGCAAACTATTCAAACGCATCCACACTCGTTTAGTAGAGTTCGCCTGCTTATATCGATTTAGGGTTAGATTTAGGGTTGGGGTTACCTTGTGGTAACTGATGGTGCAATCGCTATGTTGTTCAGACGGTCGCAGTGCATTTACAGCAGGTGCAAGTGAGTGAGTGAGTATTTTAAGGCTTAACGCCGCGTCAGCGACAAAGACTAATTCGCGGCAGCCACAAGTTTGAAGGCCCCTTCGTTAAAAGGTAAAAAGCTGGATTAAAACAACTAGTAAATATAGGCTAAAAATTTATAGGTTAAATGAGATTCTACCAGTCTTGGGTTACCACAAGTTCAAAACGTCAAGCATGGGTCTTGTACATGAATAAGTACAAACACAATGTTCAGATTTTATGAAGTTTATTTAGTTATTTAATCAGATTTTATGAAACAAATTGACTTCCCGAAGGAAGCCAAAAATCTTGTCTGGAGGGACATTTCGGAACAAGAGCTCCATTGATTCGGCAGTGAAATACTTCTGTCGAACCTCCGTGAGGTCTGCACAAGAAATCAAAATATGTTTAATGGTATCTGGCTCATCGCAACCAAAACAGAAAGGACTCTCTTCACCTTTCAGCAAGTGCGAGGGGGTATAATATGCGTGCCCAATATGGAGACGGGCCAGGACCACCTCTTCCCGACGGTTAGTCTTACACCGGGGAATGATTTCCCGAAGTTTGGGAACTATACTGTGGAGTTTATTGTTATCAAGAGTATCCCACTGGGCTTGCCATTGATCTACTATGTACTTATTTATTAAGGGTTTAAAATCAGTAAAAACACTACTCTTGCTAGCCACAGGACCATACAGCAGGTGCAAATGACACAAGGGGACGAACTATACCAACGCAGCAGCAGTAAGTTCATGTTGACCAGGGAAAGTAAATTTCAGTTTCCAAATCGAATCAAGGGGTGAAAAGGTGCAACTCGCTTAACTCGAAGGCTAGAGTCGAAATTCGACCTTATCCGTCGTCACGGATAAGTCAAACTTCGGATACGTCGAACAAAAATCCATTTCCCCTGCGAATTCGACTTAAGCGTGTTCGACTGTATTTATATCATCCTGCTGGTCTGCTCAGCTAAGCTGTAAACATACATGAGTATCGATGTGAACATCTCAGTATGTAAATTTAACCAGAAGGGTTGACGTAAAAGTTTTGATCACAATAAAGGTGTAGTGACCTCTTAGGATTTTATTTATTGCCCTTGACAGTTCAAGGTTTCTTGTATAGGAGAAGACGACCTCCTTAGTAGTTATAAAGTCACACGTTTGTGGTAATAAGCTGGTGAATAATTATTCGCGCAGGTCAGATCTTTGATTAGGAGCAGTAACCTGAGAAAATTCGCAAGAAACTCAATGTTCATATCTACGACGGATTTCTGCTTTGGATATTTTCAGTCCACAAAAAAAAATGCAACGCTAAGTTCCAAAACTGAAATAGCTGACTCTTCGCACCGTGTGAATGTCTTCATGACGTGTGTCTAAGAGAATGCGTGTGATTCACGTCAGCGTAAGTCTTGGGTTCAGTTCGCGGTGCTTTGAGCCAAGAAATAAGGTTAAACAAGATGGCCACCAGCCCAATATGTTGTTTCCATTCAATGACATGCTGTAGTCACAGTCGTAGTCGTTGTGTCATGTATGCAGCCCGCGCGCACACGCCGGAACGCAAGCTCTCTGACATCAAGCATGCTGACATAAAGAAAGTACTGAAAACCCTTATCGTGCCTCTATGCACTTGCAAAAACCCAAACACATGAGGTCGTGTGAGCTCGCCTAGCTGGTTGACGTCACAACTTTTTGGCGTATGCGAGGTTCTTCATGGGTGAATGAATTCTTGTAATAAAGTCGTTCCCTTTGACAGAGTTACTTCCCGCAGACCTGACTGACAGACGATTGCTTACTGGTATCGGAGAAGAGACCCTCTCTCTCGCCTTAGACGCGCGCTTGCGCGCGCACGCACGCACCCCCCCCCCCTACACACACACACACACACATTATGCAAAGACCTTGGAATCAGAAAGACGCGCCACTCCTGCCCTCGTAAGAGAGACATATAGCGGGACAACGCGAAGAGTTGTCTGCCCGCATTAGCGCGCATCCTAGATCTGGCCCCTATAGTGACAGCATGGCGGAAAGTGGAAAGCGATCACAAAAGCCGGGCATGCAATTGTGTTCTGCGCCGAATTGTTCAAATAACAGACAAATATAAACGGGGAAATACTTCTTTTGGTATTCCTGTTGAAAAACAGGTGCACTGGACACCTGGCTTGAATCAGATGGAAACACTGATTGTTAAACTGTTCATTTGTCGAACTTTTCAGTGTAAGCACTGGTTCATGTGCTTGAACCGCCACAATCTCCAGCAATACCCCCACAAAACAACAACGACAACGACAGTAACAAAAATAACGTTAACAGCAACAGCTTCAGCAATGACAACAACAACAACGACATAAATAAATACAACAATTACAACAACAACGACAACAACAATAACTAAAACAACAAGAAATAACAAAAACAACAACGACAACAATAACAACAACAACGACAACAATAATACCAATGATCTTTATGAGATAATCAGTCATCCTGTCTGATGTTATAGTAAGTGTGTGTGTGTGTGTGTGTGTGTGTGTGTGTGTGCGGCTACTTACTCTTTGTGTGTGTGCGGCTACTTACTCTTTGTGTGTGTATGTGTGTGTGTGTGTGTGTGTGTGTGGTTTGGCGTGAGAACTAAACATATGACTCAGTATCATTGTTCATCAGTATTCATCAGATAACACTGACGGATTCAACAAGCCACACACTCAGACATTTTCCCTTAATTAAAGGGTCCTCACCTGAGGTTTGCTTAGCTGAATCTTGTCACAACTTCATCTGATATCCAATTTTGCTACAGGCAGGCTAATTTGCACACAACTGTTCTACATAACAAAAGCCACAACTAAGTGTCTACTGAATAGTAATGATTTCAAACCTATTGTCCATTCATTGCCTGAAAATAACCTTCCGTAGCCCGCGGTGGTGGTGCCACAGTCAAGTAGTGTTATCGAGTGATATTGACCGACGCGGCTACTCGCAATGCATAACGGGCCTGCGCAGAGAGCGACCTCCTCCTTTTCTTCTTCCCATTAGTGCGTAGTAAAGATCGCGCCGTTTGGCCGTATTGGCCGAACTATACCAACGCAGCCACGCTCATTGACTACGCTATTTCTTAATTCTTAATTAATTTTAATTTTATATAATTAGTTGAGTCTGTGAGTTTCAGCTCTAGTGTAACCAGTCTCTTACCCCTTACAACACAACAACGACGACGACAACAACAACAATAATAATAATGATAATAATAATTGGTATTTTATGCATGTTTTTTTTTAAACCTTATTTCTTGGCTCAAAGCACCGCGAACTGAACCCAAAACTTACGCTGACGTGAATCACACGCATTCTCTTAGACACACGTCATGAAGACATTCACACGGTGCGAAGAGTCAGCTATTTCAGTTATGGAACTTAGCGTTGCATTTTTTTTGTGGACTGAAAATATCCAAAGCAGAAATCCGTCGTAGATATGAACATCGAGTTTCTTGCGAATTTTCTCAGGTTACTGCTCCTAATCAAAGATCTGACCTGCGCGAACAATTATTCACCAGCTTATTACCACAAACGTGTGACTTTATAACTACTAAGGAGGTCGTCTTCTCCTATACAAGAAACCTTGAACTGTCAAGGGCAATAAATAAAATCCTAAGAGGTCACTACACCTTTATTGTGATCAAAACTTTTACGTCAAGCCTTCTGGTTAAATTTGCATACTGTTCACATCGGTACTCATGTATGTTTACAGCTTAGCTGAGCAGACCAGCAGGATGATATAAATAGTCGTATAGCAAGTTAGAAGAAAGCAAACCACACGTGGAATAAAATCATACTTATTTATTAGGGGGAAAAAGTTTTTCCTATGATGGTTTGTGTGGTGAAGCATGTACTTCCATCAATGTCGGTTTTCAATGTCGATGGGTGTAACTAATTCCAGCAGTAGGCTTGTGCTGACCAGGAGAAATAAATTAATAGTAATAATACTAGTGACAAGAAATAAATTGTCGATTTCTAAACCGAATCTGGGACTGAATGCGTGCAACTCGCTTAGCGTGAAACCCTCTTCGAAATTCAACCATATCCGTCGTCACGGATAAGTCACACTTCGGATAAGTCGAACAAAAATCCATTTCCCCTGAGCGTTCGACTTAAGCGTGTTTGACTGTTAAAAACAACAACAACAAGACAAAGGTATGTGGTATATTTTTCAGTTTTTATTAAATAAAACTTATAACCAAGTTTGTACAAACCGTTCATTCAAATACAAGTTGAAAGTGATCTTTTGCGTTTTCTTAATGACAGCCACGTTGAATGTGAATTGGTTACATACACGTATTTTGTTTCATACAACAATGACCATGAAAGTATGAATGATACATTCGAGGAATAGAAAGAAACAGTTGATAAACCCTCACAGAACTGTCTAATTCATTGATACACGATCCAAATTGTTGGGCTGTTAAAGTTACATCTTTAAGCGAAGTAACTCGTGCCTTTTCTTGAACTGAATTAAACAGTGATTAGAGACATGAAGACTGCCATACTACTTTCTGTGATCTGTCACGACCTCTACTCTAGTTCCTAAAACTATTGTTAGTTGATGTCAAATGATGGAGAACAAACAAAATAAACAAGTCAAACCAAAGCAGACTAAACCAAACCCAAACCAACCGAAACTTACCCCCCAAAATAAGAATTATGAAGACTGTCACAATATTATGAAGACGGTCACAATATTATCGCTACCTCTAGTTCCCCGAACTACTACTATAAGGTGCTCATGGTGTCAAAAGTTTCACAGGGTTCCAAAAACACTTTCAGCTTAAAAGGACGGCAGACAAACGTGTTACAAGTAGATTTCTTCAACTGTATGCATGAGGGTGTTAAAAATTATGCCAAATCTCCCGTACCCGAAAATCTACCTTTCAAAACATTTCCCCAACAGTGAACACAGACCTATAGTTCACTTCAAGGAAAGTTGATTCATTTTAGAACGACGCACTGCTACACCAGGGACCCCGTCCTCAAACGCAGCCCCGTTGCCCAGCTGACCCTTGACCGCAGCCAAAGGACGAGGGTCGACGGGCCGGATAGCTGCGGGACACGCCATGTACGTCACACTCATGGTCAGAGGTTGTATCTCGTCCAGGCTGACGTGGAGGTCGAATGACGTCGGCGTGACGTTCTCTACGTTGACGGTGCAGCTCTTGCCCAGGAAGAGGGTGAGGCCCGTCATGCTGAGACTCACCACAGGGTCATCCTGAAACCAGAACGATGGGCGGGTGCTTTGTTAAGTGTTTTTTTTTTTTATAATTTGTTTGGACCATGAAAAATTAACAAGTCAGTAGCGACTGCAGCAGCAAAAGGTGCTAGTCAAAGGGAACGGATAGGTAAGTTGAGAACTATGCCTGTATGGGAAGGGCGATCAAAAGATCTACATGTAGCAGATCCCAGGACAGAAAAATTGAAAGGGGATGAGGGGGGAGGGGGGGGGGGCTAAACACAGCACGGAAATCTCGCGAGAGTTGGCCAATCCGGCTGTTGGTCTACAGTCGCACCCGCACGCGCGCAGCGGGGATACAATCACCCATCGCAGTGGACGACTGGTGTGCCACCCCCCCCCCCTTCCTTCCCCCTGTGCATGACTGGTATACATTGCCCCCCCCCCCCCCCCAACGGGCGAACTATACCAACTGAGCGTAAGTTAGTTATTTAGGGCTTGACGCCGCGCAAGCAACAAAGACTATTTCGCGGCTTTACGGGGTCCCTTACTGTCAGGTCATTTAAACATTAAAATGCACAGCTTAAAACATGGAGTACACACATATTAAAAAAACAGTTTAAATGAGAATCCCTACAAGATGTTTTCCCCAGAGCTGAGACACTGAGGGTAAAATTAACATAGGCTGAATTATGGGGAGGGACTAGATCTTAAAAAAGAGATTTGACTCTATAAAAAAAAGGGGGAGGAGGGGAGACTAAAGGAGACAAGACTGGTGCAGCCCAAACACGGGCCGTATCAACCAGCATATCTATATAATTATCCATATATATCTTCCCATATAGGCACAGTTCTATCCCTTGCAGCACCCACTTACCTATTCACTCCCTTTATTTTGGGCCTGTTCGATTTCAAAGGACACTGACAAAGATCAAGTACTTGAGAAAAGTTCACCGTCCGACATTTCCACCCTTACAAATGGTCCTCAGCTGTTTAGGTGTCCCCCCCCCCCTCTCTCTCTCTCTCTCTCATTTTGTCTTGGGATCTATACCTTTGTACAGTTATCAACTTTAAGGTCTTGACTCTAAAGGGACAGGCCACAGTGTGTGAGTGTGTGTGTGTGCATGTGTGTGTGTGTGTGTGTGTGTGTGTGTGTGTGTGTGTGTGTGTGTGTGTGTTCTAGTTACTGGTGATATAATTGTTCATTCGTCTATTTGCTTTCAACGTAATTTAAATTGCTTTACAAACTGTGATGCCGTATTGACGTTCTGTGTGCTTGCCGGATTCGTTTTAACTGCATACGGTAAAGCTGGGGAATTATTTAAATGTTTTGGGTCTCCACTTCTCTTCGTGTGTGTGTGTGTGTGTGTGTGTGTGTGTGTGTGTGTGTGTGTGTGTGTGTGTGTGTGTGTGTGTGCGTGCGCGCGCGCTCGCGTGCGTGCTTGATTAACGTACTTCAAAAATTGGGTCAAAGGGAATCGTAAGGACCACATCCTGTCTTCCGTCCAGCAGGATAAGACAATCCAGAGCAGGGTCAGACTCGTCGGCAGGGAAATCTTCACAGAAAATGACGTCCACAACTCCGGACTGACCTGACAACAAGAAATTGCCGATGCAATGGTCAGTATGGACGCTAATGCAAGTGGTGAAGATGATAGTCCATCGGCATACAACAGTAGTCGGAATTCATGCAAATGCCTGCTGTCCCAAACTGACACACGGGACACACGGGAGTTCAATGGAATAAGCGGGTTTTTTTCCTTGGTGTGTGTGTGTGTGTGTGTGTGTGTGTGTGTGTGTGTGTCACGGTGTGTGTGTGTGTGTGTGTGTGTGTGTGTGTGTGTGTGTGTGTGTGTGTGTGTGTGTGTGTTTGTGTTTAAAAGGGTGAAAATAGTAATTTCTTCGGTTCAATAGGATTTCATTATAGTTTTCCTTTCCTTAACGATTTCCGGCTTCATCGGATGACAAGTCTGCATGTTTTGTAGGAAATGCGCTTTATTCTCGACTACAGACTTGCCTAAACAAACAGCTAGAACGTGGGTCACGGATCTCACTAGAACACGACAGATTGTTACAAGTTCTGACTGTTATGGGAAAAATCAAAAGATGCGCGTGCACTATATACTCACATTCATGTGCCGCCAGCCCTGCAAAGAAGAATGATGACATGAAAATACGACAGCTTGGCATGAAAATGAACTACAGTACGCTTGTAAACTAAGTATTGATCAGTGCACCCAGATTTAGGGAAGCTGTAAAATGGCCTGCATGGTCGGGTGTCTTGAAGCACTGACTGAGTCCCTCTTGAAACGTTTCCCGTGGATTTCGCTATACATGTAATAGCGTTAACTGCCTCTGTTTAATTCCAGTTCAAAGCAAGAGGAACGAACGGAGTGATTACAATAGTGGAAGAAGGGCCTAAGTGCAATAAGTTTGATGATGACTTGCGCCGGGTTTTTTTTTAAAGATAACGTAGATAAACAAACAAACAAACAAACAACCCCCCCC
>JACVVK020000531.1:27500-65000 GCA_018292915.2 Batillaria attramentaria | reverse complement strand
ATTTTACAGCTTCCCTAAATCTGGGTGCACTGATCAATACTTAGTTTACAAGCGTACTGTAGTTCATTTTCATGCCAAGCTGTCGTATTTTCATGTCATCATTCTTCTTTGCAGGGCTGGCGGCACATGAATGTGAGTATATAGTGCACGCGCATCTTTTGATTTTTCCCATAACAGCCAGAACTTGTAACAATCTGTCGTGTTCTAGTGAGATCCGTGACCCACGTTCTAGCTGTTTGTTTAGGCAAGTCTGTAGTCGAGAATAAAGCGCATTTCCTACAAAACATGCAGACTTGTCATCCGATGAAGCCGGAAATCGTTAAGGAAAGGAAAACTATAATGAAATCCTATTGAACCGAAGAAATTACTATTTTCACCCTTTTAAACACAAACACACACACGCGCGCTCGCGCGCGCGCACACACACACACACACACACACACACACACACACACACACACACACACACCGTGACACACACACACACACACACACACACACACACACACACACACACACACACACACACACACACACACACCAAGAAAAAAAAACCGCTTATTCCATTGAACTCCCGTGTGTCCCGTGTGTCAGTTTGGGACAGCAGGCATTTGCATGAATTCCGACTACTGTTGTATGCCGATGGACTATCATCTTCACCACTTGCATTAGCGTCCATACTGACCATTGCATCGGCAATTTCTTGTTGTCAGGTCAGTCCGGAGTTGTGGACGTCATTTTCTGTGAAGATTTCCCTGCCGACGAGTCTGACCCTGCTCTGGATTGTCTTATCCTGCTGGACGGAAGGCAGGATGTGGTCCTTACGATTCCCTTTGACCCAATTTTTGAGGTACGTTAATCAAGCACGCACGCGAGCGCGCGCGCGCGCGCACACACACACACACACACACACACACACACACACACACACACACACACACACACACACACACACACACACACACACACAAAGAGAAGTGCAGACCCAAAACATTTAAATAATTCCCCAGCTTTACCGTATGCAGTTAAAACGAATCCGGCAAGCACACAGAACGTCAATACGGCATCACAGTTTGTAAAGCAATTTAAATTACGTTGAAAGCAAATAGACGAATGAACAATTATATCACCAGTAACTAGAACACACACACACACACACACACACACACACACACACACACACACACACACACACACACACACACACACACTCACACACTATGGCCTGTCCCTTTAGAGTCAAGACCTTAAAGTTGATAACTGTACAAAGGTATAGATCCCAAGACAAAATGAGAGAGAGAGAGAGAGAGAGAGGGGGGGGGGGGGACACCTAAACAGCTGTGGACCATTTGTAAGGGTGGAAATGTCGGACGGTGAACTTTTCTCAAGTTCTTGATCTTTGTCAGTGTCCTTTGAAATCGAACAGGCCCAAAATAAAGGGAGTGAATAGGTAAGTGGGTGCTGCAAGGGATAGAACTGTGCCTATATGGGAAGATATATATGGATAATTATATAGATATGCTGGTTGATACGGCCCGTGTTTGGGCTGCACCAGTCTTGTCTCCTTTAGTCTCCCCTCCTCCCCCTTTTTTATAGAGTCAAATCTCTTTTTATGTTGTTTCCATAGTAATGGAAACAACATAATAGGACGGGCTAAAATTTCCACGTTCATAGGCAAGCATCTGTGGTACAAACGCACGTCACTGCCGATCTCCCGCAGAGACGATTATGCAAGTGTAACTCTGACAATGACGTAAGAAAACTTGCGTCATCGATGCTGACGCGTATGGTGTTCCGAACGCAGTTCTCCTCCTCAGTGAGTGCCGTCTGTGCGGATGTGTGTGCGTGTGTGTGTGCGTGTGTGCGTGTGTGCGTGTGTGAATTGTGTCCGGGCCCGTTTCTTCGAAGATACTTAACCGAATGGCTTCAAATTTGGGGTATCCAAATTTATCAAAATGTTACATTAGACGATTCAAGCGTGTGATGATTGCTTAAGTGATTTGGGAGTTATCGCCCTTTTGAGACAAGTTGGTTGTCTTTCGTGTACAGGCGTAATATTTATTTAAATCACTCAATTGTTTGGCAGTAGATAGCTTGAATACGGACTCTGAATTGACTCACTACTAGAAAATGGTCGCTCTTATAGTTTTCATGTAAACCGAGCCTGAGTTGACATTGCATGTGAACCCAGTTCAGATGCCTATTTCTCCGAAAATACTAAACCGATCGATTTCAAATTTGGGGTTTCTAAATGAATCAAGATTGTTGAATAGAAGGCCCGATCCAGGTACGATTGCACACATGATTTGCGAGTTATCGCCCTTTTCAAAAAAAGTGGCTTTCTGGCGTTTAAAGGCGTAATATTTACCTAAACCACTCCATTTTTGGGACATAGATAGCATGAATACGGACTCTCAACTGAGTGAATTTTGGAGGTTGTCGCTTTTATACTTTTGGCGTAAACCGTACCTGATGAAAGTGCTGGTGAACACACTTTAGATCTCAAAATCGCTCCTACTATACATAGATAATGAGCCTGGGGTGCCATAAAAAATATACAAAAAAAATTTGAAAAATTCACTGCAGCCGTTGTCGTCAGTTGACTCGAAAATTTGTACTCGAAGCACATTTCCTTTACACAAGCCACACGCCTCACAAACATCGCAGAAAAGGCACACGCGCACTGACGCAAAACTGTATCAGCGTCAGTTTGCCGACGTCATGTTTGATTGACGTGGGGGTGTGTCGTCACTTTTCGGAAGTTCTCTATTTGTAGACGGGGAAAGCGGGAGTTTCATTGATGTAGTGAGCTTTGTTTTTCCCACTGACTCTCACTCAATAGCATAGTAGAGTGAGAGAACACCACATAGGTCTCAATGGAGCACATGCACAAACGCGGCTCGCGCAAGTCTGCGTGCGTGCGTGCGTGCGTGCGTGCGTGCGCGCGCGCGTATGTCTGTGTGTGTCTGTGTGCGCGCGCGCGCAGCAGACATAACACATAGTGAAAAAACGTTCGCCGCGCAGACTTGTCTGTTAAACACATTGAGCCGGTATAAATTCGATCTTTACACTGCGCAGCAGCAACACTTCAATTTTCATGGGGCTGCTTTCATTGCAAGAATTGTATCCGAGTCAAAGTTATTACGTCAAATGTATTATGCGTCATCCCAATGAGGAAAACGTCATAGATTTCAAAGAAAACAACTTGACGTCTCTCCTCCAAAACCAAGATTGGTCTGACAAGCCCGGTCAGTTGTTTCCATTGAGAGAGAGAGAGAGAGAGAGAGAGAGTGTGTGTGTGTGTGTGTGTGTGTGTGTGTGTGTGTGTGTGTGTGTGTGTGTGTGTGTGTGTGTGTGTGTCCTCCCGTATACATGGCATTACAAAAGTACGACCGTGACGACAGCAGGTGATTAAATGGAAACAACATATTGGGCTGGTCAGTGGCCATCTTGTTTAAGATCTAGTCCCTCCCCATAATTCAGCCTATGTTAATTTTACCCTCAATGTCTCAGCTCTGGGGAAACATCTTGTAGGGATTCTCATTTAAACTGTTTTTTTAATATGTGTGTACTCCATGTTTTAAGCTGTGCATTTTAATGTTTAAATGACCTGACAGTAAGGGACCCCGTAAAGCCGCGAAATAGTCTTTGTTGCTTGCGCGGCGTCAAGCCCTAAATAACTAACTTACGCTCAGTTGGTATAGTTCGCCCGTTGGGGGGGGGGGGGGGGGCAATGTATACCAGTCATTCACAGGGGGAAGGAAGGGGGGGGGGGCACACCAGTCGTCCACTGCGATGGGTGATTGTATCCCCGCTGCGCGCGTGCGAGTGCGACTGTAGACCAACAGCCGGATTGGCCAACTCTCGCGAGATTTCCGTGCTGTGTTTGGCCCCCCCCCCCCCCCCTCATCCCCTTTCAATTTTTCTGTCCTGGGATCTGCTACATGTAGATCTTTTGATCGCCCTTCCCATACAGGCATAGTTCTCAACTTACCTATCCGTTCCCTTTGACTAGCACCTTTTGCTGCTGCAGTCGCTACTGACTTGTTAATGTTTCATGGTCCAAACAAATTATATTAAAAAAAAAACACTTAACAAAGCACCCGCCCATCGTTCTGGTTTCAGGATGACCCTGTGGTGAGTCTCAGCATGACGGGCCTCACCCTCTTCCTGGGCAAGAGCTGCACCGTCAACGTAGAGAACGTCACGCCGACGTCATTCGACCTCCACGTCAGCCTGGACGAGATACAACCTCTGACCATGAGTGTAACGTACATGGCGTGTCCCGCAGCTATCCGGCCCGTCGACCCTCGTCCTTTGGCTGCGGTCAAGGGTCAGCTGGGCAACGGGGCTGCGTTTGAGGACGGGGTCCCTGGTGTAGCAGTGCGTCGTTCTAAAATGAATCAACTTTCCTTGAAGTGAACTATAGGTCTGTGTTCACTGTTGGGGAAATGTTTTGAAAGGTAGATTTTCGGGTACGGGAGATTTGGCATAATTTTTAACACCCTCATGCATACAGTTGAAGAAATCTACTTGTAACACGTTTGTCTGCCGTCCTTTTAAGCTGAAAATGTTTTTGGAACCCTGTGAAACTTTTGACACCATGAACACCTTATAGTAGTAGTTCGGGGAACTAGAGGTAGCGATAATATTGTGACCGTCTTCATAATATTGTGACAGTCTTCATAATTCTTATTTTGGGGGGTAAGTTTCGGTTGGTTTGGGTTTGGTTTAGTCTGCTTTGGTTTGTCTTGTTTATTTTGTTTGTTTTCCATCATTTGACATCAACTAACAATAGTTTTAGGAACTAGAGTAGAGGTCGTGACAGATCACAGAAAGTAGTATGGCAGTCTTCATGTCTCTAATCACTGTTTAAATCAGTTCAAGAAAAGGCACGAGTTACTTCGCTTAAAGATGTAACTTTAACAGCCCAACAATTTGGATCGTGTATCAATGAATTAGACAGTTCTGTGAGGGTTTATCAACTGTTTCTTTCTATTCCTCGAATGTATCATTCATACTTTCATGGTCATTGTTGTATGAAACAAAATACGTGTATGTAACCAATTCACATTCAACGTGGCTGTCATTAAGAAAACGCAAAAGATCACTTTCAACTTGTATTTGAATGAACGGTTTGTACAAACTTGGTTATAAGTTTTATTTAATAAAAACTGAAAAAATATACCACATACCTTTGTCTTGTTGTTGTTGTTGTTTTTAACAGTCAAACACGCTTAAGTCGAACGCTCAGGGGAAATGGATTTTTGTTCGACTTATCCGAAGTGTGACTTATCCGTGACGACGGATATGGTTGAATTTCGAAGAGGGCTTCACGCTAAGCGAGTTGCACGCATTCAACCCCAGATTCGGTTTAGAAATTGACAATTTATTTCTTGTCACTAATATTATTACTATTAATTTATTTCTCCTGGTCAGCACAAGCCTACTGCTGGAATTAGTTACACCCATCGACATTGAAAACCGACATTGATGGAAGTACATGCTTCACCACACAAACCATCATAGGAAAAACTTTTCCCCCCTAATAAATAAGTATGATTTTATTCCATGTGTGGTTTGCTTTCTTCTAACTTGCTATACGACTATTTATATCATCCTGCTGGTCTGCTCAGCTAAGCTGTAAACATACATGAGTATCGATGTGAACATCTCAGTATGCAAATTTAACCAGAAGGCTTGACGTAAAAGTTTTGATCACAATAAAGGTGTAGTGACCTCTTAGGATTTTATTGATTGCCCTTGACAGTTCAAGGTTTCTTGTATAGGAGAAGACGACCTCCTTAGTAGTTATAAAGTCACACGTTTGTGGTAATAAGCTGGTGAATAATTGTTCGCGCAGGTCAGATCTTTGATTAGGAGCAGTAACCTGAGAAAATTCGCAAGAAACTCAATGTTCATATCTACGACGGATTTCTGCTTTGGATATTTTCAGTCCACAAAAAAAATTAAAAAAAATGCAACGCTAAGTTCCAAAACTGAAATAGCTGACTCTTCGCACCGTGTGAATGTCTTCATGACGTGTGTCTAAGAGAATGCGTGTGATTCACGTCAGCGTAAGTCTTGGGTTCAGTTCGCGGTGCTTTGAGCCAAGAAATAAGGTTTAAAAAAAAACATGCATAAAATACCAATTATTATTATCATTATTATTATTGTTGTTGTTGTCGTCGTCGTTGTTGTGTTGTAAGGGGTAAGAGACTGGTTACACTAGAGCTGAAACTCACAGACTCAACTAATTATATTAAATTAAAATTAATTAAGAATTAAGAAATAGCGTAGTCAATGAGCGTGGCTGCGTTGGTATAGTTCGCCCAATACGGCCAAACGGCGCGATCTGTACTACGCGCTAATGGGAAGAAGAAAAGGGGAGGAGGTCGCTCTCTGCGCAGGCCCGTTATGCATCGCGAGTAGCCGCGTCGGTCAATATCACTCGATAACACTACTTGACTGTGGCACTTTGTCGTAATTGTGTCCTCTTCTGATTTCCGCTGTTGCTTCACACAACTTTATGTGTTTATTTATGTGTTTGTATATTTAAGTTTTTTTATGTTTAGGGAGTGCGTGAATGTCACGTGTGTGCGAATCAGAGTGAGTGGGTGTTTGTGGGAACGTAATAATTTATTTTTTTTTATCAAAGGAGGAGCAGGCATTGTAATTTCCCTTTCATGGGATTGAATAAAATATCTTATGTCTTATGTCAACTGACATGATCAGTAAGTGAATTATTCTGTCTGTTTTTTTTTGTCCCGCACAGAAATGCCTTCACAGGAATGTAAGTATCGGATTAACGCTTTCAGTTTTTACTAGTTGTTCTAATATGCTGATGGGCCATTCAATGAATTTGTGCCTTTCTAACGTTTCTTTCTGTGAATCCCCCCCCTCCCCCAACACACACGCACACACGCACACACACACACACACACACACACACACACACACACACACACACACACACACACACACACACACACACACACACACAGGACCACCACCACCCGTCCCTACACATGCAACATCAGGCTATCTTTATCCACAGAATGACTTTACTGACCAGTATGAGACATCCATTCATAATCATTGCATATTTTCTATCTAGTGTAGTTTAATCGTTTATTATTCGAATTACGCAGGGGCGCCGGAACCGGGGGGGGCAGGGGGGGGGGGGCAAGAGTATCTTTTTGCCCCCACCCCCCCTGGAAAATCAGGTGACTATGGCAAGACTACACCCCCCTCCCTCTACCCCTCTTCCTGCTCTCTCCCTCATTCTACCCAACAGAGAACTCAGTTTAGGCGTTGCATGAAATATCAAAACGACTTGGCAGAAAGTCGTCTGATAATCACTCCCAGTGGCTCCCTGGTTCGTAACGGTTTTTGTCTGCGCAGTATCTGAACCCCCCCCCCCCCCCCCCCCCGTTTCCCCCATCTGAGATTCTGCCCCCCCCCCTCCCCCCAACATCTTCCGGCGCCCCTGTTACGTTATGCGCTGCTATCACTTGCTCTCACCTTCTCAATTTCCTAATGGCTATTTGCACTGACTGACGTTTGCTGGCTATTGACAGGCTAAGCAGGTAGACAGGAGATCATAGTCTGTGATCCGGAGGATGGCTTGGATAATATCCCTTGCATCGTTCTGTTTGAGAGTCTGAGTGGGACATTCAACGTTCCGTTCGAGACACCATTTGAGGTAAGAATCAGAGAGGCTAACTTGTAATTTGAATGCACTATCACTTCAACAAAAGGGGATCAGCAATGAAAATAAAAAGGAGGGATGGGTGGGTGTTTTGGAGTTTAGCGTCCATTTCCACCACGTATGGGTGATGTCAAAGACAGGGCAAAGAGAAAGAGGCCAGCACAAATATGTAGCCCCAGCCGGGATTCGAGCTCATGACCCGAGCATTGGGAGTCCAATGCTCTACCATTCGGCCGTCACGGCTCCCCGAAAAAAAAAAAATAAATAAATAAATAAATAAATAAATAAAAAGGAAGCGATACAGAGGATAATAGAAGAATCAAGAAAACTTTCTTTTTCATCGGCAGAGGTAGTTAACTTGAAACAGTCAATTTTCATACCTGCCGTTGCTATTTCTAGTAACATCTATCTAAACAGAAAAATACACACACATGTAATGCAACAGGAAAAAAGCAAAATAGCAATAAAACCATAGGAAATGAAACTACACTCTAATAAGACAGGAACATTAATTTTAAAAAGCAAACTCAAAGAGACAAACAAAAACAAAACAAAAAACCAAACATACAAAAAAGCCAAACAGATAAAAGGGTGGGGTGGGGGTGGGGTGGGTGTTTGGGGTTTAACATCCTTTTCCACCACATATGGGTGATATGAAAGTGAGAACAGCAACTTGATTTTGACAATTGCCTACTTTTCAGGAAATCTGACAGTTGCATCAGATTTTTACGTCACAAGGTCGAATAAATGGAAGAAAGTGTGCGCCGCAATACAGCAACAAACAAACAAACAAACAAACAAAAACAAAAAACCCAAACATACAAAAAAGCCAAACAGATAAAAGGGTGGGGTGGGGTGGGTGTTTGGGATTTAACGTCCTTTTCCACCACATACGGGTGATATGAAAGACGGGGCAACGATGAAAAAGCCAGCACAAATATTTGGCCCCAGCCGGGATACGAACTCACGACCCGAGCATTAGAAGTCCAACGCTCTACCATTCGGCCACCCAGGCTCCCCCAAAACAGACTAAAAAAACAAAACAAAAACAAAACAAAAACCCTCAAAAACCAAGAACAACAACAACAACAACAATAACGCCCAACGTGAGTGAGTGGTTTGAGCTTTACGTCCTATGGCTTGTCAGCCCTTAAGGACAAGTTTTTTCCTGGCGTGTGTCATCGACTGCTTGGCTTTGCGGGTGACTTGTTGGGTGGATATGGGCTGTTTTGCTTTGCTTTGGGCATCGTCAGAGGTTCTCTGCTAGGGGCTCAAAGTAAACTCCCAACTTGACCCCACGGTCTATTTATGGTATTACACCCGTAGTCCTGTTTGCTATGATTGACCTGATATAACTATTGTCCCTACCTTTGTACCGCAGAGTGCTCCAGTGGTGACGGCCGGCATGTCAGGCGTGGCTTTGTTCGCCGGAAAGAACTGTTCTGTGGAGGTCAGCGACATTCAGCCGGGGTCCTTTAACCTGACCTTGTCCGTGGACCAACTGACCCCTATTTCGGTCCTGGTGTCCTGGATGGCCTGTCCGTCAGCCCTCACTGGGCCAGCAGCCAGCAAGCGTTTCTCTTTCAACGGTTTCTACTAGCACTGACCTCGACTGCTTCAACACCATCGGAATAATGTGTTATCCCACCAAGGGTCTGATGCATGAAGAGGGACTGTGGCTTTAAGGTCTGGAATCTCAACAAAAAAGCCGCAAAAATTACGCGACTGTGCATAATGCAGGCAACTCTGTCACAGTTGCAGAGTTTTCGGCGCGTCGGAGACCCTTATAAAACCAGAGCGTGAGTTTGCAGTGACCATTCTGCTTTTGATCAGTTAGCGAGACACATCGCTACAGCGTCTAGCGGGTGAAGTGCTGCACGAGAAGACTAGCTACTGCGATCTGTCTCGCTCAATGTCAAAACGCAAACTGAGCTGTCAAATCAGGCTGCCCTTGGTTTTTATATTGGTTTCAGGGACGCTGAAAATTCTGTCACTGTGCATTTTGCACAGTCGGATAGTTGTTTGTTTTAAAACACACTGTTTGTGGCTTTTTGTTGAGATTGCAGACCTTTAAGTCAGAGACGAGCTCGACTGACCTGAGCCTGAAAGTTTACGAGATAAGCCGTGAATATGGCAAGCAGGTCTGTGACCATTTCAAGAGCAAAACGCTATTGATAGCCCTGACGTGATAAGTCTGAGACTAGAGCGAAGTCTCAGGCTAGTCTAGTCTCTTTTCATGCACCAGGCCCCAGGAATGGACAAGTAGAGAAGTGTAACCCACGGTCTATAGGCTAGCGCGCCAAAAGGCCGCCGTCGAACAGTTTCCTTTGCGGAGCACCACGGAGTGACCTTGGAAGAGAAATGATCTCCCTTTGACAGTAATTGTTCGCCCCTACTCACTGTATTTATTCTACAAATACTCTGATTACTGGAATAAAAAGAATGGCAGACTTCCTGTAACTTTGTTTTCAATACTTTTTGTGTAACACAACTTGTCTGACCCTAATAAGAAGGTATAATAATGTTAGTCAGATATTTACTTTCCGGTTTCTTTGGGTGTGGGGGCGGGTTGTTTTATCTATACTATGTTAGGGAATTGTTACGTGACTGAAATGTAATGACGTGTCATAGCAAATTCCAAGAGTAATCTTATAAAATCATAAAACAGAACGAATAAAACTGAAGAGAGAGAGAGAGAGAGAGAGAGAGAGAGTGACTGAAACTTTATTTTTCCAAGGATGAGATCATAGACGCACAGGTCTCTCTAACTGTCTGTGCTTGCCACACACACACACACACACACACACACACACACACACACACACACACACACACACACACAAAGAGAAGTGCACATCCAAAAGTTTCAAACAATTCCACAGCTTTACTGTATGCAGTTAAAACGAACCCGGCGAGCACACAGAACTTCAATATGGCATCACAGTTTGTAAAACAATTTAAAACACGTTGAAAGCAAACAAGCGAATGAACTAGTATATCACCAGTAACTAGAACAAACATAAACACGGTGGCAATGCGTCTTGGACTCACATGTCGGTAAAGCGACAATGGCCAACGTGACTAACACTCGAATAAAGCAAGCAAAGTGAATAAAATAATTGCGACAGATTACGAGTAACTTGAGAAAAAAAAATATGGCAATACATTTCGTCCTCAAAACAATTTCCGTAGAGGAACATCGTACGAAGAAAAATTGGATGCATTCTGTATGTGCCTACTGGCGTGACGAGATGTCCATTTTGTATGGTAGACTTCTCCTCGGCGCACGTATCCATCTCTGCTGAAATGCTCACGGCGCCGCAGGGCTGGAGGACGAAGCAGTGAAAGCCTGCTGCCGTTAAACGCTACTTTATGTGCAAACCTCCACCCTGCTATTCACTCTGGTGCGTGCGACAGTATTTCTGTTTACCACGCCATCGGCCACAACCTACTCTTCTTCGAAAGATGAACGTGGGATTTTTAGCGTGCACACTTGATGTTTGTGCGTGCGTGTGTACACGAAGGCGAGACAGGCACCGCAAACGAGTCAGCACATGGATTTGACTCGATATGGGAAGGAAAAATCCCACCATATTCCTGCCCACCGGGGACTCGAACCCGGCAGCTCAGGATCCGAAGTCGGATGCCTTAACCACTAGACCAAATCCCCTGTAATTTCACTCAAATTGTACTCCAGATCTCTTTTACACATGAGTTATACGTCAAAACGATTCAATAGCAGTTACGATCAAGGTTTCGCAATGCCCTTTAACATGTACCAGAAAGACAGCACAGACAACACTTAATACAGACTTCAACATCAGTCAAGGACCACTTGCAAATTTGGCTAAAATTCCTGGAAGATGTCCGTGCAGCACATGGAGGTTTTTCAGCTTCAGCAAGCTTTGCAGGATGCATTGTTAACCCTTTAACACTTTCACAGCAAAACATTTTGAAAGATTCCTTGATCTCTACTTTTTGTGAATTCTTAAAAATTAGACCTGTCTGTCAAGGTGGTCCTTGACTTACGTTGAAGTCTGTATAATATTTTCATTTTTAATCGCCTGACAATGATTGCTTTGTGTCACGCGTAGCGTGTAGGTTTGACGTCATCCTTGACGTAAGAAAATGACGCAGGCGAAAAGTCAAGGGGGGGGGGGGGGAGAGAGAACGTTAGTCAGGATAACATATAATTTCATTTTATCGCCTGACATTAGTAGTCAGTGTGGAGAGGTTTGTCGGCTTTTGCAGCAAGATTTTTCCTACCTAGGTCGGCTCCTACCCAGAGCGGGTGGGCACAGTGGGGACGCTGTTGCCACACAGCCGAAATTCACCCACTTCACTGGTGCGACTTTGGGGGTGCTTCCCTTGGTATGACACGTCTTATGATATGGATGATTACACGGCCGGCACCGCAGGTGCCGTAGTTCCCTGGCCTGGTTCACGCCGGGATATTTATGACAGGAAGCGTGGAATTGGGCCCTGTCCCGCAGTCCCAAACCACACGGACCTCCATAGCATCATCTTACCATCATCCTCATCTCCATCATCATGCATTATAAAAATAAAAGCCCCAGCATTCGAGCCCTCCGTGGTTTCCACCCATGACCAGGTAGGAACGCCACTGCAACTGGCAAAGAGTTGGGGCAGCAAAAAAAAAAAAAAAAAAACAAACAAAACAAGAAAACAACGAATCAGTATTCATCAAATTCTAACAACACTCTCAAATTACGTAAAAGCACAAGGCTGCAGAAAAAAACAAAACAACAATAGGTACAGACAGAAAATCATAAATTAATCAGCACACGATCGACATACAATTAATAGGAACACTACAACATTAAAGTATCACGGAACAACAGTATCAAAATACTTCTTAGGTATCTCATTACTTGTAACAATACGCTCAAACATGAACAATACAAAGAAAGTTCAATACATTAACTACTGGCATAAAGATTAAATCGGTGGATCTAGTTTATGTACATGTATGGAATGCTGCATTGGTTGATACACACAAAAAGACGGACGGGCAGAAACATGGTTAAAACCAAACCAAAACAACAAATGAAAAAAAAAAAAAATAAAACGTACACTACAAACGGAAAGAAATACAGTTTATCAATCTCTACGCTCCTTTTACCCCCCCCCCCCCCCCATTTTTAAATTCATATTTTTAGCAGTGGAAAAAAATGTGCTTTTTAACAGAATAGGACAATGGTCCTAAAATACGTTAAAATCAATGTTAGCGAAAACAAATCTGATTGTTCTCCGTCCTCTATATCCTCTTTTGTCTCCAATGCTTTTTGAGGGAACACAAAGGAGGAAGAAGAAAAGGACTGCTCCTTCTTACCCCCCCCCCCACACACACACACACACACGCACGCGCGCGCGCGCGCGCACACACACACACACACACACACACACACACACACACACACACACACACCTCCCCCTTCGGCCCTTCCACACCTCCCCCTTCCGCCCACCCCAGCTGCCTCCCCTTCAACTTCCCCTCCATACACGGAAACAGAGACGCAGGTGGAAAACAAAAGAACACAGCAACCACAGCAACAATGAACACCAACAATGTGTCTTACGCACTGGCAGTGGTACACCTGATTTCATAATAACAATTATCAACAAGACACCACCAACCGTCGGAGTGACAACAGCCAACAATGATATATGTACAAAAAATCAGTCCGCTTGACGTTTAACCGGCCAGCTGAGCTCGAGTCTTAAAATAACAGTATGTGTGTTGAACAGAAGGGTGTGTGTGTGTGGGGGGTGGGGGGGGGGGTGGTCTTGGGGGTATGTCACTTACAAGGCTCTGAGCCCGTTAGTCGAAAGAGCTGATGCTCCATTTGGACATGAAGACCGTTTTCGTAACCTTATGGCTTCTATTCCCCTTCTAATATCAGAGAAATGCGGGCGGTGCTTTTCCTTGTTTCTGTTAATACACCTGCGCAGTCACCGCCATTGCTTCAAAAGCTAACCAAGCGCAATATTACCGCGACGCGCGTCTTTGCGATTGACAGTCACGTTATGTCTTGACACAGGCGACAGTTTCCGAAGCACGGTTTGCACTCATTCGATGAAAATTTTTCCACAAAGTTGTATGGCTGGCAAGTGTACTCATGCTCCAAACATATGCTAAACACTGAAGAACACGCCACAGACCTAGAATATGCAGCATACGTCTGACGTGTGCATTCAGTGTCATTATTCTGAGGTCACTGAAGAACACGCCACAGATCTAGAATATGCAGCGTACGTCTGACGGGTGCATTCAGTATCACTATTCTGAGGTCGCGTATCCACCTGACTGAGACAGTAACGATGTAGGATAACTTCATTCTGTGGTGTTGTTACAGCGCCGGTAAGGCTCATAACACCTTTCTTATTCTTCTTCTAGCCGTGGGGTGGTCCCCTCTTGGGGACTGTGTGAAAGTTACTTCCCTTTACATTGTATTATACCAGCGCACTGAGGCTTTCAACGTGAAGTCAGTCCTGCTCTACGGATGCGAAACAAGAAGGACAACGAAGACGATGCAGCAGAAGATCCAGACATTTCTCAACACCTGTCTGAGGCGCATCTTCAACATCCGATGGCCAGAGAAGATCCGGAACGAAGAGCTGTGGGAGCGAGCGGGGCAGGAACCAGTGGCCAAGCAGATCCTGCGGAGGAAGTGGGGCTGGATTGGACACACCCTCAGGAAGCCAGCATCCAGCACCACACGCCAAGCCCTGACATGGAACCCGCAGTGGAAAAGGAAGAGAGGCCGGCCTCGCAACAGCTGGAGGCGGGACACTGAGGCAGAGCTATATAAGCAGGGGACCAACTGGACTGGAGTGGCAAGAATAGCCCAGAACAGAGTGCGATGGCGAAGGGTTGTCGATGGCCTATGCTCCACAGGGAGCCAGGGGCCTAAGTAAGTAAGTACTGAGGCTTTAACAGGGACAGCGGGTTACCTCATTTATCTGTGACACAGTGATCTGTGGCCTCCGGACTAGCTTTGAGTTTGACACGCACACTTCCTTCTGCCCTCCGTGATGTCCCCACACTGTCAGCCTTTATATCACAACTCAAAACACACGCGTTCCGTCAGGCTTTCCATAGATAACTGGGAACCTCTGTCCATGTTTATGTGTGTGTGTGTGTGTGTGTGTGTGTGTGTGTGTGTGTGTGTGTGTGTGTGTGTGTGTGTGTGTGTGTGCGCGCGCTCTGAGTCTGTCCTTCAGAGACGGGCGCCTTATAAGTATGATGTATTATTATTATTATTATTACACTGGGTAGAGTTTGGTTGAGGAGGGATGTCTCTGTACCATAAGTCACGATGTCCCTGTCCTGTAATCGAGGGTCATAGTATCCAACCATAGGAAAATAATCAACGCATTAATATCTCTGTGGTGGCTGGATCAATATTTATATAATGATAGGACATAATTGACGCTGAATAACGCTCCATGAAAATATACACTTCAGCCCTACAAGCTACAGTGCGTGCATGTCTCAATGGAAAATGTCCAACGCTAAGTCAGTGCGAGGTGAGGCCGGTTCGCCGTGCGCCATAGGGGATCCCATTCTAACTTCAATCAAGCTCAGCTAGTAAACATCACCGTACAGCTTAGGTACGCTGCCATTTTTTTTAATTTTTTTTTTACATTAGCCTGACGTTTGCCTGTGCTTAGCCACCACGCAAAAGATGTAGCCACCAAAAAGTGTGTTCGCTTGGATCCCTAACCCAGGATGTGACTTCGCCGATGACTCAGTCATGGGTTACCCGAACTACTGTACCATAAGCCTAACGCTGCACAGCACTGTGACCTGAAATACTTCTTCACAAGATTAGTGCATCGCGACACACTGTCGAGTAGTGCACCGTTACGTACCGTCGACGGTGTGTCATTTGAACTGTGTCACTGTCACGTATTACGTCAGCTGATCCGTGACATAACATGCTCGTCGAGAGGCGCATCAGTTACACGCAGTTACAGAACTTACACGCCTTAGCGTAAAACACCAGTTGAACCGTGACACACCGTCCAGTGACATCAGCTTATCTGTGACACACCGTCGAAAGACACACAATGCTCGTCGAAATGTGCATCAGTAGTACTGACACGCCGTCACGTAGAACACCAGTTGAAATTTGACACCCTGTTCGTTAAAAATCCGTTGAATTCTGACACACCAGGTCCGTCGAGAGGAGCATCAGCGGTACCGACACACCGTCAGTAACACAAGTTGATGTGTGACACATTGTCGCGTGACACACCATGCCGTTAAGTGGCTCATCAGTTCAACTGACACACCGTCACGTAAACATGCGCTGAACTGTACGTGACACACTGCCGAGTGGTACACCATGCCCGTCGAGCTGCACATCCAGCTAAGCTGACACACCGTCACGTAAAGCATGTGTTGTACTGTGACGAAGTGTCACACGAATACCGTCCTTTAAACATAGATTGAATTTTGACACACTAATGCGTGACGCGCCATCCCCGTCGAGTGGCGCATCCAGCTGAACTGACACATCGTCACGTAAAACGCCCGTTGGACTGTGACACACCGTCCGTTAAACACCAGTTGAAACGTGACACACTGCTGCGTGACACACCATGCCCGTCGAGAGGAGCATCCAGTTGAACTGACACTCACGTCACGTAAATCACGCGTTGAACTGTACGTGACGCACTGCCGCGTGTCGCACCCTGCCCGTTACGTGGACTGGTGCGTCAGTTGAACTGCGAGACACCGTCCTGCTGCACCTGTCCTGGACTCAGGCCCTGCTGTCGGGTGGGCAGCGCGCGCGTGATGACCTGCTTCAGCAGCTGCTCGTCACGTTCAGTCAACTGTCGTCGGACCACCGGCAGGCCCGAGGGTCGGCGCTGAGCGAGGGAGGGGGACGGGGATAGAGACCCTTCCCCGCCCCCACCCCCGCCCCCGCCGCCACCGCCACGCTTGTTGTGGTGCGTGTCGAGCGTGGATAGGGTCTGATCGGTGAACGAAGGGGGAATACTTCTGGCGTGGCCGCGAGGGTTGTCTTTCCTTGCTGAGTCCTTGCACCGGCAGCACGAGGCCGGGCACCGGGCCACCAGCGGCAGCCGTCTGCAACACGGGCACAGCTGCAAGCAAATGTTGCTGACTACAACATGGGCACCACTACATGGACAATTCGATCACTACAACATGGAAACAAGCACAATCATGTACCACTATTCGATCACTGCAGCATGGCATGAGGACAATTCGACCACTACAACAGACACAAGGACAATTCGATCACTACAACCTGGGCACCACTACATGGACGTTTTGATCTCTACAGTATGGGCGCCACTGCATGGACAATTCGACCACCACAGCATGAGCACCGCTACATGGACATTTCGACCACTACAACATGGACACCACTACATGGGCGTTTTGATCACTACAACATGGGCACTAATATAATGACGTTTTGATCACTACAACATGGGCACCACTACATGGGTGTTTTGTTCACAATATGGGCACAACTACATGGACGTTTTGATCACTACAACATGGGCACCACTACATGGACGTTTTGATCACTACAACATGGACACCACTACATGGACGTTTTGATCTCTACAACATGGACCACTACATGGGCACCACTACATGGACGTTTTGATCACTACAACATGGGCACCACTACATGGACGTTTTGATCACTACAACATGGACACCACTACATGGACGTTTTGATCACTACAACATGGGCACCACTACATGGACGTTTTGATCACTACAACATGGACACCACTACATGGACGTTTTGATCACTACAACATGGGCACTACTACATGGACGTACCACTACATGGATGTTTTGATCACTACAACATGGGCACCACTACATGGATGTTTTGATCACTACAACATGGGCACCACAACATGGACGTTTTGATCACTACAGCATGGGCCCCACAACATGGGTGTTTTGATCACTACAACATGGACACCACTACATGGATGTTTTGATTATCAATACATGGACACCACTAGATGCATGGTTTGGTCACTACAACATGGGCACCACTACATGGATGTTTTGGTCATTTTAACATGGGCACCACTACATGGATGTTTTGATCACCTCTACATGGATATTTTGTTCACAACAACATGGGCACAGTCAGGGACATTTCGACCACTACAACATGACACGAGGACAATTCAACCACTACAACATGGGCACCACCACATGTATATTTCGAGCAGCACAGCACGGAAAAAAGCACAACCATTGACGCTTTGCACACTCCGCCATACTGACAAAGCTGCATGGAGAGTTCGAACTCAAAGGCAACACGGGCACAGTTAAATGGATATTACACTGACTACAACACTACATGGTTTCAACCACGTGAAACTTTTCCTGACTGTAACGTGTGGAATTTTGTTGGCTACAACATAAGCACAACTACAAGGATATTTTGCTCATTTCAACATGGGTACAACTAGCTAAATATTTGTCCTGACTAAAATGTGGGCACAACCTCGTGGACATTAGCTCGAAACAACACGGGCACAACCACGTCTACACAGATATTTTGCTCATTCCAACATGGGCACAACTACCTGGGTAGCTGAAAACAACTGAATGGGGACAACCACATGAGTATTTTGTTGACTACAACAAGAGGGTACATGTACGTACTATAAATACAATACACCATGGATATTTGTTTTACTAACTTCAGGATGAGCACAAGTACAGGATATTTGCTCACTACAACATGGGCGCAAATACCTGCATATAAAAAAGAATTGCATCGTGTATAAGACGTGTACACAACTAGAAAAAAGTTGAACTTACAGAAGAACTACAAGTTAATGAAATAGTGTGTCCACCACCACGGCCAACACAAAAAGCATCATTTTAAACATTCAAACTAATACGACGCTAGAGTGACCTCCCTTGCAGGTGTGCCTTTAAGCGTGCAATGCTTTGTGTGGATGTATGTACGGGTACACACCTGAGATTGCGGCAGATTCTGGTGCTGAAGATGCCGTATATGATGGGGTTGGCAGCGGAGTTGAGGGGGGCAGCACTCTGTATGAGGGTTGACAGCGGGTCGTTCTGCGGGATGGCTCCGTACAGCTCCAGCAGGTTGTACATGAAGAACGGACTCCAACACAGGATGAACACTGAAAAACAACAGTGAATAAACTGATATTTCACGACCGAGAGTTTGTGCAGAACCCTTGCATACCGTTGCCAACCACACACGCATAGCCCCGGGCGCTGACTCGTGAGGACGCTGTTACCAAGCACCCACAACCCATGTTATCTCCACTCTCACTGTGGCCGCTATTCAGTTTTTCCAATCAAAAATATTTTTCCGTGAAAGCTAGTTATAGTTGTCTTTCAAACCATACCAAACACGATTAGGAAACATCTGAGGAAGACCTCTTTCCAAATAGTCGAAAATTGCTAAAATCGCCCGGTTGGCAAAGGGTTGTGCACGCACACAGTGCCTGGGTCACGTGGTAATTCCACGGCGTGCGGTCAAGGTCGACAATGAGTTAATGACGTAAGCCGTGCAGTGACTGCCTTTAATTAAAGGCACGTTTTACGTCCTCACAGATGACACCTTTGTCATGGAAGCAGCGCATGTGTCAGGATGAGCAACTCCTGCAGTGTCAAAGAACTGCTTTGCACAAACGGTGCAATTACACGCATTGGGTCAGTGGTCTTCCGAACGTCTATTTCACCACGGACACAGACAGCCATAGCTATCGTCTGCTTCACGTAAACGTATGGCGTCACGGCAGTCATGCCCGTGGGGTGAAGGCTATTATGGAGGGAACTCGTACAGGTCTATTTTTAGACGGACGTCACCTGAGGTCACGGGATTCCGGAAACCCTAACCAAACCCTAACCCTAAGCCTAACCCTAAACCTAACCCTAACCGTCTAAAATAGACCTGTACGAGTTCCCTCCATAATAGCCTCCCCCTGCCCGTGCGTGCGTGCCTGAAGGGCTTCATTTCCGATCGGACGTCGGTCATAGGCCGACTCAGTTTCGCGATATATATTTTTTTTTAGGGAGGGGGGGGGGGAGGGTGTCATCATTTCTGCGCCACATTGAACAATATGCATGACACAATTGAATGCCCTGTACTTTTACGGTCAGTCAGGACATTTTGGTCTTCTTATCATAGTCTTCACGGATATAAAGCCCTTCAATGACAGCGTGACGTATGCAGTTTTTTTTCCAATTCAGAAAAACTTTAAAAGTCAGAAGTGCAGACGTTTAAAGCCACTGACCGATAACAATGATGAGCGTCATCTTGATGGTGCGGATCTTGGCCTGAGGGATGATGCCTCGTCCTGTGTCGTGACGCTGTCCGCCCAGAGTGCTCCACTGGCGGTCGTTGGAACCGTTAGAACCTGAAAGAAGACACGGGCGTAAGGACACAAACTGACCATGGGGTCATGACTGTGCAGTGTTTATTTCAATACACCTGTTATTGTTAAGCCCCCCCCCCCAAAAAAAAAAAAAATAATAATAATAAAAAAAATAAATAAATAAATAAATAAAAAAAAAAAAAAAAATTGTTGTTTCTGGTAACATGGCTAAAAAAATAGGGTAGGTAGGTAGGGTTTTTTTTCTGTTGTTTGTTTTTTAACACTCCCCCCCCCCGCCCCCCACACACATATCCAAGAACAAAGAAACAGGGTATTAATAAGAAATGATGCTCTGTGAAACTGTATTTAATATTATAACACACTATCTTACCATATTTCGTTCTAATCTTGGGTCCGCGATGGCGCACGACTTCCCTGACGACAGGCGCATGAAAACCGAAACTGGTCGTGCTTGTATTTTTTTTTTTCCCAGCAGCCCAAAAAATTTTGTAGGGTCGGGGGAAAAAATAGGGTCGGTCGGGTTACCAGAAACAACAATATATGTATGTTTTTTTGCCTAAACCGGCTCTTAACTGGGCAGTGCGGAGCGCCACAGTGCTGTCAACAGTTGTGACAGTTGTGATTTGGGGGGTTTCCCCCGCTGTGGCGTCATCACAGCAACCTGGATTTCAAATAGCCACAACTGTGACTGTGGTTTCCACAACAGATTCTGACTGGCTGTACTACGTCACTCGGCGCGCAGACATGGCGCACAGTACATCTTCATTGGGTTTGTCACCGAGCACAGCTGTGTTTAGTTTTGTAGTTAGCAGACACACCGAGCGCAACGACTGTGATGTGCACATGTGTGTTTCGCGCGCTGTGACCAGTTAAGAGCAGGCTTTAGTTCCATTCTTAAATGTTAATTCGGACATCGTTCTCTGGATCAGAAATTTTCTGTGTGATCGACCACAGCGTGTCTGTGTGAGAAATAGTTCTACTGTTCATGATGGCCTGTTGATGAACGAACATGTGTTGTCTGATCAGATTATTTTGAACACTGGAGCCCCTCAGGGGTGTGTACTTACCCCAGTATTATTTTCTCTCTATATCAATGACATTCAATGTAAAGACCCAGTTCTTACTCTTCTGAAATATGCAGATGACATGGCCCTTGTGGGTTGCTTGAAAGATGAGTCCTCTCTGTCACAATATTTCCTACAGGTTGATCTCTTGAATGATTTGTTGAAGTCACGGTTTTTAGAACTTAATGTTGGAAAGACTAAAGAACTTGTTCTTGGAAACACACAAGGAAGGGACTCGTTGAAACCGATTATCAAAGATCAGAAAGAAGTAGATGTGGTTGATTGTTTCAAGTACTTGGGTACCAGTATTGATCAAAAACTGTCTTTCATTGATCATGCAGAGAGTCTGTACAAAAAATCACAACAGCGTCTTTTTCTACTCAGAAAGCTCAAAACTTTTGATGTCAGTCCACATGTCCTTCAACTTGTTTACAGAAGCCTTATTGAAAGCATTCTTTCCTTTAACATCACAGCTTGGTTTAGTCTCTTGTCTGTGAAACAGAAAACAAAGCTTGGTAGGGTAGTTACCACTGCTAGTAAACTGATAGGCCAAAATCAAAAACAACTGTCATCTTTGTATGAATCTGCCCTTGTTAGGAAAGCAAATCAGATAAACAACGACCGTGATCACCCTCTTAATCCAGCCTTTCAGAAGCTTCCGTCCGGCAGACGTTTTAAAGTCCCACTAGCACGTAAAAACATGTACAAGAAGTCGTTTGTCCCATCTGCCATCACCGTGTTAAACGGTTTGCGTTAGTAACCTTGTGCACTTGGGATGGGGGTGGGGGGGGGGGGAAGAGAGAGAGAGAGAGAGAGAGAGAGAGAGAGAGAGAGAGAGAGAGAGAGAGCTGTTTTTCTTGTTAAACAGTTTTAGAGTTTGACATTATGTATGGTTACTTGTTTTAAATTGTCCTGAAGTTTTGTTTGACCTCAACGTTTAACCCTATTTTATTGTTTTTATGTTTTATACCAAGATCTTTAATGACTGTATTTTATCTTATCTGTGACAGAGCATCAAGTGAGTCCAAAGAAGATTTTCTGTTTTTAGAGTCTTTCTTAAACAGACAATAAAGTATTTTGAATTGAATTGAATTGAATTCTATCCCCCCCCCCTCCCCCTCCCCCCCCCCCCCAAAAAAATAAAAAAAAAAAAAAAAATGCCATAAGTACATTCCACGATGGATTTGGAACAGGCGTTTTTTGGTACTGAAGAAGACCACTTGTTCTTCCCGAAACTATGGCAAAAATTCTTCCCCCAGCATCACTTACTCTGTCTGCCATTGAGCACCGCCTGCTCGGAAGAAGAGTCGCGCGAATTGCGTCCCTTGGCCCAGATGACGAAGATGATCGCGATGTAACAAGAGGCGATTATCAGGGCAGGCAGGATGAACGTCACCACGGCCACCAGAGTCATGAAAAGCTGTAAAACACCCCCAAAAGCAATTAAACAAAATTAGCAGTCGAGAAGAAATGCATTTTTTTTTGGGCGTGTGTGTGTGTGTGTGTGTGTGTGTGTGTGTGTGTGTGTGTGTGTGTGTGTGTGTAAAATTTGAAGAGTTTTACACGTGTTTCTAAAGTTTGAAGAGTTTTACACGAGTTTTTAAAGTTTGAAGAGTTCTTACACGACTTTTTAAAGATGGAGAGTTGTTACACAATTTTTTTTTTAAGTTTGAAGAGTTTTACACGCGTTTTTAAAGTTTGAAGAGTTTTACACGAGTTTTTGAAGTATGAGTTTTTGCACGAAAAGGAAGAAACCGATTTTAAAATAAATTGATGTAGAGTTTTCGTGCACTTTAATGCATTTTTTTTTCAAAGAATAGTTTGTAGCAGTTGTTTGGTTGGCCGGGTTTTTCTTCTTCCCTGCCGAAGCTTTCTTCCAATGGCATAGTGTGACTTTCAAACAACACCACTAAAAATAACAAAAGAAACAAAATCATGTTAGCGTGACTTTTAAAAAAAATTATTATTATTATTATCATCTCAAAATTATTTGAGAGAGCTCCATTTACTTGCTTCGACCATATGCAACACGGATGGTATTTCACTAAGGAATAATCTGAACTTCTCTCTCTCTCTCTCTCTCTCTCACATATTACTGGGTATTTTCTGTGTCGGGTTGGATTCCAGCCTCTATGGTTCTGTGTTATGTCACGCATTCATGTTTTCGGCAGTAAATATCGCTTTATGGGCTGATGCCTCAAGAAAAGTAAATCTCTCTCTCTCTCTCTCTCTCTCTCTGAACACACACACACACACACACACACACACACACACACACACACACACACACACACACCACCCGGCCTCCCCCCCCCCCCCACACACACACACACTGAGACAAAAATAGACACAATCAGGGAAATGGGGATATCAGATTGTCATTGCGGGTCACCACCTCCAGCCCCACTATGTTTGGCTTGGGGTCCCCGGGGTGCAAACCTCATCTGTCTGAGACACGGTCTTTTGTCCCACCGCACCGCCTTGTAACCTCCTTGGGAAGGTCAACAAACACTGCAGGCAAACCGTTCACAGACTGTTCAACATCGTCCCTCTTTCTGCACTATTCCTGCGGATGATTGCTTGATTATCTCTGATACGGCAAATTGGAAATAAGTTTACAAACTGATTAGTATCTTTCCCTCTTCTTCTGCATTTGTGCTGATTCTTAGTCATGATACGTATCTCCGACAGGAAAAAATTAAAAGTAGGTGTGTGTGTGTGTGTGTGTGTGTGTGTGTGTGTGTGTGTGTGTGTGTGTGTGTGTGTGTGTGTGTGTGTGTTTCCTTTTTAATCTAAGAAAACCAAGAAAAGGTATTTTCAGTTCGGGGAGGGGGGAAGGCGGGAGCGGGGGGGGGGGGGGGGGGGGGGGGGAGTGTGGAACAGCTTACAGGCTATTCAGCAGCTTCCCTTTCCTTTTTTCACTCTAATTTGTAGATGTAGTAAATTACTAATCTCTGATACAGCAAAATCGAAAATAAGTTTGTTTGTTTGTTTTTCCCCAAACTGAAAACGAAAAACTCACAGACTGTTCTATATCTTTCCTCCTCTATATTGCGGCTCATAATGTGAGGATTATTATCCCGATACAGCAAATCAAAACTATTTCGTCCCCCCCCCCCCCCCTAAATCTGAAAGCAAGGAAAGGCTACTTCCAACGTCTTTGAACCCCAACAGCCGAGATTGGGGACCCCCCCTTCCCCCCCCCCCCCCGGCTCATCAGATAGAATCAGTAATTTCCTGCGACTACTCGATCCGGAAGAGATAAGAAAAACCCAACGAAAAACCACAACGCAGTTTGCAACTTTCTGAGTGAAATTACTGATTTATTCTGCCCTTTCACTAGGTGTCAGCCTGCTTGTTGTGAGATGTTGTTTAACTTTGAATGCTCCCTGTGAGTCTGTGTGTACGAAAGTGGTGTATGTAGGTATGATGTACGGCGCCTGTTTCATTTCATGTATAGGCGCCTTATAAGTCGTCATTATTATTATTATTTTTAAATCACAGTGATTCTTTGAGTTGCCTTTGAACGGGCTTATTGCGACTCTGCTAATAAAAAACCCCAAAACAACAACAACAACGACAATGAGCTTTAACAAGTTCTCTTTCTAAAATTATCTAAACCCCGCTGATTAAAAACAAATAGAAAACAAAACCAAACAACAAAAGAAACAACATTAACAACAAACCAACAAACAACAAGAAAAGACAAACAAACCAAAAACAAACAGCAGGCTTCATTTGTACTATGTCTTACAAGGTCACAAACAACTAGGAAGACCAGACATCTCATTCCAGACGTCATGGGGTGCAATTTCAAGTACGAAAAGCCAGACATAGTGTTTCCCCCTGCCCTGTCTGTACATCAACTTTCACCTCCCGACACTCTCCACCCCCACCCCCTCCCCACCACCACCACCTCCCTATCCACCAAAACAGTCTCTTCGTTGAAATCATCACTGGTGCCAGAATTTGAACTTAACCCCTAGTTACCTACTGCGAAACACCCAAATCGCACTTCCGGTTTTTCTTTTCTTTTCTTTAATGGGGCTAATCACAAAAATCGCATTTTCTTCCCGGGCCGAGTGCACTTGACGTGACCCTGCGGAGACTGCATCTATTCCAACACCTCTCAAGGAACAGTTCAAAATACATGAGAAAGCAGACACGACCAAAAAAAAAAAAAAAAAAAATCTCAGCTGGGTAGATAATTTACGAACATCTAACACACGCAACATCCTTTTTTTTCCCCTCCTCGGAATTTGAACGTGGTTTCCGGGTTCTTTTGTGTGTATCCTGGTATTGTAGGAAATTAGATCTGCATTTCGCACATACAAAAGAAATCGCTCGGAATACATCAAAGCAGACCTGTATTTTTTTTTCTCCCGAACAAACCACAGGAGACATCATTTGCGATGTCCAGGACTGCGGTAACATTTCCTTAAATTACTTACTCCATGTTGTCTCACGAACCAGTTTTTGGGCGACCAAACGCAAAGAGTTAAAAAAAAAATATGGAGAACAACTCTGCAAGATTTTACTAATTACTTACTATACTTAGGGCTGCTTTACTCACGTGTCGCTCATTAGAAACGGCAGCCAGTCGTAGGAAAGTAGCGGTTAGAGTGACTGGTCTAGGCGAGGCTTGACTCCGCCTCTCCCGTGAGTGAAAGGCGGCCTTTTTTTTTTTTCTTTTTTTTTTTTTGGATCAGAACTAGGTCAAGCTCAATTTTTCCCCCTGAAATACGTGCTTATAGACTTCGTTAGGTCGAGATTTTGGCTGGCCTATGTTAGTCACTGCACAAAACATCATTCTACTAAGTATGGAACACCTAGATAATCTCTAAGTATGATATATTTGTGTGCCAAAAAACAAAAATGATTGCACTGAAGCATCATTCCAGGCATACAGCGCGCACAAAGCAGGCACACAGTGACATAGGTACGAATGTGGCCCTTTAAGGCCGTTCTTAACCGGGCGAACCACCAGTCTGGCGAACTTGTTCGGCGAACTGTGTATTGTATACGAACAGGGCAAGCGCACGCACGTACATAGTTCCAGAGGTTCGGCCGGACTAGTTCTCTTTCTTAACCGACCGTTAATGATATGCATTCGTCATCGCCCGAACAAGGCGGACTCGGAAGTTGAGACAATCGTAAACAACCAGGCATTTGCGGTAGTTATCGTTTTGAGTGAACTCTTGGAAGCCGAGGAAGAGGAGATAAGAGGAAAAGAGCGCAAGAGAGGGAAATGTGAAGTGAGTCGATAGCCGCGATGCCGTCCGCCATTTTCCTCAAGTTTGTACATGCGCACAACAGCTCTCCCCGATCAACCAATCAGAGCGCAGGATCGGCAAAAGGATCGCGAGGGTTCCCACGACACGCTATGCAGTCCTCGAACCTAGTTCGCCGAACCTTTCGAACCAGGGTTTCCGCACAAGTATTTGGTCGGTTAAGAAACAACGTGCGCGAACCTAGTTCGCCGTACTCTCCTACTAGTGAGACTTAGTAGGGCTTCGTACGGAGAACTTCGCTGAGCAGCGTAACCCACTTGCATGTAAATTAGGCACGTTACGGGTACCATTAGCTAATCGCAGCGCGTAAGCAGCTCGCGGCCTCTGCCGTGTGAGCCTAATTTACATGTAAATGGGTTACGCTGCTCAACGAAGTCCTCCTTACGAAGTCCTACTAAATCTCACTAATGATCTCTGAGCATAAAAATAGTAGCATTAGCCCCTTTAAGAAAACAGTTCCCATTCCCAAATGGAACATCCCCTCTTTCGACAAACAGCCCGAAAGATTCATAAGTGATATTTTCTCTCCATTCAACACGCACACCGTTATATTAAGATAGTGGGTTTAAATGTTTTTAGGTGTTAAAAAGTTTTTCGTCTTTTTTTGTCTTCGTGCGAGTAATTTCAGTGACAAACGACCTGCGCAAATTAATTTGGCCATTCCGGATTTGAGCCCATGATCATGCAATCTGAAAGATGTGCTTTCACATCGACGGGGTAGTGTTGCAGACAATCACACGAAAAAAACAAAAACAAAAACATGCAATGAGGGAAATTTGAGCAGATTTTAAAGTGGTGGCTCCAAATCCTGGCTTCAGAATGATTTTTTTCAGGCCATGGAAGATGTTTTTAATTTTTTTTTTTTATGTGATGCAACTGGGCTACGGCACAAGCTGGGGAACCGAGGTATATTGCTTCAGGGTTACATTTTCCTGAAGTAATCACGGAAAGGAAGACTGAAAAGAGAAAAGGGAGATCACTCTTTTTCTCCTGAGGGAAATAACTTTGTTTCATGTGGTGTGCAGTGATGGCTGTTCCTTTAATTTTTATGTTGTTTCCATAGTAATGGAAACAACATAATAGGACGGGCTAAAATTTCCACGTTCATGGCAAGCATCTGTGGTACAAACGCACGTCACTGCCGATCTCCCGCAGAGACGATTTTGCAAGTGTAACTCTGACAATGACGTAAGAAAACTTGCGTCATCGATGCTGACGCGTATGATGTTCCGAACGCAGTTCTCCTCCTCCTGAGTGCCGTCTGTGTGGATGTGCGTGTGTGTGTGAATTGTGTCCGGGCCCGTTTCTTCGAAAATACTTAACCGAATGGCTTCAAATTTGGGGTATCCAAATTTATCAAAATGTTACATTAGACGATTCAAGCGTGTGATGATTGCTTAAGTGATTTGGGAGTTATCGCCCTTTTGAGACAAGTTGGTTGTCTTTCGTGTACAGGCGTAATATTTATTTAAATCACTCAATTTTTTGGCAGTAGATAGCTTGAATACGGACTCTGAATTGACTCACTACTAGAAAATGGTCGCTCTTATAGTTTTCATGTAAACCGAGCCTGAGTTGACATTGCATGTGAACCCAGTTCAGATGCCTATTTCTCCGAAAATACTGAACCGATCGATTTCAAATTTGGGGTTTCTAAATGAATCAAGATTGTTGAATAGAAGGCCCGATCCAGGTACGATTGCACACATGATTTGCGAGTTATCGCCCTTTTCAAAAAAAAGTGGCTTTCTGGCGTTTAAAGGCGTAATATTTACCTAAACCACTCCATGTTTGGGACATAGATAGCATGAATACGGACTCTCAACTGAGTGAATTTTGGAGGTTGTCGCTTTTGTACTTTTGGCGTAAACCGTACCTGATGAAAGTGCTGGTGAACACACTTTAGATCTCAAAATCGCTCCTACTATACATAGATAATGAGCCTGGGGTGCCATAAAAAATATACAAAAAAATTAGAAAAATTCACTGCAGCCGTTGTCGTCAGTTGACTCGAAAATTTGTACTCGAAGCACATTTCCTTTACACAAGCCACACGCCTCACAAACATCGCAGAAAAGGCACACGCGCACTGACGCAAAACTGTATCAGCGTCAGTTTGCCGACGTCATGTTTGATTGACGTGGGGGTGTGTCGTCACTTTTCGGAAGTTCTCTATTTGTAGACGGGGAAAGCGGGAGTTTCATTGATGTAGTGAGCTTTGTTTTTCCCACTGACTCTCACTCAATAGCATAGTAGAATGAGAGAACACCACATAGGTCTCAATGGAGCACATGCACAAACGCGGCTCGCGCAAGTCTGCGTGCGTGCGTGCGTGCGTGCGTGCGTGCGTGCGCGCGCGCGTATGTCTGTGTGTGTCTGTGTGCGCGCGCGCGCAGCAGACATAACACATAGTGAAAAAAACGTTCGCCGCGCAGACTTGTCTGTTAAACACATTGAGCCGGTATAAATTCGATCTTTACACTGCGCAGCAGCAACACTTCAATTTTCATGGGGCTGCTTTCATTGCAAGAATTGTATCCGAGTCAAAGTTATTACGTCAAATGTATTATGCGTCATCCCAATGAGGAAAACGTCATATATTTCAAAGAAAACAACTTGACGTCTCTCTTCCAAAACCAAGATTGGTCTGACAAGCCCGGTCAGTTGTTTCCATTGAGAGAGAGAGAGAGAGAGAGAGAGAGAGAGAGAGAGAGAGAGAGTGTGTGTAGTGTGTGTGTGTGTGTGTGTGTGTGTGTGTGTGTGTGTGTGTGTGTGTGTGTGTGTGTGTCCTCCCGTATACATGGCATTACAAAAGAACGACCGTGACGACAGCAGGTGATTAAATGGAAACAACATATTGGGCTGGTCAGTGGCCATCTTGTTTAAGTTGTTTCTCTATAGAGAAACAACTTTATGAGACGGGGCAGATTTTGCTACGCGCAGCAGCAAGTTTCAGTGATACAAAACAAGACTGTGACGTTTCTCCACACAATACTTACTTTCACGCACACAGTGACGTAACGAAATCTGCGTCATAGGCACCTTACGTGCACACTATGCTGCTGCGTTCTTTTTGGCGGGAGTTGTGAGACGTGTGTGTGTCTGTGTGTGTGTGTGTGGACGGATGTAATGATGGCTATCTCCTAAACCACCTTTTTACTTTGAGATAAAATGGGAATTCACCTTCTCCAGACCTACCTATCACGATTTTTAGCCTACTGCATTTTTAGAAGAGTTATCGCCGATTTTAAAAAATCGGTCATGTTACGAATTTTTTCGCAAAAAATGTTCAAATGGCTTCATTTTCTGAAATTGGGAAGATCATCCAATTATACTGCCTGTTTTCGTAGCACAGCTCTGTAGCTCTGACAGGTTTTGTGTAAGAAAAATATTTTCGAGGTAGGGGTGGTTTGCATATAAGGCCAAATATCTATGACAAGATGGCCATCAGCCCAATATGTTGTTTCCATTCAATGACCTGCTGTAGTCACAGTCGTAGTCGTTGTGTCATGTATGCAGCCCGCGCGCACACGCCGGAACGCAAGCTCTCTGACATCAAGCATGCTGACATAAAGAAAGTACTGAAAACCCTTATCGTACCTCTATGCACTTGCAAAATCCCTGCCCTCGTAAGAGTAGACTCCAGAGTGCAGTTCCTTTTCGGCGGGGCGTGAAAATGTGACTGCTTACACCCAGCGCCATTTTAAAAAATGGCGAAATTTTTTAAGAAAAGCGAAGACTTGTGTGTCATATGAATCGATTTGAAACGAAGTTTTGAATATCCGACCACTTTTGGTTTGGGCAAAATCTTTGCCAGCGGACAATTATTGTTGCGATTTGATGGCACTGTTTACGTGGTACACTGATCCAACAGGATGTGAGTAAACGGCAAGGGGGTTGCACTCTGACAGGCCAAGATGTTGCACTCTGCAGGCAAGTATTATTGCACGGTGCAGACGATCACGTACCTGCCTTGTGGTGGAATAAGAGACGATTACAAAAGCATACACACCCGTGCTCTAGGACTGAATGTAATAATAGATCTGTCCATTCAGACAGAGACATGTTATGTATGTCTCTGATTCAGAAACACGCCTACTTTCACTCTGAAGACAGCCTGCCATCACTTGCGCCATTGAGGATCCCTCTGGGTTCAAAGCTGGTCAAAGATGACATAGTGCGCGACCTTGTGTTTGAGAGCACCGAGACAATTTAGGCCCGTCACGGTAGCGCAGTGAGCGCCATTTCCCCACTGTGCACAGAGGTACTTTCCACTGAAAGACTCTGTGCCCCACAGAGTGTCGTAAGAGAGACATATAGCGGGACAACGCGAAGAGTTGTCTGCCCGCATTAGCGCGCATCCTAGATCTGGCCCCTATAGTGACAGCATGGCGGAAAGTGGAAAGCGATCACAAAAGCCGGGCATGCAATTGTGTTCTGCGCCGAATTGTTCAAATAACAGACAAATATAAACGGGGAAATACTTCTTTTGGTATTCCTGTTGAAAAACAAACTTTTTTTTTTTCGCTTTCTTGTCAAAAAAAAAAAAAAAAAGACCTCAAGTGGTCATTTCGATGCAAAATAATTTCTAGACCATCCCAGAACATGCTGGTGCAGTAACGTCAGTAGATTACGTCACCTTGGAAAGATATCGAACCTTCCAGTAAGTTGAGAAATGTTCTAGATCTGACCTGTTCAGTACGTAAGCAGCCCTGCACAGCGTTCTGGGTTCTTCTTCTTTCATGAATTTGTTCTCCGTGCATATTCTGTTCATAAAGTATTGGAGTTGTATTCTGTTGTATCCCGTGTCTTCTCTGCGATTGCACGAAGATGGCGACATAGTAGAAGTAAAATACACCACGTCTCCAAACAGAGGAATTCGGAAAGAAAGTGGCGAGACACCCCCAAGAAAAAACAGCATCACGTCAATCAAACATGACGCACTTACTTTACGTCAGTGCGCGTGCGTCTCTTCTTCGATGTTTGTGAGGCGTGTGGCTTGTAGAGGAAATGTGCTGTGAGTACAAATTTTCGGGTCAACTGACGATAACGGCTGCAGTGAATTTTTCTAATTTTTTTGTATATTTTTTACGGCACCCCAGGCTCATTATCTATGTATAGTAGGAGCGATTTTGAGATCTAAAGTGTGTTCACCAGCACTTTCATCAGGTACGGCTTACGCCAAAAGTATAAAAGCGACAACCTCCAAAATTCACTTAGTTGAGAGTCCGTATTCATGCTATCTATGTCAAAAAAATGGAGTGGTTTAGGTAAATATTACGCCTTTAAACGCCAGAAGACCACTTTTTCTGAAAAGGGCGATAACTCGCAAATCATTTGTGCAATTGTACCTGGATCGGGCCTTCTATTTAACAATCTTGATTCATTTAGAAACCCCAAATTTGAAATCGATCGGTTCAGTATTTTCGGAGAAATAGGCATCTGAACTGGGTTCACATGCAATGTCAACTCAGGCTCGGTTTACATGAAAACTATAAGAGCGACCATTTTCTAGTAGTGACTCTGTTCAGAGTCCGTATTCAAGCTATCTACTGCCAAAAAATTGAGTGATTTAAATAAATATTACGCCTGTACACGAAAGACAACCAACTTGTCTCAAAAGGGCGATAACTCCCAAATCACTTAAGCAATCATCACACGCTTGAATCGTCTAATGTAACATTTTGATATATTTGGATACCCCAAATTTGAAGCCATTCGGTTGAGTATTTTCGAAGAAACGGGCCCGGACACAATTCACACACACACACACACACACACACACACACACACACACACACACACACACACACACACACACACACACACATCCACACAGACGGCACTCACTGAGGAGGAGAAGTGCGTTCGGTGCACTGTACATGCCAGCATCGATGACGTACGTTTTCTTACGTCATTGTCAGAGTTACACTTGCATAATCGTCTCTGCGGGAGATCGGCAGTGACGTGCGTTTGTACCACAGATGCTTGCCCATGAACGTGGAAAATTTAGCCCGTCCTATGATGTTGTTTCCATTACTATGGAAACAACATAAAAAGACTCCTTCAAATTACTCATCATTCCGGTATTTTTGTCACTTGTGCCAAGCTGCACATATGACATGAACTACTGCACTATTATAGCTTTAGTATTAAGAATAGCAGAGCTTTTAGATAAACAAATTTTTCACGTTTCTGCGAGAAGCGCCGGTCAAAAAAGTTCCAATTTTGCAATTTTGTAAGTACAATCCAAGGCACTTAAGTCCACGTTTCATCAAGCTCTCTAGATCTTCCAGATTTTATGTAAAAATTAATTCAGTCACGGAAGTCACAAAAGCAACAAGGAAATCACAAGATATGTAGTCTAAGTATCATCTGTCAGACGAGCAGCGTGAGGACTGACGTCAAATGTTTGGTTCACAGACAAAATCTGCAAGTATCGTCACTGCTTCCGACATTTCATCAGCCCTCTAGATCTTCCAGATTTCATGTGAAAAATAATTCAGTCGGAGAAGTCACAAAGCCAACAGGGAAATCACAAGACATGAACAAGCATCCTCAGACGATCTCAGTGCTAGAGGCTGACGTCAAAAGTTTACTTCACGGAATTGACGTCATCTCTCTCTCTCTGTATGACGACCTGCCTGAGGCTGACGTCAAATGTTTAGTTCACGGAACTGACGTCTCTCTTCTCTCTCTCTCTCTCTCTCTGGGGAGCCAGGGTGGCCGAATGGTAGAGCGTTGGACTTTCAATGCTTGGTCCGAGAGTTCGAATCCCGGCCGCTGGGGCCAAATATTTGTGCTGGCCTTTTTCTCGTTGCCCCGTCTTTGATATCACCCTTATGTGGGGGAAAAGGACGTTAAACTCCTAAACACCCACTCACCCACCCTCTCTCTCTGCCTCTCTCTCTCTCTCTCCCCTTCTTCCCCCACCCGGCCCCACCCCCAGTCACGTGGCTAATCGGTCGAGGTCGTAGAGGATCTAGTGTCATTGGTAGAACTTGGAGAGGGGAGAACCGGCAACAATAACAACAAAACAGACAAAATAAAATGAAGTTTGGAGAAACAACTTTGTAGGACGGGGCCGTTCCTCCTTGTTTATGAGTTGGTGTGTTAATCTTATGTATTTTTTTGAGGGAGGGAGGGACGTGTGTGTGTGTGTGTGTGTGTGTGTGGTGATGTGTGCTGGTGACTGTGTGGGTATATGACCATGAGGAGACAATGGGTATATATGACAGAAGAGGAACAGAGATGAACAGAGTTTGTTCATACCTTCCAATGCCACATCTCCGGAAAGTCAATCCAGCACTGTTCCGTCTTCTCGAGTTTCTCCAGCTTGTACAGGAACAGTGTGGGCAGGGCGAACACCAGAGCTAGTATCCATGACAGCGAGATCAGCACGCGACCTTGGTATGCTGCCATGACAACCATATGATAATCAGAAGAAAAAAAGAAGAAACAAACAAAAAAGGCACGGAAAAAAATGATACCTACCAGGAATCCAACTCAAATATATGCTCTAACCATTCTAGTATGCCGGTGTGACACGTGGGGCATGGGCATTTTGAGGCCTTGTTTACTTGTGTCCTTCGGCCTGTCCTCCCAGCTCTGTATACACCGGGGCACTTCCCGCTTTAACCTGAATGTACCCCCTTCTACTTTAAGCCACACGCAGACTAACGATTTCTTTCATTTGTGGAGTGTTTCTAGCTTTTGAGGAAATCTGGCGTGTCAGGGTGAAGTATGCCTGGCTTAGACCAGAGGGAGTAAATCCAGCTTTAAAGCGGGAAGTGCCCCGGGGTAAATGGAGCTGAGGAGTGCTTCCCTAACAAGCAGACAGATTTTATGAAATGTGTTCATAAACCAGGTGATTTCAAGGCGCCCTGTGTAAAAGACGTCACGGATAGCCATTCCATCGCTTACGCTATAGCGGAAAATTTGTTCTATAGCTGTCGATTGAGTCTTTGCAACATTCTTTGAGTGAGTGAGTGAGTGAATGAGTTTTTTAGGGCTTCAAGCCGCGCAAGCCACAAAGACTAATTTGCGGCTGAGTATGCCTGCACTACATGAAAAAAAAAAATGTAACGTTGGACAAAGGATGCAAACTGGTCTACGGGGTAAAATAAACCTAGGACATGCAGGAGACGCTGCACCTTCATGCTAGTTTCTCGAACTCCCGGTTACAAAAAAGCGTAGTAAACAAATAACAAATATAATAAATATCATCTCCTAGGCGCAATAAACCAGTTCGCAGCATATGCCCAACATCACTTATTCCTAACCACTGGTAGTGCAGGCGTGAGTGAGGGGTTAAAAAGACGCAACATTCTTTGCAAAAATCATCCCAAGCTAAGGCGAATGAATCACCATCTAAATTATCCTTCTCTCCGAATACATAGAGTGTATGGGAATTTTTGCGGCGCTTACTGATTACTTTGCGAACCGTTTTTGTTTTTCTTCTGCGGCACACCTTTTGTGTGAATCTTCCCTTCAGGGAACGAATAACATGTATGATTGATCTGCGTTCCTTAGCTTGCGGCTGACTAGTCATCGTGTCCCTCTCGAGAGTGAGGGATCCAGCCGTAGGAAAAAAAAATACAACACATTAATATCTCTGTGGTGGCTGGACCAATATTTATATAATGATAGGACACAAATTACGCTCCACCCTCCGTGGATTCCACCCATGACCTGGGAGGAACACCACTGGAGCTGGCAAAAAGAGTTGGGGCAGCAAAAAAACAAAAAAAAAACAAAAAAAAAAACACCCCCCCCCCAAAAAAAAAAAAAAAAAAAAAAAAACAACCCCAAATTACGCTCCATGAAAATATACTCTTTACCCTTACAAGCTACAGTGCGTGCGTGTCTCAGTGGAAAATGTCCAACGCTACTGTGAGTTGAGGTTCACCGTGCGCCACAGGGGATCCCATTCTAACTTCCGCCGACGGCCAATTGAAGCCGTGAACATTTCAGTCAAGCTCAGCTAGTAAACATCGTCGTGCAGCTTAGGTACGCTGCTATTGTTCTTACATTAACCTGACGTTTTCCTGTGCTTGGCCACCACGCAAAAGACGTAGCCACCAAAAAGTTTGTTCGGTTGGATCCCTAACCCAGGATGTGACTTCCCCGATCACTCATGGCTTACCCGAACTAGCGGCTGACAAGCTAAAGTTTTGAAGTTTTGGTTCTCACCACAATTGCACGCCACGTAAGGCAACGTGTGGCAACCAAAAAGCAACGGCTATGTCCATACAACGATATCACTGTCATCTGTATGAAGGGCCTTATAATTACTGCCTATCGACCCTCCCGGAGCTTTTTAAGCTGGTCCTACACGTTGCTAGAAGTCGCCCTATCCCTGTCCTGTCGACTATCATCTAGCCGACTGGTGGAGGGTCCCTCGCCGTACACGTCGATAGTTGAGCGATAGCCCTGTAGTACGCGTTTACTACATATGGAAAGTCACGCGAGACTACTCTCCCTTGAAGACAAAATGGCGGCTCCCACGGCGGACTACGATTTAGATGAATCAGAAGAAGATTGGGAAGTGATTGCGGCCGCTATTCTTGCCGAAGAAGACGAACCGTGTAGTTTCGTCCCTCGTGTCCCATATGCTTGGATTTTCTCTCACTAGCTCGATAAACCTTGCTGTGGCACAGTCGTCAATCTTCTCGGCCATCTTGAATACGTCACGACTAACTTGACCACCCTACTCTTGATTGGTCGCTGAATGCTAGACTAGCGACCAGTGGATAGGAATTTAGAAGCCACTTCTATCGCGGATATATTGCGCATAGGGGGCTGTCCGCAGGGATGGATGTACTAGCGGATGACTATCGGAACGGATTAGCGGCCGATAGTCGATAGGATAGTGCGAAAACTATCCACGTGTAAGGCAGCCTTTAGCCATTTTCCCCCAGAGGAGGGTAGCATTTCCGAACTTAGAGACAAGGGGGAAGATAACTAGGCAGTTGTTTTAGAAGGCACCCATACAGGGAATATCGGATCGCCTCCCCATTGACATCACTTTAGACAGCCGATAGTTATGACACGATGATAACAACAGAGCAAACTATTTTATTGGAGAGTTGTCGAGACTGGGAGGTAACAGCTACAACACAGAATACAGAATACTAGAATACTATATTAATCCTTAAAAATGGAAATTGCTTTTCTGTCCCGCATATTAGGAAACAATAAATGTTTTTTATCAACAAGATTACAAATATACACATAACAAATTGACTTAAGGGTGGGTGGGTGTTTGGGGGTTTAACGTCCTTTTCCACCACATACGGGTGATATCAAAGACGGGGCAACGATGAAAAAGCCAGCACAAATATTTGGCCCCAGCCGGGATACGAACTCACGACCCGAGCATGAGAAGTCCAACGATCTGCCATTCGGCCACCCCGGCTCCCCAAATTAAGTTAAACAAACAGACTTGATGAGTAAAATTACTGAAATATACATGTAAACTGAGTTACTTACGGCGGCGGGAGAAGTTCATGGGGCGAGCCACGGCGTCATAACGGTCCAGACTGAGGGACACCAGGATATAGGTGGATACATACGTCACTGTCACCTGTAACACACACACACACACACACACACACACACACACACACACACACACATTGTTATGTGTCGGCAGGAATCGACAAAACAGAAAGAAAGAGTTTAGATCTGAAGTTCACGGAAAAGCAATGGCTGTTTTGGCAAAATGATAAATTCGATTTGTAAAATATCTGTATTCATTTATTTATCTTTTATTTATATATCTTATTCTATTTATATATTCCTCTTTTATTAATAATTAATAAATTAATAATATATATATATATATATATATATATATATATATATATATATATATATATATATATATGGGGGATATCTTATTCAATTATTTTAGATATTGTATTGATTTATTGTTATTTATTAATTAATTTCATTTCATTTCATTTATTTACTTTTTTCCCCAAACGCTTCTGTATAAGGATGGCTGCACATGTTCAAA
>JACVVK020000531.1:12500-22500 GCA_018292915.2 Batillaria attramentaria | reverse complement strand
ATTATTTTGTTATGCTAACAACATTATACAGCTTAGCGAGGCGTTTCCAAATAATTAAGTGCTCTTGAACATTATGCAGCACAAAATTAACGTCTGCTGTAAAGGACGTTAAACACCCAAAAACCCACGTACTTTCTCTTTCGTTTAGTTTACAAATAAAGCTGATGAGCATTTTTGAGAACGGAAAACTGATAAACGGTAAAGCATCAGAGCTGGTTCTGAAACCTGTCATGCAAAGGTATAAGTAGAGAGAGAGAGAGAGAGAGAGAGAGAAATTTATTTATTTAATTAGTTACTTTAATGGTCATAACCAACTGACACTATAGGAAAGACATTGCCGGCGTGGGAGAGATAAAACTTGATGCAGCTACAAAGAAACTGCCTCAACGTTCATCTTTTCTGTTATTAATGCCTGAAACCAAAGACAATATGTCATACCTGTAGCGTTCTCAGAGAGCGTTGTCAGCTGTTTGTAAACCACGTGAAAGATAAAGTACAGGCGTAGAGCAGAGGGGTGGGTGTTCGGGTGTTTAACGTTCTTTACGGCAGACTTTAATCATTTTCGCGCTGCATAACGTTCAAGAGCACTTGATTATTTTGAAACGCCTTGCTAAGCTGTATAATGTGAGCATTACAAAATAATACCGTACCCTGGTTTTAGTTTCTTTGTAGCTGCATCAAGTTTTATCTCTCCGGCGTCGGTAACGTCATTCCTTTATGTCAATTGGTGCGTCTTTGCTAATTGATTCTAAACTTCAGTCATTGCTTACTACATAGCATTTTCTACCTATCTCTAAATGTGCCTTCGTAGCTGCTGACAGTGACTTTCTTAATTATCGCCTGTTCACAGGATCATTTATACTCTTAAAAGAATGCAATCTTTTCATCAGCTTCGCAGCAAGTAAAGATCCTCGTATATAGGATCATTGCAGCAAGTTGGTTATGATAATATAATTGTTTTCTCTCTCTTTAGTATGTATACCTTTGCAGGACAGCTTTCGGAACCGATTCTGATGCTCTAGGCCTACCGATTATCAGTTTTCCGAGTCAATTCTCATTAGTGGCCATCAGCTTTATTTGTACACTACACGAAAGAGAAAGTACGTGGGTGTTTGGGTGTTTAACGTCCTTTACAGCAGACGTTAATTTCGCGCTGCATAATGTTCAAGAGCACTTAATTATTTGGAAACGCCTCGCTAAGCTGTATAATGTTGTTAGCATAACAAAATAATACCGTACCCTGGTTTTGGAGGAGACGATGTTGTTGACAGGTGTAACCGAAATTCCCCCGGGAAAAAACGTCTGCTTTTGTTTTCAAGGGAAATCACTCCCACGCACAATAATCTCCGAGCCATGCTAAAAATTCACTGTGCCGGTGAATTTGACAGAATTCCTCGCTTCTGTGCACATTGTGAAATAGCACGGGGACCTCAAAGTTGTTCGCAACTCAGTGTCCACTTTCCTTGTCACCGAGTGTTTTAATGTTTTTCCTTCTTAGCTATTACTTATCTCGGCTCGGTCTCGGTTAGCCCGACTTGGCCGTGGTTGCGGGGGCCTAGTGTTAACGATTCGGCCCCCGGTACGGGGATGTCTGGAAGCTTGTTTTGTCATCGCGTTCGAAGCAGACGCCAGTGAAGCTTTAGGCCGGGGACACCGAGACCACAGTGACGTCACATCCTTTAGCGTGCGCTGCCTGAAGGATTTTGTTGGTGGGCTGGCCGCCTACGTGCGATCACGGTAAGCTTTATTCCACATTTTCATAACATTCACGCATTGATTTCCAATCTTTGACATTCCAGTTTGGATTTCTGTGACCCTTGTTGTAAGTTTTGTAGGCTGCAATGGGTCAGCTAGCGCATCGTTGACAGGATACCGAAGGCAAAGAATGAAAGATCAGTGTTGATCGATAACGCTTCCCATGATCTTCAAAGTAGTTTACTTTATGAATCATCCTTCCTTTCCGTGGCTCAAAATAAGCGCACCAGTTGATAAATTCAATTGTGTGTGTGTGTGTGTGTGTGTGTGTGTGTGCCGGTGTGAGGAGAGGGATGTAGGGAGGAATACGAGGTTGATTTTATTTCCAGTCACACTCAGACACACCATCAGAGCCCGGAGAGGGAGAGAACGAAATTAAAATTTTGCCTACTAGTAACTAAGTCCTTGTAGTCGGTGTCTGATTCACCATAAAATGTGCTTCAGATTATACAAGCTGGTTGTTTTACAGTTTGCTTTATTTTGCTGTTGTACTTGTAGGAGAAGGGAGTACATGTATCACCAGCATGCTTGCATGGGGCAGAGGTGCTGCAGCATTAGGAGCATGTACTGTGGCAGCAATGCTGGAGGAAAGACGAGAACAGTTGAAGGTAAGACATTACACACTCATCTTATTTTCAATATCCCTGAATAGCAAAAAGTAGGATACCATTACTCTTTTCTCTCTGCCAAACACATGTGCATGTGTGTGCACAGTGTAGTGTTTAATCACTGTGTTGAAGGTAAGCCATCCTGAAGTCCCAGTTTTAAGATGAAAAGGTTGGTATCTTGTAGCTGAGATTAAAGGTTGAAATAATAACAGGACAACAGGTTAGAATTTTTGATTACTGTAATAAGAGAGAGAGAGAGCCCTCTCACCCAGTGACAACACATACCTAAAATGCCTGTGGATTGTATATATTTCACTATTTTCAGAAGACAATGGACAAGATGGAGACAAGCAGACTGAAGGGATGGCGGTAGACATGATTGAGGCACAGCCAGGCCTCATATTCAGCCTTCTGGAGCTGTAGGAGGGGCAGCCAGGTGGCCACAGCCCTATGCCTCATTCTGGCCAGTCCTCCTGGTGCACTTTTGTCTGCTGCAGAAACATGCCATCTGATGCTGAACTTGGAACGTCTCTGCTGTGGTTATGGTCAATGCCAATTTTTGCTCCCAGTAGGTACTTCCTCTACCTACTTCCTCATTAAAAGTAAACTGGTATTATTAAACTATGAAACATATAGAACTTTGCACCAGTGAAAATCTTACACCTGTCCCCTCATGCAAATGCATAATTATGCCTGAAATTTACGACCAAAACATTTACTTGTTGGTCCGTGTTATTCTGTTTCCTCTCTCTTTTCACTGTTGAAAATAACAGACCTTACTCAGAAATACTCTTCTTATTCTAGGAAATCCAGTACCTGATTTTGGACAGGATGGTTCTGCAGCTGTCACAGATAATGAGGCGAGACATGCTTGTCTGCAATGGCAAAGATGATGAGCGCAAAGCTAACCACCATGCTGTGTACAGGCAGTTCCTCATGTGGAGGCATGGTCTAAGTGCAGGAGACAGGCGGGTCATCCCCACGTGTGTTGGTGATTCGGGATCACTATCCTCACCCTATCAACCACTACACAGGGTTTATCCCATCGAGGCTGAACTAGACTGTTGGTTTGAACACTAACTTCACTGATGTTGCTTGTTTCTGCCATTTCCATGCAGCTTACATGCTGCATATAGTGATATATACACATGTATCTTAGTAATGGAGCACCATGTTGGTAGCACTAATAATCACTCGTGTTCATAGAAATGTAGTAAATGCTGACCACATGGGTGGTATTGTCGTGGTTGGTTTTTTTGTTTTTCTCTCTCCCTCTGTCTGCAAGAAGCTAAAAGGAGAGTGCTGACTGTAGACTTTCTGCATCAATTTTGAGCAATGTATGTAGATGAACTGTATGTCAAAAGCCTTGTGTCCTTGTAAAAGTGGACCACAAGAATAATGGACAAAAAGAGTGAACACTTTCATGTGTATACGTTTTTTATTTATGTAACACTAAAAGTGAGAAAATACCCCTTTTTGTCTTTGAGTTCCTCAGACTTGCGAAGAAAAAAAGATGTGTATGACTTTGGTTATTTGATTATGTATTTTTTTAGAAGCAAAAACAAACAATTTTGAGTTGTAGATGCACTGGAACTGCCGAAAATTGACAGAAGCAATGCATGTGTGGTACATGTTCACAATACACCTTGGCTGAAGATGCTGAAGCTATTCTTGTGCATTCGTGTTTGTGATACAGCGAGAGATGTATTGAACTGAGTCAAAAGGCAGTATTACATAGTAATAATAATAAAATTAATACAGTAACAGAGGGTTTATACAAAAAGCCTCCCTTCTACAGCAGCTCTGGATGCTTTACAAGCATTGAGTGCTAAGAATTGTTGTGATCTGATCTACACTGATTGCTTTCAACACACCATCAAAATAGGCCTTCTGTAACTAGACAAAAACAACAAACAAACAAAAAGAACTCAACTGTCAAAGTGAGGTGAACCCACAGGAAGGGCATGAGAAAGAAGTATTGAAATTGAAAAAAATTCATGACCACATAAAAAAGCAGTTTTCCATAATATTGTAAACTTCTCCCTTCTTCGGTGTCGGTGGTGTTTGGCTCACCTACACGACATCGGTCTTTCTCACGCAACTCACACACACACCAATTCAATGTTCAGTTGTTCAGGATGGCCATTATTATTCACTCGATTTCCTCTTTTTGTCCGGATGCAACAGTTTCAATTTCAATGTCAGAGTACAATACATAGTTGTTAGAATGACAGCAAAGTAATTACAATATGTATAAGTCATGCACAAGCACAGAAGTAGATTTTAGGAAGTAGCACAGCTGTATGATGACAGTACTGATGTACAGCACAACTATGCACAACTGTAAGGCTTTGAAAATGAGCAAAAGCAGAATGCACAAATTCATTTCTCAAAGCGTGATATTTCGGACTGAACAAGTTGTTTTGATGGTGGATTCTACAGGCGCCAGCGTAGCTGAAATCCTCCAAAGGTCTGCTGAGGCTTTGCCACATGCCCTGTCTGTCGGCTAGCCTCATTTTCACAGCTGAAAGTTCACGGTCCCGAATGTGTGGGTATGTCTTCCTCTCCTTCTCTGGGAAGACCATCTCCCTGTCTTCTTGCTGAAGCATCTGTGGTATCTGAAAAACCATAGGAATCATTTCTTGTCAACTGCTAGGGCTATCATGATGAAATTCAGTTAGATGTATACATGTGCTAATATAAAGCTCGATATCTATCAGTGTCACTGAAACGTGAACTTTGTGACAAAACAACAGCTATGCCAGTTTCAATGGACACACATATACATCATTGCTGGGGTGAAACTGATGAAAATGTAAAAAAAAAAAAAAAAAAAAAGGTGGGGGTGGGGGGGGGGGGGGGGGGGGGGGGGGACGACGACATGTTAACATGCTCCAGAAATATGGGGGAGGGTCCTGAACTGTCAATATCATCCAACCTCACCTCACATGTCAATAACCTAAGCACACAACTGCCCAAATTTTTATTTATTTATTTTTTTTTTTTTGGGGGGGGGGGGGGGGGGGGGGGTTGAATTCCCCAAAATTATTGGGCAGAAATCTGCCCTGAGGTGGAAGAGTGCCATCCATGTCTATGTGCAGACAACTGAATCATGCAACGCTACTTACACTGGCTCCCCTTTCCTGTTGGTCCATATGCCCCTGTCACTGTGGATGTTGTGGTCCAGAGCAGTTAGCAGGTTTCGCACACGATACACCCATTTGCACAATACATCAGTGTGTGCTGATGAAACACCTCCAGTGCAGCCGTGCGCCTGTCCAAAAATGAATGGATAATGCACTGGCTTTTGTACATAGTAGGCTATTTTCTATCCCCTACCACCACCCCCATCCCTGAATCCACCCCCTTTCTTCTCTTGTGACTTGCAGCAAAGAGAAAACAGGTGATACCCACTCAAACACATGCCTATGATTTTCATAAAATTAAGCACAGTCCAGCGTACTGTTCCAGTACTGTCTCATACAAGAAGGTGGATGAAAATGCACATTCCAGAAATTAAAAACAAAACCAGATGAAAATGTCTGATGCCAATATTTACTCTTATAGTGAGCATTGATGAAATCACACACACACACACACACACACACACACACACACGCTGAAGCCTTTACCTAGAATGATAGGTGATTGTCCCAGGAAAGAGTTCAGTACACTATGCTGGTGGTCAGCCCAGTAGCCAGCTATGGTAGATTCCAGATAGGTGCGCTGGATCCCATGGAAAACACAGAGTCCAGGGAACTTTAGACTTAGCGTCCGTGCCCACAGCCCCAGCATACAGTAGTCATTTCCTGACAGTAAATAAAATCATTCAAGCAAGACTCTCATCTACTGAATATCCACAGTGCTATAAACTAAAAATAATACTAGTAACAATGATTACAAAAAAAGTCATCTGAAGACAGGTTAGTACATGTAGCACATGAAGTAAAACTAAAAGGCGAGGGAGCTCCATCTAAAAAATCAACAAGCTAGTTCCCAGAATTAAATGGTGTCGAGCAGCCTACATGCAAGTGAGAGCACACGTGAACAAGGGTAATTCATCTTCCTCCTCAACACTTTTCAAGTGCATTTTTCATATAACTTGATGACAAAATACAAATTTACCATTTACAGTAGAAAGAAAAGGTTTTGTGCAAGTTATTAGTTATTAAAAATTTAATGCAAGTTGTTGGTGACAGGGGATGGTATGGTTGTATTTCATAATAAACAAACTCATTACTTCATAAGTTCATTATTTGCTTTATCATTCATTATAATGATTCAAGAACTGAATAACAACTTACAGTATAGCTGTCAAGTGGAAGTAAGGCTCATAGTCAGGATCATCAACATCACATGAATCTTCTTCCTCCTCCTTTCTTCTACTGTCACCTAAGTGGAATGCCTATGATAAAAGAAGGCATTCATCAACCGAAACTGAAAAAACTGCCAAGTAAAGAACCTACACACAATGGGCATAGTGAGTGAAAAAAACCACAATGATATCTTAGTTAGTGAAACTTGGGCTAAGTCGCTCGTAACTGTTCTGAGCTAGACCAGCAACAAGGTCACTGGGTACACAAACTGACCCCCCACCCCCCTCAGTCAACTATCACAATGACTACTATATGCTGTTGTTTTCTTTTCATTTTTCGACTTGCACCTGGAAAGAAAATCTGAATGTTCCACAAAAGGGATAACCCCAAAGTGATATTTTGACAATCTTTACAAATTACATGCCTCGTCTATGTAGAAAATGCATGTACAAGAATGCACACACACAGTAATGTAACTCTCCTTCAGTTATGATTCACATATATGACTTCATTCTAACAGACCTCTTTCTTCGGTCCTGCTTATTAATATAAACAAAAATATGCACCAGCATCTTGCTCACTCAAATGGGTCCATGAATGAATCTTGACAGGAGATTCAAGATTCCCTGCTGTCCTCCCAGACTTGGTAGTCACAGGCTCTGGAGGCAGTATCTACCTTCTGTAAAGAACCACACACAAACATGTATTGCTTCAACTTACAGATGTCAGTGTACGTGTACTGCATGAACACATCTCACAGTAAACATGATCAGTTGAAGTAAAATGAAACAAACAACAACAACAAAAATGTAGGGTAGGTGAGGCTGTTGTTTTTGTTTTTTCTGTAAATCACTAAATGTTTGTGTCACTGTTGTGGTGGTGAGGCCAACCTCCCACAAACACACACTTGAATGAAATTTAAAAACAAACACACACACACACACACACACACACAGATATGATTATGTGACGTGATGAGAATACAATTACATGTAGTAACACTGAAAACCTTAGAAACCCTAATCCAAAGAAACACCATAGAAGATATCACTTACTTGTGACATGTTGACTTGCCCTCTTTTTTACCCAAAGTTGGCTGATTTCTTGCTATCTGCTTGTGAGTGTGACTGCAAGCACAAAGGTGATTATCATCAGGCAACTAAGAGACTTGGTACACTACAGTGCACTAACACAAGCACACCTTGCCTCACTGAGCTTATCACAGCTGAGAGAGTTCTGCCAGCAATTGACAGTGGCTCAAAACCTGCACTAGTTCCCAACCAAAGTAAACCAACCTCATAAAACTAACATGTACAGTAAGATTAGACAAGAAATTCAGAACACAGCCCTTCACTTACATTGATGCCACTGGCATTTCTTCCTCACTCTGTTGGTTCCATGCCAGACATCTGACTACCACCACTGGCAGTGGCACTGTCAAAAGGGAAAGAGACAACTTATTGCAACAAACATTATCATACATGTGTTCACTGTTGTCTGAGAGGATTTCTTGGAATAATACATGTGGCTACAAAGCATAAGCATGCATAACTCTACATTACAATAAAAAAACAACAATAAAAAACAGTATAAAAGCATACTGCAGCACGCAAGTAGTCACCACTACCAGTGTCACTATTATAGTACGTCATGATAAATACAACTTCACAGTATCTGATGAAGTACATGTACCTGTCAGAATTTGCTGAGATTTCTGAAATTGCAGGAGTAAACACCTACCCTTGCAAAGATGCTTCCAGCTGCAGCTATGATTGATGTGCTGCGTCTAGCTGTGGAACCAGAAGATCCTGCCACTTCAGGTGGATCCGTCCAAACTGGAACTATAAACATCCCCCCACCTATCAATACTGAATAAATCATCATTTACAAAAACAAAAAAAAAACACCCAGAAAACATGAAAAGCAATTATAAAACAGCCAATTTATACTATGACATTTAATTTCCATCTGTACATTAATTGGTATACAAGCTTGGTGGAATTAAAAGCACACGCACGCACGTGTGCACACACACACACACACACATTATATGTATATAATTTTTTGCAATTTGACCTGTGCAATTCAACGACAAACTACTGAAACAAAAAGTGTGCTAACCTGCATGGGTGGCGCTGTGGAGATCTTGACGAAAAGTACCTGCACACACACACACACACACACACACACACAAAATAAAGAAAAATAATTTTTAAAATGATGGGCATGACATTACCAGATTAAAAAAAAGCAGATGCCACTGGCTAAGGCCAGTCACTAGTGACTCAGTGGTTCAATTATCAGTAACACACTGTGTGAAAAATACATGTACTTCTTATCTCATAATTATGTTCCCTTTTCATTCTCCCTAAATGAGAAAACCATTGGAACAGTATTACTCGGTGTTACACACTTGCTTCTGTTTCATATCAAGTTGCACTGTTTCTGCCAGTACACTTATTCTTGTCTTGCCACACAAACCACTGTATGGCCGGGGTGACTCGGTGCGAAACCACTGTCCGCCATAACACACTGCTGTTTCGGATACTTAGTCGGCACGAAACTGTTTCTTCAGACACAAAAGTCAGGTTATCTAGTCACACTAACAGGGTAATCTTGAAGAATAGTATACGAAATTCTGGGAGCTATTTGCACGCACTTTTTCGGGTGCTTTCGGTTCTGCTCCGATGCAAAGAGACGTTAGACACTCTGACCTGCTCACTTTGACCTCTCCTTCCCCACAAACATGCACAAAATATCCTGAAATGACTGCCGACCTCAGCCGATATACTACAGTGATTACTTACGTATTCATCAGCATGGAGTGAATGCCAAACGTCCGTGAGCCTTTGGTCCCGACGTGAGAGGCCAGGCGCGTATCAATCAGTCCCTCAGCTTCAGTCTGCCAGCGCGGCAGTTTCTATTCCTCGGGACTGCATACTCGCGCTCTTGCGTATGTCGGCGCCGCTTCTTCGATGAACTCGTGAATTTGTTTTTACGTGAGTGGGTTGTCGGGTTGTCTTAGGAATCACACCTCGTATTTTCGCTTTCACTTTTTCGGGAGCAATATGTTTACAATTGCACTGACTGTGACGTCATAGCTTGCAGTCTCGGCCAGCAGCTTGAGGCGCTGGTTGGTGGCTATTTTTAGACTCGTGTTGCCGGCCAGCCGATAAGAAAAGGAGGGTAGGCTCGAAGAAAGTCGTATTTCTCAAATATTAAAAGCCGCAAAGTCACAGAAACGGTCGCGATGGTCAAATGAAACCTCCTTCTACTTGGCAAATAGCCTGAAACCTTCGTAAGCGGCAGTTTTCCCCTGAG
>JACVVK020000531.1:0-7500 GCA_018292915.2 Batillaria attramentaria | reverse complement strand
TCCTGCATTATTTCCATTTCCATGCAGCCAGACCTGAATGCTTACGTGACTTTGTTAGAAATGAGAAAATCATCCGTTTGGCGACACGCTGGGCGAAAGACGCTGGACAGAGATGAATGGCTGTCGGTACGAACACGATATTTCCCGGGAGGGGCAAGACCTTTCATTTCAGGTTATGAGAGCTGGCAGGAGGATTCTGAGAGCTGGCAAAACGACAAACCCGGACTCGTCAGTTTTGGAATCACTTTAACGCCACAAAGAACTATATATCACTTTACACGCGAAAGGCGGGGAAAAGAAACCCACGCGACGGCAACTGAGAACAAACGCCATTTTTCTGGAGTATGTTTTCTTGTCAACATGCCGCCACCAATGCGCTACGTGGCATCAAATTTCATGCGACCTGCAAACACGCCCACTATGAACGGAAGAAGAGGAAGAAAGGAAGGTTTTGATTTCTTTGAAATAGTGTTTTCTGAATTCTTGTTCGCCTTTTGCGGGGGGAGCCGGCACAGCCGAATGGTAGAGTGTTGTACTTTCAATGCTCGGGTCGTGAGTTCGAATCCCGACTGGGACCAAATATTTGTGCTGGCCTTTTTGTCGTTGCCCCGTCTTTGATATCACCTATATGTGGTGGAAAAGGACGTTAAACTCCCAAATACCCACCCACTCACCCTCGCCTTTTGCGTATTTTCTGTCAGTCGTACCTGAAGTACACGAATTGTATAAAATGTGAACAACGCAACAGAAAGCCGGATGAAAAGTTGATATTTCGGTTTTTACAGCGTTCGTCAAAACACTGACAGAACAGTTGTAAATGGTCATCGACAACGGTTCTGAAAACTTCTACGTGAATTTTGTTTCTCAAGCTATTTCTGTTTCTCAGGCTGTTTCTGTTTCTCAAGCTGTTTCTGTTTCTCAAGCTGTTTCCCACACGCTTACGCTCACACGTTGTCGAATTAAACAACAACAACAACAACACAACAACAACCTCTAGTTTTAATTATGAGCGCGCACCCATGTTTTTTTGTATAGTCGACATCCCTAGGGTATGATGCATAAAAAGAGACTAGACCAGAATCAGACCACTCTCGTACGTAGGGGCTGCCATCAGCGTGTATTACCGTTTAGTCCCTGAAACAGTGGTAAACCTGCCCTAGTCGTTATCTGTTTGTAGTATTGTACCGCCGCCCTCCACCCCCCACCCCTCCCCCTTTTTGCCGCAAGATAGTCTTTGTTGCTTAGCCGGCTCTACTACCCCTTCCTAGCTGCTGGAGAGCCGGGGTGGCCGAATGGTAGAGCGTTGGACTTCTAATGCTCGGGTCGTGAGTTCGTATCCCGGCTGGAGCCAAATATTTTGTGCTGGCTTCTTCATCGTTGCCCCGTCTTTGATATCACCCGTATGTGGTGGAAAAGGACGTTAAACCCCCAAACACCCATCCACCCACTTACCCACCCTCCCCAGCTGCAAGATGGTCTCTGTTTCCTTGCGCGGTTCCCTCTCCCCCTCCTCCCCCCCTTTCTTTCTTCTGTTTGTGAGGCGCTTAAAACTTCCCATAGTCTCCGTTCCTAATCTTTTAGTATCAGTTATCAGAGAAAATGCGTGTGATTCACGTGAGCGTGCGTGTTGGGTTCAGTTCGCGGCACTTTGAGCCGATTCACGAAATTGGGTAAAGCGTCTATACAATACTCATTATTATTATTATTATTATTATGTCATAGTTTCTCTCATGCACCTTACCCCTGTCCATCCTGCCGCACTCCCGTTTTAGGTTAATTATGTTGTTTCCATAGTAATGGAAACAACATAATAGGACGGGCTAAAATTTCCACGTTCATAGGCAAGCATCTGTGGTACAAACGCACGTCACTGCCGATCTCCCGCAGAGACGATTTTGCAAGTGTAACTCTGACAATGACGTAAGAAAACTTGCGTCATCGATGCTGACGCGTATGGTGTTCCGAACGCATTTCTCCTCCTCAGTCTGTGCGGATGTGTGTGCGTGCGTGTGTGAATTGTGTCCAGGCCCGTTTCTTCGAAAATACTCAACCGAATGGCTTCAAATTTGGGGTATCCAAATATATCAAAATGTTACATTAGACGATTCAAGCGTGTGATGATTGCTTAAGTGATTTGGGAGTTATCGCCCTTTTGAGACAAGTTGGTTGTCTTTCGTGTACAGGCGTAATATTTATTTAAATCACTCAATTTTTTGGCAGTAGATAGCTTGAATACGGACTCTGAACAGAATCACTACTAGAAAATGGTCGCTCTTATAGTTTTCATGTAAACCGAGCCTGAGTTGACATTGCATGTGAACCCAGTTCAGATGCCTATTTCTCCGAAAATACTGAACCGATCGATTTCAAATTTGGGGTTTCTAAATGAATCAAGATTGTTGAATAGAAGGCCCGATCCAGGTACGATTGCACACATGATTTGTGAGTTATCGCCCTTTTCAGAAAAAGTGGCTTTCTGGCGTTTAAAGGCGTAATATTTACCTAAACCACTCCATTTTTTGGACATAGATAGCATGAATACGGACTCTCAACTGAGTGAATTTTGGAGGTTGTCGCTTTTATACTTTTGGCGTAAGCCGTACCTGATGAAAGTGCTGGTGAACACACTTTAGATCTCAAAATCGCTCCTCCTATACATAGATAATGAGCCTGGGGTGCCATAAAAAATATACAAAAAAATTAGAAAAATTCACTGCAGCCGTTATCGTCAGTTGACCCGAAAATTTGTACTCACAGCACATTTCCTCTACAAGCCACACGCCCCACAAACATCGAAGAAGAGACGCACGCGCACTGACGTAAAGTAAGTGCGTCATGTTTGATTGACGTGATGCTGTTTTTTCTTGGGGGTGTCTCGCCACTTTCTTTCCGAATTCCTCTGTTTGGAGACGTGGTGTATTTTACTTCTACTATGTCGCCATCTTCGTGCAATCGCAGAGAAGACACGGGATACAACAGAATACAACTCCAATACTTTATGAACAGAATATGCACGGAGAACAAATTCATGAAAGAAGAAGAACCCAGAACGCTGTGCAGGGCTGCTTACGTACTGAACAGGTCAGATCTAGAACATTTCTCAACTTACTGGAAGGTTCGATATCTTTCCAAGGTGACGTAATCTACTGACGTTACTGCACCAGCATGTTCTGGGATGGTCTAGAAATTATTTTGCATCGAAATGCAGTATCTTTTCGCGATCTCTACAACTTGACATGTGGAAAGCGGGAATTTCAGTGGGTTTCGTTTTTGCCACTGACTCACACTCAGAAGCATAATGCAAAGATCTTGGTAACATAAACATAAGTACTCTCAAAGTTCCGGAGGACGAACGAAAGATCTAGTTTGGCTTTCACTGCTGTACGTAGGCTACGCAGTGCATTTCGTTCGATGTGTTCAAGTAAAACTAGTACGGAACACAGAAAGATCGAATGTGCGAGAGATCCAAAGATGGACGCATCCGCTGAATACTTCCTGCTAACTCAGCATTAATCATATCTGCGACCGACGATCCAGCAGATTCTATGTTGTGATATGGTTTTACAATGGTTAGAATGAAGTTCAGCCGGATGATTTTGTTCTGTGTGTGTGTGTGTGTGTGTGTGTGTGTGTGTGTGTGTGTGTGTGTGTGTGTGTGTGTGTGTGTGTGTTCTGAATTTAGATGCAGGTAGACGCTAGCACAATTTAAGTCACCGTGATTTGTAAAGTTGTCAGGGAATAAATTACGCCTGTATCTGCGTCAGCCGCGTGTGTTTACTGTTAGTTTACACTGCATGCACACGTACCACTTCAGGTCTTTTTTTTTTCTTTTTTTCTTTTTTTGACAAGAAAGCGAAAAAAAAGTTTGTTTTTCAACAGGAATACCAAAAGAAGTATTTCCCCGTTTATATTTGTCTGTTATTTGAACAATTCGGCGCAGAACACAATTGCATGCTTTTGTGATCGCTTTCCACTTTCCGCCATGCTGTCACTATAGGGGCCAGATCTAGGATGCGCGCTAATGCGGGCAGACAACTCTTCGCGTTGTCCCGCTATATGTCTTTCTTACGAGGGCAGGAGTGACGCGTCTTTCTGATTCCAAGGTCTTTGCATAATGTGTGTGTGGGGGGGGGGGGGGGGGGAGGGGGGGTGCGTGCGTGCGCGCGCAAGCGCGCGTCTAAGGCGAGAGAGAGAGAGAGAGAGGGTCTCTTCTCCGATACCAGTAAGCAATCGTCTGTCAGTCAGGTCTGCGGGAAGTAACTCTGTCAAAGGGGAACGACTTTATTATAAGAATTCATTCACCCATGTAGAACCTCGCATACGCCAACAAGTTGTGACGTCAACCAGCTAGGCGAGCTCACACGACCTCATGTGTTTGGGTTTTTGCAAGTGCATAGAGGCACGATAAGGGTTTTCAGTACTTTCTTTATGTCAGCATGCTTGATGTCAGAGAGCTTGCGTTCCGGCGTGTGCGCGCGGGCTGCATACATGACACAACGACTACGACTGTGACTACAGCAGGTCATTGAATGGAAACAACATATTGGGCTGGTGGCCATCTTGTTGTATATGATATTGTTTGCAACGTTTTATAAGCGCCCCAGCTTGAATGACCCTAGCAAACGAGTCGACTATCGATTGTAATTTGAACGATATTGCCGATCACGTAACTGACAAAGAAAATTACCTCTGTCTAGACAGCTGGGTAAGGCTGCTGACCGCTTTGTTTTAGTTTTAATACTCAGCAAAATAATAACAATAATAGTAATAATAATACTTATAATACCCCTATCCCCAGGGAGCGAGCTCTAGGCGCTTTACAATCTAAAAACGAAGTAAAAAAAAAACTTAAAAGAACACGTTCGCTAAATGTAGACTACGCAAGAACAACTAAAACCGTAAAAGAGCACAGATTAAGAACAGATAACACAAGTAAAAATGATAAAGGGCAGGCAGAGACAAGTTCAAACCAAGAACAATCGTACACAACGTAGGTAAAACAAAACACAAATGAGTAAAAGAACCTGAGATAAGAACCTAAAACAGGAGAATAGATTGGAATGAGCCAGATAAAACCTTTAAAAATTAGCATACTGAGAAGAAGTTTCTGAAAACAAACAAACAAACAAACAAACAAACAAACAAACAAACAAAATTTCTCCTCCTCACTTTCGGTCGAATCCCGACTGAGACTAGATGTTTCTGCTGACCTTTTTCTCGTCGCCCTGTCTTTAATATTACCATTATCCGATGGAAAAAAAAGACGTTAAACCCTGAAACACCCACCCCATCCCCGGCACACTCTGTGTGTGTGTGTGTGTGTGTGTGTGTGTGTGTGTGTGTGTGTGTGTGTGTGTGTGTGTGTGTGTGTTTTCGCAACTTTCTTATATAGCAAGTTCCTTCGGCCAAGCCTAGCATGTTGTTGTTGTTCATGTTGTAAGTTAAATAGTTAGGAGATATTCCCTGTACAGACCTTGTGGTTGTCATTGTACTTTGGACCGTAAACCCTAACCACGGAATTGAACCTCGAAATGTAATGAAGAAAACAATTGGTTAAAAAATAAACAAAAAACCAACCTCATTCAGACTCTAATATATTGCCTGTTTTTGAAATCACCACTTTTGTTTTTAAAGGATAAACCCGTAATGGTTTGACCCTTTTTTTTTTCTCTTTTTTTTGCACAAAGGGAGCGAATACTGAGGTGAGCGAACGCTGCAAGGGAGAGAACTGTGCCTGTATGGCTAGAGTGATCACTAGATCTAGCACTTCTCAGCACAGAAGTGCCACCGCTGTTTGGGTGAAAAGTAACCGCAGTATTATTTTACAGCATTGATCTTCAGAGTCAATTGCGTAGTACAAGTACAAATTCCCTTGACATTGCCGCCACAGGGGAAAGGAGACACCCCCGGTTTCCTGTTTTCATTAGGACAAAATCCCTGGCGAACACGCATGACAAAAATGCAACACAGTTCCATCACCCTCCTGAGATGATGGGGTGGTGGTGTAACTTATCGCCTGCTGCTGCTGCTCAGGAATATTGATCGTACAGATCACGGAAGAGCGGTTTCCTTGAGTAACACCTGTTACCAGATAGTTACCACAAATAGTCTGCCCTTTCCCGCCGCAAAACAAACTGTCTTTGATGGGTTAATGAATACTTTGTCTTGCCGGAACCTGATGGGCAGTATTGTGTTGTTACAGCGACCTCGCACGATCTGGCATATACGCAGTTTCAGGGCTTAGCGGGCAGGAAGTGCCTGCAAACCACAAGGCAGACGCCATTAATCTAAACTTGAGAAACTTGTATCACTCCCCCCTCAGCTGCCCCCCCCCCCCCCTCCGGCATCATCCCCCCCCTCCCACACTTCGAATCTTTTCACCACTTGTCTATGTCTCAACTTCCCTTTGCGGAAAACGGGGGAAGAAAGGTAAATTAAAACAACTGAAAAGAAAACTCACAACAACAAAAAGTTTCCGTGCGCTGAATATTTCGTTTCTCCGACTCTTCCGGTGTTGGCCGATTTCACCCTATCATTATTTTGTGCACACACAAGGGATGGAATCAAGATGTTAAAAAAAAAGGTAACCGTGGACTGCCGGTTTGTGGAGGCGAAATCAATTCCGGAGGAACTCCTCCACGGTTTAAACGTCTTGCGTCTACGAGTGTAGAAAACCAGGCATCCGATTACGGGCACGGAACATTGATATACGAGTACAGTCTCCATCCCCCCCCCCTCTCTCTCTCTCTCTCTCTGTCTCAGTCTTGCTGTCTCTCTCTGTCTCTCTCTTTGTCTGTGTCTCTATCCCAGTGTCTGTCTGCCTGTCTGTCTGTCTGTCTGTCTCTCTCTCTCTCTCTCTCTCTCTCTCTCTCTCTCTCGGGGAGCCGGGGTGGCCAAATGGTAGAGCGTTGGACTTCCGGTACTCGGTTCTGAGTTCGAATCCCGGCTGGGGCCAAATATTTGTGTTGGCTTTTTCATCGTTGCCCCGTCTTTGATATCACCCGTATGTGGTGGAAAAGGACGTTAAACTTCCAAACACCCACCCCACCCACCCTCTCTCTCTCTCTCTCTCTCTCTCTCACACACACACACACACACACACACACACACACACACACACACACACACACACACACACACACACACACACACACACACACGAGTCTTTGGTCAGAATCTACAGCACATTTTGTTTTTAACTTCTGTATTTGTTTTGTTGTTTGTCGTCGTTGTTGTTTTGTGCATGTTTTTCCCCATCAGGGATGAAACTATGCCAACTTTTTCTCTAATATCAAAGAAGTCGAGTCCCCCTCCACCGCCTTACTCCTCCCCCCCCCCCCCTCCTCTCTATCTCGTCCTCTCCCTAGCAGAGTCATACCGATACAGTCTTGGAGAAGAGCTGTCTGGAAAAGAACGAAAAAAACAAACCTTTCCTCCTCCCTCTGCCCTTGGCCACAATCTCTCTCTCTCTCTCTCTCTGTGAGAAGGGGTGGAGGTGAG
>JACVVK020000530.1:382500-423617 GCA_018292915.2 Batillaria attramentaria | reverse complement strand
GGTTCCGAAATATCCTAGGATTTTTGGGAACCGGTTCCGATTTATCTTGGTTCCGAAATATTCTACGACACCTGCTCCCTGTGGGGTCTGATAAAACACTTGATGGCCAAGAAACTTTTTCCCCTTACGGTTTGCTCTTTGAGTCTCCCCCAGTTTTTCAAGCCCTTGGGTCAGTTTGTCTCCCAACTTCTCCATCGCTCCCGTCATCGCCTCTCCCAGTTTGCCAACTTCATCTGTCAGGTTCCCTTTCTCCTCCACTTTCTCAAGTCGACCGGTGAGTTTCTGCACCATCTCAAGCAGCTGTGCCCTGCTTGGGGCCTCACTACACGACACGGTGTTGACCGCGAGTAGTGACAGTAGTAATGGTAGGATACTCATGGTCTCGGTACCGTCTGGAAAAGCCAAGTACATTTTGTCCTAGTTATTATACACCTGGGCTTCACGGGGATCGAATATGAAGTTATTCAGGAAACATCTGTAAATATTGTAGGTTTTGGTGACATACAGCTAGACGTATGAGGGCAGAGGCAGAGGGTTCTAATATGAAATAGGTAAAGATATTCAAGAAACATCTGTAAACATTGTAGATGTTGGTGACGTACAGCTAGATGTAAAGTCCACGAAACACGAAGGGTCTAAATGATGCTGAACTCAACAAGTGACGTCACTAGGCCACAGTCCTCACGGTAATTGTCTTCCTGTGTATCATACTAAGAATTTGTTTTCTTTAAAACGGAAAAAAACATAAACTTCATAATAATAATAATAATATAACATTCTTATATAGCGCAGTATCCCCAGGAAGTGAGCTCAACGCGCTTTATAATTTCTGACTAAAACTAATAAAATCGATGACTCATACTGTCATCACACACACACACACACACACACACACACACACACACACACACACACACACACACACCCTGCCATTCCACCAGCAACGGGGCTCAGGATGGACACGCGGACACGCGGACTGAACGACTGAAGCGAGCAGGACACGCTGACTTGTATTTATTGATCTACAGGTGTTATCTCCATTGATTAGTTCTGCTTGTATCCGTTTCTGTTCGTATTGTGGCAAACGTGTGTTGCTGATGGAGGGAGATTAATCTGACAACATTTGAAAAGTCTGCTGTGAAATCCGCATTACTCGCCCTGTGTGAAGCAACAAACAGGATCTGATTGCCATCAGGGAAATTGAGAGACCACGCGGACACGAGGACTGAATGAGTGAAGTAAACAGGACATGCTGACAGCTGTTCACCCATCTACAGGTGTCATGCGCATTGATTTTGTCTGTTCGCGTTCGTTTCTGTGTGTACACTGTATTTGATGTCAGCGTGTGACGCTGCTGGTCTGAAACTAGTTGTGACAACATTTGAAAAGGCTGCTGTGAAATCCGGTACATTGTTCTTCTGCCTATAATATTAACAATAACAGCAGCTTCAGATTTTCGCCGGTGAACTGGAGCGAGTGTGTGTGAAGTCCGGATTTGTGCAGTTTGACGAAATGACAGTCAACATGAGATAGTGATCGGCCCGTAGTACAGAGTGAGAAGAGAGAGAAGTGAAGTGTGGGGCAGGCCATGCAGACATCGATCGGTTACATGTAAGTTGACAAGGGAGGATTTTGCGTAGTGGTTACGGCGTCTGCCTGCAGGACCTGACGCTCACGGTTCGAACCCCCTGGTGGGCAGGAATTTGTTTATGAATTTTCCTCACCAAATCGAGTCAAAATTCAGCGGCAGACTCGTTTACTATGCCTGTTCGGTATTCATGGTGGCATAGTGTAAGTAAACATCCATATCAATAGTGACCTCGCAATGAAAAGCAAGTAGGTCTACACACCATGCATTAAGTCTACACACCATGCTTGCAGGAAAATGTGGGGAAAATGTCTGACGCCGTATAAACAGAGACACGCTTCCCGAGAGTGGAGGAGACAACCCGAATTTCCCTCACTAGGTCAATCGAACAAACATTAGCGGTCGCTTTAACATGGGTCGGCTGATCGTGGCACCTATTTTCGTTTTTATGTTTTTTCATAGTAATGGATTTAGTTATTTAGGGTTTAACGCCGCACAAGCAACAAAGACTAATTCGCGGCTAAGTAAAAGTTTGCCTCTGCCAGGTAGTTAAAAGGGCAAAAAGCTATTTCGTAAAAAAAAAAAAAAATATATATATATATATATATATATATATATATATAGATGAGACCGGGTATACTCGGCCCCTACCCATTGATATTTTTCCCGGATTAGTTTTCTTCTTTTCCCCGTCTTTATTTTGGTCCCGCCTTCCCTCTAGCTACCCTTGTCACCCCTTTACCCGCTAGCTATCAGTGCCTTTGACCAGGAACCATAACTTGAGGCTCCACAGCGATTGTCGTTCCTGATGATGTCTCACAGTAGCCGAAATTAGTTGTGTTTCTGCTCGGACTTTGAGATTAAATATCTCGCCGTAGCATTAACCTATTGAGAAACTGTTTACTCCAGTGGAACCAGCGAAGTTAGATCTGGTTAGATTTAGTTTTGTGGCAGATGTTTGGTTTGAAGCAGTGTAATTGGCGATTTTGTGGTTTATCACCGTCAAAACCGTGTCCGGTAGAGCTGTTTATACGTTCATAGTAAAATAACCTTAGCCCCGATTTAGTTCCAACCTATATCCCTTAAAAGCCCTTTCCTTGAAGTTTCATTTGGTTTAAACCCGATCGGCCTAGGCCTAGTAGATCGGCTGCAATCTGTGATCAACCGGCCCCTAAGAAACACAAATCTACCCTCTTTCCCCCGTTGCCCCAGGCCTTCCCGAGGGCCAGGGGTAGCCGCTCCCTTTGCGGCCCGGGCCCCGCCTATATAAGCCGATTAGTCCCCTGGCCATGCGTCTTTCAGTTCGAGTGCACGTGGCCAGGGAGGACGTCGCCAGTTTAGTTTGCTGTTCGTCGCCAGTTTAGTTGCTGTTTTTGTTAGTTCTTTGTCGAGCCACACTCGTAGGAGAGACACGTTTGTATTCTGCCATCACGCTCTCACTCTGCACTGTTTTTCCATGAGGTTTTTCCTTTAGGTTTTCTTTTAGGTGTTTTCTTTGGGGTCTTGTTTTTTTATTTTTGTGTTTTCCTGAGTGTCACAATAAACCAACACAAGTCAAAGCGACCTCTGCGTTGCGTCCCTTACCTGCACACGGTTACATCTTTTTGGCGCTGCGAGAGCAGGACCAACAAGGGAGCTGACACCAGGAAAACAGTGTAGGAGTGACGACCTGACCGACCATGGCCACCAACCCCGTCTTCGTCAACCCAGACCCACTGCCACGGTTCGATGGGGAGGGAGGTAGCTGTGCCGCTGAAGCGTTCGTTGAGGAGGCACTTCGACGGCTTAAGCACTACAAGTTGGCTGATGGAGCAGGGGCCGAATATGTGCTCAGCGCACTAACCGGGTGCGCGAGGGCCGAGATCCTCAGCCGACCTGCCGACAACAGGACAACAGGGGCCGCCATCCTCGACCTTATTCAGGGGGAGTTTGGCGACAAACGAGACCTAGCCACCCTTCTGTCCACGTTCCACGGCCGGAGACAGGGCGTGGCGGAGGGCGTCTATCAATACGCCCATGCCCTGTCAGCAGCAGCGACGCGAGCCAACAAGAAGCAGGCCGGATCCATCAATGACGGCTTGCTGCGGGACCGTTTCATTGATGGACTGTATCCCCCAGAGCTTCGCCGTGACCTGAAGCGGTTTATCCGCAGTAACTCCGCTGCCACCTTCTTGGACGCCAAGGCCGAGGCCTTGAGATGGATGCGTGACGACGCCGACGCTGAGGTTACGGTCCAGCGCATCCTCACCACCACGACCGAGTCCGCAGAAGTTGAGGAAATGCGCAGACAGATGGCCGCTCTGACTGCCCAAACAGCCGAGCTCCAGGCACAGCTGAGTGCTAGCCAGCAACAACACGAGCCAGCAGAGCACCAGCACTCCACCCCGTTCCGGTGCTGGTGGGTGCCAACAACCTGGCCATCGCGAGGCGGAGTGCCCGGCGAAACGCCAGTACAACCGGCGGCGCCAGCACCAGAGGCCACGCCAGCCCAGGCAGTACCCTCAGCAGCCGCAGCAGTATGTGCCACAGCCCCCAGCATTCCAGCAGCCTCCAATGTTCCCGCAGCCGGCAGCTTTCCAGCAGCCACAGCAGAGCCACCAGGGAAACTAGCGGCCCCCGTTGCCACTACGTGTAGCCAGGCAACGGGGGGTGATCTGCAAGGAGAACGACCTGTACGAACCAGCAGGACAGAGGGACGGGAGGTGTCAGCGTTGGATGACGCTGGCAGCGCAGTAACCACTGCGACCGAGACCCTCCAGGTGCAACTCTCCATGCTGTCGGCAGTAATCCAGCAGCTGCAGTTGGCAGTTGAAGCCCTCGCCACCCGGCTGGAGGAGCCCCGAGAGCCGCTAATTGCCCCCCACGCCAGACAAGAGCCCACAACCGGACCAAGGTGCTATTGGTGCAGCCAGACCGGGCACCTTGAGCGGGCTTGTCTGGCCAAGATAAATTATCGCCGGCGCAGGAGGCCTCGGCGCCGTCGGCGAAGATCCAGGACGCAGCACCGGCAAGGTCCTACAACCTCCCACGAGGAATCGCGTCAGGCTGTGCAGCAGCCTGGACTTGCGACACAAGATGCGAGACCATAGCTGTGGAGGCAGAGCCGCATACCTTGAGTTTTCCGCCCTCTGTCACAACTGCCGCCCCAGTTGGCGCTGCACCTGTCCCCGCTCCAGTTTCTGTGCCCTTGGACCATGTACCTGCGAAGCCCCCAGTTGCACCTGCGGCCAGGCCAGTTGCTCCTGTCCCCGAGGACCCACCTGCTGCTGCACCTCGGACACCCCCAATCGAGCAGCCAGTGCAACCTGAGGCGCCCCGCACCGGGTTCCTAATCTACTTCCCAGAACCCGCTGCCCAGCCTGATGTGATGCCACCTGCACCTGCAGTCCCAGACCCGCCTGCTGCTCAGCAACCTGTCGCTGACCCCGCTCCAGTACCAGTCATGGCGGTTGAGCCTGTAGCCGCCCCTGCTACACCCCCAGCACGCCCACAGCGTTCTGCTATCCCAGTACGGCGTTCTGCCAGGTTGCAGCAGAAAAAGTAACGGTGACAGTGCCAAAGTTTGCCACTCCGATACTGCCAACCCCAGTTCTGGACAGTCTATGCTCCTCTTTTTTTTGTGCTTTTATGTTAGTCGTATTTAGTGTGTTTCATGTTAGTTTTATTTAGTGTGTTTGAGTAGTGCGTGTTCTTTCTGAACAGTGATGTGGCAGTAACAAGTGTGGTCTCTAAGGATTTTGTTTTCAAGAACTGCTCAACCAAACTGTGTATGAATCTTCCAGAACTGTGGTTATTTTTGGGTCAACTCTCCGGACATCTGTATTTGTGATAACCTGATTATTGGGCTTTCAGCCTGAACTCTGCCGTCATCCGTGTTGCGAATTTTAACTCAAGGACCGTCTTTCAGCGTTTGTGCAAATCCAAACTGATGGACAGATTCCTGACCCTTGATTTATTGATGATTCGGTTTTCTTGTATTGTTGTGTCCTTAGTCTTAGTGCTGATGCTGTGGGTATTCCCCCTTTTACTTTATGTGTTTCTGACATAGTTATGTTAACTCACAGGTATGTTTGATTTTAATGATCGCTTCCTGTCAGGTTACCCTTTGCAATGCAAAACTGTGTCCAGAAATATTTTATCTTGGAGGTTAGCTAGGCCCTCACTAATATGTTGGCCGCGGAGGGAAAGGATTTTTTTTTTCGTGTGTGTGGTTCTATAACCTACGATCCTGATTATGCTTCCGGTGGCCACCAAGCATTTTTGCGAGGATGTTGTTTTTTGGTTTAACCAGCGAGGACGCTGGTTGAGGTTCAGGGGGGGGATGAGACCGGGTATACTCGGCCCCTACCCATTGATATTTTTCCCGGATTAGTTTTCTTCTTTTCCCCGTCTTTATTTTGGTCCCGCCTTCCCTCTAGCTACCCTTGTCACCCCTTTACCCGCTAGCTATCAGTGCCTTTGACCAGGAACCATAACTTGAGACTCCGCAGCGATTGTCGTTCCTGATGATGTCTCACAGTAGCCGAAATTAGTTGTGTTTCTGCTCGGACTTTGAGATTAAATATCTCGCCGTAGCATTAACCTATTGAGAAACTGTTTACTCCAGTGGAACCAGCGAAGTTAGATCTGGTTAGATTTAGTTTTGTGGCAGATGTTTGGTTTGAAGCAGTGTAATTGGCGATTTTGTGGTTTATCACCGTCAAAACCGTGTCCGGTAGAGCTGTTTATACGTTCGTAGTAAAATAACCTTAGCCCCGATTTAGTTCCAACCTATATCCCTTAAAAGCCCTTTCCTTGAAGTTTCATTTGGTTTAAACCCGATCGGCCTAGGCCTAGTAGATCGGCTGCAATCTGTGATCAACCGGCCCCTAAGAAACACAAATCTACCCTCTTTCCCCCGTTGCCCCAGGCCTTCCGAGGGCCAGGGGTAGCCGCTCCCTTTGCGGCCCGGGCCCCGCCTATATAAGCCGATTAGTCCCCTGGCCATGCGTCTTTCAGTTCGAGTGCACGTGGCCAGGGAGGACGTCGCCAGTTTAGTTTGCTGTTCGTCGCCAGTTTAGTTGCTGTTTTTGTTAGTTCTTTGTCGAGCCACACTCGTAGGAGAGACACGTTTGTATTCTGCCATCACGCTCTCACTCTGCACTGTTTTTCCATGAGGTTTTTCCTTTAGGTTTTCTTTTAGGTTTTTCTTTGGGGTCTTGTTTTTTTATTTTTGTGTTTTCCTGAGTGTCACAATAAACCAACACAAGTCAAAGCGACCTCTGCGTTGCGTCCCTTACCTGCACACGGTTACATCTATATATATATATATATATATAACTGTCAGGTCCAAATGAGATAAACATGTTCATCACAAATCTCGAAGCTAGGTAGGTCAAAGAAAGTCCATATTATTGCATGGAAGACTACATTTTATAAACAAGTTGGACTCCTTCAATAACTCGAAGAACTCGAATGTATTCCGGGGGGGGGGGGGGGGGGTGGGGGGGGGAAATCCGGAATACAGCTTTCCTGTGGAATAATGAACACGTGCACTGATCTTTGTATCCTGTTCGTGTTTGCGTGTGTTTGCGGCATCATATGAAACCGATGGTGTCCAATAAGGCCAACAGACACGGAGAAGGCTGGTGTGAAATCCGGAGTACAGGTTTTCAGTATACTGTAGACTAGAACATCTGGACTCACTTTTTCTGCTTGTTTTCAGTTTCGCATCGAGTGAGGTTGATCTTGTGGAATGAGGCAAGCGGACACAGAGAAAGCTGGTGTGAAATCCGGGGTACAGGTTGTGAACGGGATAGCAAATAACAGGTGGATTGATGGTGTTAACGTGTATTTGCAGCATCTAGTGAGGCTGATGGTTTTGAGACAACACTGCCAACAGGCATAATAATTATGGGAAAGGTTGGTGTGGATACTAGTTTTCGGTGGAAAACACAATTCTCGCTGGCAAAATGAGACCGATACTAATGGGGAGGGGGGGGGGGTTGAAATCTAGATTGCTCTTACAACTAATCAACACGACTGTATAGAACAAAAGAGATGAAAGCGGAGCGTGGAGTAACCGTACATGACTAGAGTAGTTGGACTTACACTTAACTTACACCGTGAACCAAAGTGTTTGGACTTACACTTAACTTACACCGTGAACCAAAGTGTTTGGACTTACACTTAACTTACACCGTGAACCAAAGTGTTTGCAGTGAACAGCTCTAGCTGAACATATTACAACAACAACAACACCAACAACAACAAATACCCCCCCCCCAAAAAAAAAAAAAAAAAAAAACCCAAACAAACAAACAAACAAACAAACAAACAAACAACAACAACAAAAAAAGACAAAAAGAAAACGTAATTCACAGTATATCATAGCAAACACTAGATAAAACCAGGAGAGGAAAGCGAAGATTTTCCCACAATCAAGATGGGGGTCAAAATATCGTCCTCCTAATTGAGCACGACCAACCTGAGAGAAAGAATGCCCTGACGGCTGAACAAATGATCATCGAAGACACGACAAGCGTTTCACTGGCAAAATGATGTATGTAAAATACTGCCGCGAGAGAAGCCGCCATTGTGTGGTGCGTGCGCACTCAGACGGGGAGACAACTAACGTTTACCTTTAGGGAAGTCGTCTGCTAAGCAAAACCGCCAGTACATAGGTTGAGTAGATGAGAGCCCAAACAACATCTACATGGATTGTTTATTTTTTCTATTTCTGTTCGTGTATGTGTGTTTGCGGCAGAGAGTGAGGCTGATGGTGTCCAGTAAAACCCTCAGATACAGAGAGACTCGGTGTGATATCCGGAATACAAGTTGTCGATGGAACAGCAACATCTGTATTGATATTTTATTCTGTTTCTGTGTGCGTGTGTTTTACCAGGCTGATGGTGTCATATAAAGCCAGCAGACACCGAGATGGCTTGCGTGAAATCTGATATTCAGGTTTTTGACCGAATAAAAACAACACCTAGGTTTAATCTGTTTCTGTTTCTGTCTGCGCGTTTTTGGGGTATTGTGTGAGGCTGATTGATTGTGTCAACTAAAACCACCAGACGAGAAGGTTGGTGTGAAATCCGCAATACAGGTTTTCGGTACAATGTAGAATAACAAACAACATCTGGACGTGTAGACTTTTTCATGCATGTGTTCAGGTTTGCGTGTGTTCGCGGCATCAGGTAATGCTGACTATATTAAATTAGACTCATACACACTCGACAAGGCTGGTGTGGAATCTAGAATACAGGATAACGAAAACAAGTAGCTTTAATGCCCCCCCCCCCCCATCCCTCACCTCCTCCCCCCCCCCCCCCCCCTACCCCAAGAAAAAAGCCAAAAACAACAACAAAAAACAAACAAACAACAAAAACAAACAACAACAAAACAAACCGAGCAAACAAACAAACAAACAAAAAGAAAACAAACAACAACAACAACAACACTTTCACAATGTTTATTTTTCGTTCGCCCCCCCCCCCCCCATATAAAAGAATGTCCTCCGTAATTCCAACAGTAAAGTTGTTACACGTACAATTCTGTGTTGTGAAGGGCCAGCTCAGCAGGTGTAGTTTCGGAAATTGACAACTGCGTCAGTTTCTTTTCGAATTTTGTGGGCGGAGCATTTCCAAAGCAGAGTACCCGGAGAGAAGCCCGAATGAACGGTGCCACGTACGAGAAAGACAAATTCTTTGCGCAAAGTGGGACTCTAACTTGACCTGTCGCGTTGACCTCTCGCATTGACCTCTCGCATTGGTGACAAAGTCTTCACCGGTCTGAATATAGTATAGCTGGAAGAAGTGGTATTCAAGTGTATAGGGTTTCACGAGGCAAGTACACGTGCATCAAGTCTGACATCAACCCAGAGCACGCTGTTGTCAATGCTATAATTATGAACATTATACTGCGGGCTCCGCTCTGTGCTGGTGAGAAATCCGGTTTCCAGTTGCTCTGTGAGATTAATATTGTCAGCAAATAAAATCCAGATTGGCCTGTTTTGCAGGGTGCAAAAATAACGCAGGCAGCATGTGGTACAGAGCTAAGCAGACATAAACAAGTCATTGTGTGTTACATTAGTACGGCCAGCAGACTTGTACAGGGTTTTATATCATGAAGATGAAGGTCAACTATTTCCAGCGTACACACGCACTCACAGGCTGAGCTGTTTTATAACACAACCTGGCTTCTGTGGTAGACTAGTCATACTGGAGAACACACACACACACACACACACACACACACGCACGCACGCACGCACGCACGCACGCACGCAGACGCACGCACGCAGACGCACACACAGACACTCACAAACACACACACACACACACACACACACACACACACACACACACACACACACACACGCACGCACGCACGCACGCACACGCACACACACAGACGCACACACAGACACACACACACGCACGCACGCACGCACACGCACACACAGACGCACACACAGCACACACAGACACACACGCACGCACGCACGCACGCACACACACACACACACACACACACACACACACACACACACACACACACAGAGTCACACGCGCGCACACACACACACGCACGCACGCACACACACACACACACACACACACACACACACACACACACACACACACACACACACACACAACTGTGAAATCCGGTATAAGATGCATGTCCCTCTGTATAGTATATTAGCAGGCAACATCAGATAATGGGAGCTGACAAGGGAGAATTTGGCGTAGTGGTTACAACGTCTGTCTGTGGGACCTGACGCACACGGTTCGAATCCCCTTGCGGTCAAGAATTTGTCTATGCATTTTCCTCACCAAATCGAGTCAAATTTCAGCTGCAGACTCGTTTGCTATGCCTGTTTGGTATTCGTGGTGGCATAATGTAAGTAAATATCCATAACGGTAGTGACCTCGCAATGAAAAGCAAGTAGGTCTTCACACCATGCATGCAGGAAAAAGTGGGGAAAATGTCTGACGCCGTATAAACAGAGACACGCTTCCCGAGAGTAGAGACAACCCGAATTTCCCTCACTACGTCAGTCGGACAAACATTAGCGGTCATTTTAACATGGGTCGGCTGATCGCGGCTGTTTTTTTTTTATATTATATTATTTTCAGTTTTTGTAAAGACTGTTCAAGTTGTTCCATGGCTTCATGCTGATGAATGAAGGAGATCAGCTGGAGTTCGTACTATGACTGTGTCGTGAATCAACGACATTTCAGTATGATGTATGAATAATACGGACTTCAATCGATCATCCTTTTGCTAAGCACCATGGATTTTTAAGCATTTAGGGCCTTTTACCACTTGCCACTAAAAACGCTGTCTATCTATCTGTCTCCGTTGAGTTTATAAACGTTCATTAAAAAAACCCAAAACACTACAGACACTTGGGTCGGTGTGCGTGAGTGTGTATCTGTCTAAACGCGTGTATTCTGATTGCTAAGAGATAGATTCTGTAGATACTGACTTATGTTTAACATCAATGGACGTTTAAGGAAAAGGTGTTGATATCGCTGAAACAGTCTTAATGCAAATGACTTTCAATCAAAAGTTCAAACAAAAACAAACCCATACAACAATGAAACAAATAAACAACAAAGACAGTAAAACAAACAACAAACCAAGCAGAAGATGCATCGTTTACTTTATTCGTGTTTTTACTTGGACATAGAACCTGGTGGTATCCAATCTCAGTCACCGGACGAGGCCGGTCAAGCTGTCTGAACTAGCGGGTGTTGAAAACCGTTACCATCGCGCGCGACATTTGAAATAGTGTGCACTGAGTGCATTGTTTTGTGGAGTTAGACGATAGTGATCATGAGCGGACACTGACGACTACATGGCAGGTCGGATCTTCATCTCCACGTGTTTCAGGGCGTTGGGCGCGTTCTTCCAGTGATACCAGTAGATACTCTTGTGGGTCCGTTGGGCGGACGTCAGGTACGGACCGTTCAGGTTGCTGTGGCCACACGACCGGTACCACCAGGCACCGTGCCTGTACACAGCACAGTTATGGCTACTATATGAGTCGTGGTCGCTGTCATGGGTGGAGAAAGGACGGTTGTTGTGGTGGGCCAGACTGTCACCTGTAGGGAAACACCATCAACACAATCTGTATCATTCTGTCTGATAATGGTGTGTGTGTGTGTTGTGTGGTGTGTTTGTGTGTGTGTGTGTGTGTGTGTGTACGAGTGTGTGTGAGTACGAGTGTGTGTGTGTATGTGTGTGTTTGAAATAATCATTAAGTGATGTGTGTGTGTGTGTGTGTGTGTGTGTGTGTGTGTGTGTGTGTGTGTGTGTGTTTTAAATAATCATCACCAAGTGATGGCTTTTGTTAACAAGGACCTTTAAACAACCAAACATCTGTAATTCACACACACACACACACACACACACACACACACACACACACACACACACACCTGCCGTGCCAGTATAACCGTCAACATGCAGACGGTAGAAGGAATCGGGTCCGTCGATGGCAAAGAACCTGTACTCGGCGTACGCCCTGTTGTTGTGAAAGTCTTGCAGGTCCACGCGGAGAGTTTGATTGCGGGCTGTCGTGAGGAGATGGATGTTGTCCAGACCTGAACACGTTCAAAGTCTCGGATGATGCCAACAGAAGTGAACAATAGGAAGTAATGTTTATTTGACAGTGATTCTTGACTCCATAACTATAGTACTACTGTTGTTGCTATTGCTGCTACTACTGCTACAACAACAACAGTACTACTACTTCTAGTACTACCGCTGCTACAACATCATTAACAACTACTACTACTGAATGAGTTTTTTTATAACTTTTTCTGTACTTGACTTGTACTGTTATGGTTATAGATATGAATGAATGGGTATATGTTTTTTAATATTTTTTTTTTCTGTGGTGTTACGATCCGTGTAGATGGAGTGTATGATTACTTGATTTATTACTAATATATAACAGCGCTGAGGGGAATGAACAGGCATAAGTATGTGCTAAAGTTTTTGTTTTTTTTTGTTTTTTACCTCTACCTTGTGTACCTGGGCACAGGATGAGTGCATTTTCCTTGTTTGATTCTATATTGTTTGTTGAATGTGCGCATAGATGCAAATGACTTTTTTTTTTTTTACCTCTACCTTGTACACCTGGGCAGTGAGTACATTTTTCCTTGTGTGATTCTATATTGTTTGTTGTATGTGCGCATAGATCTGCAAATGATTTTTTTTCTCATACACCAAGGCACATGACGAGTGATGAGTTCTCACGGGTTTTTTTTATATAGACGAGTGCACTTTTCTTTCTTTGTGTCCTAATGTTAAGGAGTGAATAGGCACAAGCAAATGGGAATGACCAAGGTTGTGTGTGTGTGTGTGTGTGTGTGTGTGTGTGTGTGTGTGTGTGTGTGTGTGTGTGTGTGTATGTGTGTGTGTTGTGTGGGCGCGCGCGCGCACGTGTGCATTTAATGTTATGAAGATGTGAGCAAGTAGGCTAGGCAAGAAGAAACGGTTGCTGTTTGGTTTGACTTGTTAATCTGTTCTTTATAGATGAGAGCAGTATATAAAAATTATGCGTAAATGTGAATACGTGTAGTTTGTTGCTGTTGCTGACTCAGTTACAAATCCTGCCTGGTCAGACTCAGACTCAGACTCAGATGATTTTATTGCACAGACATTTGTCCATCGCAATGGAGTGAGCATATGATAACAGATATTTGGAGCGAAAAAAGGGAATACCGTTAACACTAATAACAGACATCATTGTGTACACACACACACACACACACACACACACACACACACACACACACACACACACACACACACACACTCAGGTGTTGCTGCAAAGAGCAAGAGACGGTCGGAATTACAGTACATGGAGCGTGAGCAAAACTCGCGCTGTAAGCTTATACGTGAGCGGTATTCTAAATATAGGCCAAAAGCCCGTGTTACGGGTAGTGACACAACTAGCAGGCCAGTCTGCACGTGGCAGAGACACGATCTAGGGGGCCGTATCAAAGATACTGTTTCGCATCTTGAGAGCGAAAAACACATAAATCCTGCCTGGTCATCAAGTGTAACACTATATACGCGTGTTGCTATTGCTGCTACTACTGCTGCTACTACTGCCCGTAATTTCACAAGTCCCTACGATTTTCAGCCATTTTATGAAGCTACTGATTGAAACAGTCATGACATGAAATGACTGAAAACTAATTACACGTAATGACTGGCTGCACTTCATGACGGTAACATATAAACACCACCTGTAGCCATGCTGACTGAATGCATACATATATATGACACATAACTATATGCCTGTAGCCCCTGATTGGGGTTTTTGGAAATAAAAGAAACTGAAACTAACTGAACTACTGCTGCTGCTGTTGCTACTACTACTGCTACTACTACTGCTACTGCTGCTGCTACTACTACTACTACTACTGCTGCTGCTGCTACTACTACTGCTACTACTACTGCTACTACTACTGCTACTACTACTGCTGCTGTTACTACTACTACTGCTACTGCTGCTGCTACTACTACTACTGCTACTACTACTGCTACTACTACTGCTGCTGTTACTACTACTACTGCTACTACTGCTGCTGCTGCTACTACTACTGCTACTACTACTGCTGCTGCTGCTGCTACTACTACTGCTACTGCTGCTGCTACTACTACTGCTACTGCTGCTGCTACTACTACTGCTACTACTACTACTGCTACTGCTGTTGCTACTACTACTGCTACTGCTGCTGCTACTACTACTACTGCTAGTATTGCAGTAGAACCTTCGTGTAGTGACCATCCATGGGACCGACCAAAAACGGTTGCACTACTGTTACTGCTACTACTACTACTGTTACTGCTCCTGCTACTACTACTATCACTGTTACTCCTACTACTTCTACTGCTGCTGCTGCTGCTCCTGGTACTGCTACTACTACTACTATCTGTAAGGTATACTGGAGCAGTCTGCGTGTTTTACCTCAGTCACTATAACATCAATACAGTTTGTCGGGGAAAGAGCAGAACATTTTCCTGTGTTGTTAGTATAATAAATCAAGGTACAGCATACGTCCTACTCTTAGTTATATGTGACGGAATCTGTTGGTAAAGTAGAGAAAACTGACACAATTGACATACCAAGCCAGAACCAGAACTCGCCATTTCTGTCGCCAAAACCTTTCACGTAATCTGTCCATCCTCTGTAGAAATCCACACTGCCGTCACGACGTCGCTGGATCACCTGGTAACGACAATGGTAATTAGTCCTGATCTTGTCTAATAGTGTTGATGTTTAGTGGATCCACGAGTCCTGACATAGTGTTGGAACCCAGTAATGAAACATGTACGACAGAAGCTGACACAGTTTATCACCAGTCGTGTCTGGTCGTTGGATACACAGCCTTTGGACAGAATAACAGACAGAAAACAAATATTTCTGGCTGAACAGTGAATGTATAGAACATGATATAAACCGCAATAGAGAGACATACCTACTTACAGTGAAGAGATGTCTCTTTCACGATAACTCGGCTTTACAGAAGAATTGAAATAGCTGCACATTTGTGTTCGCATGTTCGCTCGACACAAGGATATCGTGTGTAGAGTTCGGAATGCAATGCATCGACGTTTACTGGTCGCGTGGACTTGAGGCTCTGCCAGCAAGTGAGTGACGCCCCTATTTTCCTGTCTAGTGTCTCTTGTTGGCTCATTGCCAGGCTGTAAGATGCTGTACCTGTGCAGATATCTAAGTTTTCTATCTAAGTACTTCACAGCGGATGAGTCAAACTTCAGTTATGTCAAACAAACTTTTCAAAGTACGGATTGGTTCTGGAATTGTTTTTCTCCGTCTGATGGGTCGGCGCCAAACACGGCTTGCACGGACATTTGACATTTTCCGTGCAGTTACAGGTTTCGATAGGGTTTGTGTCCAGCGGGCCTATAGGCTAGTTTACCTTGGGTGATAGAACACAAACCTGGCGAGACACACGTGCAAGAACAGAGCTAGATGTGAGATCTGACCCTGTGTCCCTGATCGCAGGGGTTTTCTGTTGTCAATGTCCACGGCCCGCATGTCAAAGTCGGGGCTAGGGAGTTTAGCCCCGGGTTAGAGTCTAATCTCGAACTAAACTAGCTCTAGGGTTAAATTTTCCGTTGTTTTTAAGTTGTTTCTCTATAGAGAAACAACTTTATGAGACGGGGCAGATTTTGCTACGCGCAGCAGCAAGTTTCAGTGATACAAAACAAGACTGTGACGTTTCTCCACACAATACTTACTTTCACGCACACAGTGACGTAACGAAATCTGCGTCATAGACACCTTACGTGCACACTATGCTGCTGCGTTCTTTTTGGCAGGAGTGACGTGTGTGTGTGTGTGTGTGTGTGTGTGTGTGTGTGTGTGTGTGTGGACGGATGTAATGATGGCTATCTCCTAAACCACCTCGTTGGAGGCCTTTTTACTTTGAGATAAAATGGGAATTCACCTTCTCCAGAGCTACCTTTCACGATTTTTTGCCTGCCGCATTTTCAGAAGAGTTAGCGCCGATTTTAAAAAATCGGTCATGTTACGAATTTTTTCGAAAAAAAAATGTTCAGATGGCTTCATCTTCTGAAATTGGGAAGATCATCCAATTATACTGCCTGTTTTCGTAGCACAGCTCTGTAGCTCTGACAGGTTTTGTGTAAGAAAAATATTTCCGAGGTAGGGGTTGTTTGCATATAAGGCCAAATATCTATGAAAAGACTCCTTCAAATTACTCATCATTCCGGTATTTTTGTCACTTATGCCAACTGCACATATGACATAAACTACTGCACTATTATAGATTTAGTATTAAGAATAACAGAGCTTTTAGATAAACAATTTTTTTCACGTTTCTGCGAGAAGCGCTGGTCAAAAAAGTTCCAATTTTGCAATTTCGTAAGTACAACCCGAGGCACTTAAGTCCACGTTTCATCAGCTCTCTAGATCTTCCAGATTTTATATCAAAATTAATTCAGTCACGGACGTCACAGAAACAACAAGGAAATCGCAAGATATGAAGAAGTATCACCTGACAGACGAGCAGCTTGAGGCTGACGTCAAATGTTTGGTTCACAGACAAAATCTGCAAGTATCGTCACTGCTTCCGACATTTCATCAGCCCTCTACATCTTCCAGATTTCATGTGAAAAATAATTCAGTCGGAGAAGTCACAAAGCCAACAGGGAAATCACAAGACAGGAACAAGCATCCTCAGACGATCTCAGTGCTAGAGGCTGACGTCAAAAGTTTAGTTCACGGAATTGACGTCATCTCTCTCTCTCTCTCTCTCTCTGTATGACGACCTGCCTGAGGCTGACGTCAAATGTTCACGGAACTGACCTCTCTCTCTCTCTCTGGGGAGCCAGGGTGGCCGAATGGTAAAGCGTTGGACTTTCAATGCTTGGGCCGAGAGTTCGAATCCCGGCCGCTGGGGCCAAATATTTGTGCTGGCCTTTTTCTCGTTGCCCCGTCCTTGATATCACCCTTTTGTGGTAGAAAAGGACGTTAAACTCCTAAACACTCACCCACCCACCCTCTATCTCTGCCTCTCCCTCCCCCTTCTTCCCCCACCCGACCCCACCCCCAGTCACGTGGCTAATCGGTCGAGGTCGTAGAGGATCTAGTGTCGTTGGTAGAACTTGGAGAGGGGAGAACCGGCAACAATAACATCAAAACATACAAAATAATATGAAGTTTGGAGAAACAACTTTGTAGGACGGGACCGTTCCTCCTTGTTTGTTTTAAATCAGGAAGCGGGTCCATTCCAGCAAGGTGCCTATGCCGTTATAAAACCATTTTTGTTTTTCATTATTCGCTTCATTTTTTTTATATAATTTTGTTTTGGTGTTTCTTTTGTCCTAGTCTGGGTTAGGCCCGTAGCCGTGGGTTAAATTAACCTCGAGTTTTACACACGGGCCCAGAAGGAAATTCACCGTCAGAAAGTGTGATGGCGCGGGAGATGTGTGTGTGTGTGTGTGTGTGTGTGTGTGTGTGTGTGTGTGCGCGCGCGCGCGCGCGCGGGGGGGTGGAGGAGGGGATTCAACGACCCCTTTCTCCCCCCCACCCCACCCCAATATGCTGTGTAGACAAATGCTATCTGGCGCCAGTGACAACCTAAGTTCAGCCGGCCATCTCATGCAAGCCAGACACGTGGGGCCCACAGATATCAGAAACCTGTGTCTTCAGTTGTACAGTGTGGCCAAACCCTTACAGTTCACACTCTAGTCCACTAAGGGAGAAGTGTGTGTGTGTGTGTGTGTGTGTGTGTGCGTGTGTGTGTGTGTGTGTGGGGGGGGGTCTCATGTAACCTGTCTCAGCTACCAGTGCACCGGAAACACACACACACACACACACACACACACACACACACACACGCGCGCGCGCGCGCGCGTACGTACCGTCCAGCCGCCCCCTGCTGTCTGCTGGTCACAGAAAACGTTGATGTTCGTGTTGTTAACGGTCAGTGTGTGGACACTGTTACTCGTGTCGTATTCCCTCAAGTCAACACAGCTTGTCGGAGTGTTTTCTGGACAAACAGTTTTAAAGGGTACGGCAAGTCAAGAGCACTATTGGGTTTAAATGACAGATATTGAGGTCCTAGACGGCTGCAGCCCAAACGATTTGAACACGAATACACCATTCAGCATATTTCACACCAAACGGCAGCCGAAATGCGATGCCATGGGGGCTGCCATGTTGATCCTAGCAGTGACGTCACGCGACCACTCAGCAGCAGGCGAGATTATGACACTGTGTGTGCAGGTGTGCCTGCTACACGTTTAGATTCGGAAATTCAAAAAAGCTTTTGTGGCTTCCATCTGCATTCTTACACGTGCCCTGTTTGCTGAAACAACCGAACGCTTTGCACTGTGGCATCTCGAACACAAAATAATACTCTGGAACAACTCGCTCTAAGCAGGCACTGCCGACAGTGGAGGTGGTGTGACGTCACCGTCAGCACCTTTCCCGCCTCATTCGCGAAAGAGTGCGGCAACATGGCGCAGCCCAGGAACCGAAAGCAGAGGGTGTTTTCGGCGCATTTTTGAGTAAATGGTACTTTGTTCACGAAACATTTTGCTATCTAACAGCTTAGGACCTCAATATCTGTCATTTAAACCCAATAGCGCTCTTGACTTGCCGTACCCTTTAATGAAACCACATCATTATCGTATCAGAAAAGTGAAAGCCGACAATTCAAAACTAAAGTGTACACCTAACGGATCCTATTCTACAGGCTGATAGGGGAGCCAGGGTGGCCGAATGGTACAGCGTTGAACTTCTAATGCTCGGGTCGTGAGTTCGTATCCCGGCTGCGGCCAAATATTTGTGCTGGCTTTTTCATCGTTGCCCCGTCTTTGATATCACCTGTATGTGGTGGAAAAGGACGTTAAACCCCCCAAACACCCACCCACTCTACAGGCTGATAAATCACTATGGAAAAGAGAAGTAAACTTGTTTCTCATTGTTCTGTGAAACTGACGGCCAACATCTGCTAGCTGCCCACACTAAGTGTTGACCTGGCAGGCACATGTCGCCAAGATATAAGTTGTGCCTACTGCACAGGCGCCCCGCTTGGTTCGGCATAACAACAACTCTTCCGTGCTGTTGACTCTGAGACCCGTCCGTCTGCGGTGAATTGTTTAGTACTAATGTTGTTTCAGGGTTTAACGGCATTTTCCAGCACTAAACGGTGAATTCAATGATGTGAGTACGCTGGACCTCGATCGGGGCAAATTTCAGTTGAAGTGCACATAGAGAAGATGGCCACAGTTATTAAACAATGAAGAAAAACCAGTTGATCTTGCAGTAGAACCTTGTTTATAATCATGATCTGGTCTCAAACTTACGCAAGTCGGTGGTAACGTTGAGGACGCTATCGCGGATATGCTGCTGAAGATTGTCCACATCTGATGTGATGTCCTCTCTCAGACTTTGTGACGTCATCTCCCTGATTTTGAGCTCGTCTCTCACGCGTATAATATCCTCTCTCAGACGTGTGGTGTCAGAACCCTGGTTTCTGAGATCTTCTCTAAGACTTGTGATCGCAGACACCTGGGTTTTGAGATCTTCTCTCACGCTTGTAGTATCTTCTCTCAGACTTGTGACGCCAGAACCCTAGTTTTTGAGATCTTCTCTCACGCTTGTAATATCCTCTCTCAGACTTGTGATGTCAGAACCCTGATTTCTGATATCTTGTCTCAGGCTTGTAGTATCTTCTCTCAGACTTGTGACGCCAGAACCCTAGTTTTTGAGATCTTCTCTCACGCTTGTAATATCCTCTCTCAGACTTGTGATGTCAGAACCCTGATTTCTGATGTCTTGTCTCAGGCTTGTAGTATCTTCTCTCAGACTTGTGATGCCATCTTCCTGATTTTTTATATCGTCTCTCACGCTTGTAATATCCTCTCTCAGATTTGTGATGTCAGAACCCTGACTACCTACTTTTGATGTCTCACACAGCATGCACTACCACCACACAACCCTACCTATAACTAATGTTGATGTCGTGCTGAGCATGCACTACCACCACAACACCCTACCCATAACTACTGTTGATGTCGTACACAGCATGCACTACCACCATACAAACCTAACTATAACTACTTTTGATGTCTCACACAGCATGCACTACCACCACACAACCCTACCTATAACTAATGTTGATGTCGTGCTGAGCATGCACTACCACCACAACACCCTACCCATAACTACTGTTGATGTCGCACACAGCATGCACTACCACCACAACATCGTACATATACCTACTGTTGATGTCGTACACAGCATGCACTACCACCATACAAAACCTACCTATTACTACTGTTGATGTCGTGCGGAGTATGCACTACCACCACAACCACCTAACTATAACTACTGTTGATGTCGTGCGGAGTATGCACTACCACCACAACACCTAACCTATAACTACTGTTGATGTCGTGCGGTGAGCATACACTACCACCACAACAACCTACCTATTACTACTATTGAAATTCAGAGAACGTGATGTGAATTCATTACATCACTTTTAACTGCTCTTAGTTTTGGAAAAACAAACAGCAACTGTTCGGTGGATGTGTAATGAAGTTGTAGGCCTACACAGATGTTTTGTTTTCATTTCATTTTCGTTCTCCTACAGCGATTGGCGGAGAGCCGTGGGGTAGCCCTTGATGTTCCTCCAAGGGAAAGGTCGTTGATATTTTGGTAAACAAAAGGTGATACCAACGTATACAATGCCCGAGTCCCCTAAAGCCTACCAGGCTTAAAAAAAAAATCCACTGCCCTTGACATTGCGGTAAACCAGCTAATCAGGTGCGGTCCGATGAGCGCTTAACTTTCGTCTACTGTTTCAGCCGAAGATTACGTGCAAACGGTTCGTAACTGATTTGAAATCATTTTTATGACTATCACCAAATATCAACATGCACCTACGCAGACCGATTTTTGCCTATTTTTGGACACAGACTTGGCAAACCTAACAATAAAGTCGTCTGCTACTGACATCATTTCTGCAGCGGTAGGTAGCTGACTGTGTCAGTATAGCGATATGCGCTCTAGGAGGTTTTGACTCTCTCTCGTCTGGATTCCTAAGGAACCAATTTACTCACTTTGAAGTGTCTTCATCTGTTGTTTTAGGGCCTTGTTTTCATCTGAAAAGAAAGGAACGTATGACAATGAGACAAGTTGCATACTTTGAATGTAGGGTAACTAACACACAAAAAACACTATGCACGATTAGGTTAAGCTTTATGTTCTCCTTTGGTGATATAGAAGGAACCAGTCACTTACTCTGAAATGTCTCCATCTGTTGTTTGAGGCCTTTGATTTCATCTGTAAAAACATGAAAGTATTTGGCAACGATAAAATGGGAAGGCAAGAATTAGGAATTGAAATAATTATGAGAATGTAGAAAGTCATTGGCAGATAATTATGGACGCCTAAGTTTGGTCATGCACTGTATAAACCCTTGGCTCTTGACTTGGATTTTCAATGCGTGTGTTCGATTCCCGGTTGCGCCGTCTTTGATATCATCCATACGGGGTGGAAAAGGACGTTAAAGTCCAAAACATCCACCCCATCCTTCTCGCAAAATAACCATAGCTACCGTTAAGGTTGTGGAATGGAACGGACTGTTCACCGTTCATCTTGTTGAATTTGGCGTCCATTCTCTTCAGCCTGTCTGAATATTCAGCCTCCATCACCACGAAGCGGGCGTCAACGTTATTAACGAACACAGTGGCGCTCGATGAATCAGGACACGTCTTTGCATTAGGGGCAAGTGCACAGCAGTCGTAGAGTCCAGTAGTTACTGGGTTGGGAAGCAGCAGTCGGAACTCGCCGCCATCACTGCTGGAACTGTTTAGTTCGTGTCCTAGTGGATTCTGTAACACATGTGTACCAGCAATGTTGATGGGTGGCGTGAATGCGTTTGTCCGTGGGAATGGATTTCTTAATACAGTTTTCAACAGCCGGATTAAAAAAGCATCACACGCATACACACACACTAAAAAGAAAAACATTGGAGATACAGTTTGAGCAAAATGCACCCAAGAACGTAAGGACGAAACGGTTTCCAACTATTTTAATTTCATAAGAATGTTAAGTCTGTTATTATCTCCCCTTTACCGTCCAGATAACGGCCCGAGTTGTTCCATGGTGGCTGATGCACGTGAGCTGCACGTGAAAGTGGCCAGTCTGGTTGTTGTACACCGCTCTGGGTTCCTGTCTTATCGTCAGGGTGGATGTGGCTTTTGAATAGGACAGAAGAGGAAATTTGCTGCCATGTACGAGTCTTCCTTGTTTCAAGAAAACAACACAACAGCAACAACAGCAACTGCAAAAACAACATTCAACCATAGAACAACAAAAAATAACGAAAAGTAAAAAAATAAACCCTGATCATCGTCAAAACAAACAAACAAACAAACAAACAAACATTACAAACCCCCTGCTGCAAAAGCCATTCGATAAGTATTCTTCATGTTGTACACAGATGAGTGGTCACTGCTTGATACAACAGTTCACTCTGTATGTAGTTAAAGATGGCGGCTGTGTCATTAGCGACAATTGTAAAGTTAACTTACCTCTGACACACGCAAGAAAGACTAGAAACTCAACACATCTTCCGTAGGACATGTTGCTCTCCTCTGCTTCTGAACTGCTTTGCAACTGAAGGTCTCGCTTCAGATTCTTGCGTTATTCAGAGTAAAGACGACGTCATTTACGCATCACATTATCGTCACACACAGGAAAATGAGATAACAGTACGTTTGTTGCCTGCTCCACAATGATAAATCGAAAACTGTACGGCGTCTGCCTGCGGGACCTCACGCACACGGTTCGAATCCCCTGGTTGGCAGGAGTTTGTCTATGTATTTTCCTCACCAAATCGAATCAAAATTCAGTTCAAGACCCGTTCACTATGCCTGTTTGGTATTCGTGGTGGCATAATGTAAGTAACTGTCCATATCGGTAGTGACCTCGCAATAAAAAGCAAGTAGGTCTTCACACCATGCATGCAGGAAAAAGTGGGAAAAATGTCTGACGCCGTATAAACAGAGACACGCTTCCCGAGAGTGGAGGAGATAACCCGAATTTCCCTCACTTGTCAGTCGAACAAACATTAGTGATCATTTTAACATGGGTCGGATGATCGCGGCAGTTTTGCAAAGGCCATCCGTGCCATCTTCTTTTGAAGATCAGCTGGAGTTCATACTATGAGTGTTCAGTGAATCAACGACATTCGAGTATGATGTATGATTAATACGGACTTCAATCTATCATCCTTTCGCTAAAAGGGCCTAAGCGCCATGGATTTATATGTACTTAGGCTCCTTTACCACTTGACACTAAAAACACCCATCTGTCTCCATTGAGTCAGTAACCGTTCATCAAAAAACCCCAAACACTACAGACACTTGGGTCGGTGTGCGTGTGTGTGTATCTGTCTAAACGCGTGCATTCTGATTGCTAAGAGATCTGTTGTTACTGACTTACGTTTAACATTAATAGACGTTTAACGAAAAGGTACATCGCAGAAACAGTCTTCAGTCATACAAAGGACTTTGAAGCAAATGTTCATACAACAACAAACCCATACAACAATGAAACAAATAAACAACAAAGACAGTAAAACAAACAACAAACAAAGCAGAAGATGCATCGTTTACTTTATTTGTGTTTGTACTTGGACATAGAACCTGGTGGTATCCAATCTCAGTCACCGGACGAGGCCGGTCAAGCTGTCTGAACTACCGGGTGTTGAAAACCGTTACCATCGCGCGCGACATTTGAAATAGTGTGCACTGAGTGCATTGTTTTGTGGAGTTAGACGATAGTGATCATGAGCGGACACTGACGACTACATGGCAGGTCGGATTTTCATCTCCACAGTGTTTCAGGGCGATGAACGCGTTCTTCCAGTGTTTCCAGCTGATACTCTTGTAGGTCCGTTGGGCGGACGTCAGGTACGGACCGTTCTAGGTTGCTGTAGCCGCACCACACGTACCACCAGGCACCGTCCCTGTACACAGCACAGTTACCGCTAGATGTGTCGTGGTCGCTGTCATGGGTGGTGAAAAGCATGGTTGTTGTTGAAGTCCAGACTGTCACCTGTAGGGAAACACCATCAACACAATCTGTATCATTCGTCTGATAATGCGTGTGTTGTGTGTGTGTGTGTGTGTGTGTGTGTGTGTGTGTTGTGTGATGAGTACACGTTTGTGTGTGTGTGTGTGTGTGTGTGTGTGTGTTGTGTGTGTGTGTGTTGTGAGTACACGTTGTGTGGTGTGTGTGTGTGTGTGTGTGTGTGTGAGAGAGAGAGGAGAGAGAGAGGAGCGAGAACGCACGGCGTTTGTTGTGTGTGTGTGTGTGTGTGTGTGTGTGGTATGTAACACACACACTACACACCACACACACACACCACACGCACACTGCACACACCAAACACACACACACACCCTGCCGTGCCAGTATACACCGTCAATATGCAGACGATAGAAGGAATCGGGTCCGTCGATGGCAAAGAACCTGTACTCGGCGTACGCCGTGTTGTTGTCAAAGATCTTGCAGGTCCACACGGAGAGTTTGATTGCGGGCTGTCGTCAGGAGGTGGATGTTGTCCAGACCTGAACACGTTTAAAGTCTCGGATGATACCAACAGAACTGAACATTAGGAAGTAATGTCTACTTGACAGTGATTCTTGACTCCATAACTATAGTACTACTGTTGTTGCTATTGCTGCTACTACTGCTACTACTACTGCTACAACAAAAACAACAACAACAACATCAACAACAACACTACTACTACTACTACTTCCACTGCTACAACATCATCAAGTCAACAACTACTACTACTACTGCTGCAACTGTTGCTACTACTACTGCTACTGCTGCTACTACTACTGCTACTTCTACTGCTACTACTACTGCTACTACTACAGCAGAACCTTAGTTAAGCGACCATCCATAGGACCGGCAAAAACGCTGCTACTACAACTACGCATACTACTACTGCTGCTACTACTGCTGCTACTGCTGCTGCTACTGCTGCTACTACTGACTACTGCTACTGCCGCTACTACTACTGCTACTGCTACTACTACTGCTACTACTACAGTAGAACCTCAGTTTAGCGACCACCCATGGGACCGACCAAAAACGGTCGCACTTTTATTACTGCTACTACTACTGCTACTACTGCTACTGCTGCTACTACTAGTGGATGACTAGCAACAAACTGAAACTTAACACTGAGAAAACCGAAGTCATGCCTGTAGGCTCTCAGTCTCGTCTCTCGACTACTACTGCTGCTACTGCTGCTGCTACTGCTGCTACTGCTGCTACTACTACTGCTACTGCTGCTGCTACTGCTGCTACTACTACTGCTACTGCTGCTGCTACTGCTGCTACTACTACTGCTACTGCTGCTACTACTACTGCTACTGCTGCTGCTACTGCTGCTACTACTACTGCTACTGCTGCTGCTACTGCTGCTACTACTACTGCTACTGCTGCTACTACTACTGCTACTGCTGCTACTACTACTGCTACTGCTGCTGCTACTGCTGCTACTACTACTGCTACTGCTGCTACTACTACTGCTACTACTACAGTAGAACCTCAGTTTAGCGACCACCCATGGGACCGACCAAAAACGGTCGCACTTTTATTACTGCTACTACTACTGCTGCTACTACTAGTGGATGACTAGCAACAAACTGAAACTTGTTAACACTGAGAAAACCGAAGTCATGCATGTAGGCTCTCAGTCTCGTCTCAGTCTGATTGACAGCGAGTTCGTACGCATTGGTGGATCGTGCGTTACTTTCCAAAACTGTGTGAGGTATCTAGGTGTAAGGATAGATCGCACGCTTTCCATGCATGATCAGATCAGCAGCGTCTGTCGCGCAGCTTTTCTCGAGCTTCGCAGGATCTCGGCCCTTAGACCGTACCTCTCAGAAAATTCAGCTTCTACGCTTGTGAATGCAATGGTCACCTCCAGGCTGGATTACTGCAACTCTGTGTTCGCAGGTCTACCGGCAGACGAAATCTCACGCTTGCAAATGATACAGAACAACGCGGCGCGTCTCGTCCTTAGGAAACGCAAGAGAGACCACGTCACGCCTCTGTTAAAACAACTCCACTGGCTTCCCGTGAAATTGTGCTGCCACTTTAAGATTGCAACCTTTGCATACCGGTTCTTTGAGGGCTCTCTTCCACCGTATCTGTCTGCCTTGCTGTGCGCTTACCACCCATCTCGCACACTTCGTTCCGCCGAAGAAAATCGCCTTTAAGTCCCCAAGCGCAACATGAAAACCGCAGGGGAACGCTCCTATAGGCCTCGGTCACAACCGGCCGCACGATTTTTTATGCTTGCGATCTGCACGAAATGTCTGCGGCCTGCGGTTTCTACGATCTGAAAAAAAAAAAAAAAGGTTGCAAATCGTGCGTACGATATACGTGCGATGGCGTACGTTCCCCGCAAGTCTCGCACGGGTAACGTCTTGTGATTTCAGTTGGTCAAAAATCGTACGACGGCCGTACGGATCGTACGTTGTCCTCGCAGTTATCGTACGGAGGTCGTACGCCTTCGTACGACGTTCGTGCGATGTTGACGATGTTTGCACGGGCTATACGGGTGTCGTGCGTGCGCCGTACAGCTATCGTAAGTGCTCTGTACGCGTGGTGTGCGTCGGTCGTTCGACGGCCATGGCCGACGCGCGTTTTTCATGCATATAGGGACCAGCCTACATATATACATGTAGTTTGTTTATGGAAAGAAGACATCAGAGGATTTGGATATTATTAACAGAGAGTTTGACAAATCTATGGACACGTAACACAACTTGACAGACACTGACACAGCACTGCAACACTTCTACATTGCACACCAACATCCCCCGGGCCCGCACCTGGTCTTGCGTCAGCCTTGCGGAGCACTCACGGAACACGTGCGTGCATCGTGGGAACATCGTACTACCGACTTGCGGTCTGTGATCACGTGCGGCCATCGTGCGGTCCTCGTGGGAAGCACGCAAGACAACCGTGCGTCACTTGTGCGTTCATCGTGCGGCCGCCGTGCGGCCATCGTGACCTATTTTTCTCGCCCCGAGAGGTCAACGTCGTACGATGCACTTGCGGCAATCGTGTGTTGGCCGTACAGTGGCCGTGCGGCCAACGCAAGTGTGTAAAAAATCGCAGGTGATCGTAGAGTGCCTTTGACTGCAATTTTCCATCTGCATCAGGCCGGGTAGTGCATGTCAGTGTGTGTGTGTGTGTGTGTGTGTGTGTGTGGTGTGTGTGTGTGTAGCGCTATGAGTTGCTTTCCTGCGAGATTAAGCGCTAAACAAGTAGTATTCATTATTATTATTATTACTGCTACTACTACTGCTCCTGCTACTACTACTGCTACTGCTGCTACTACTACTGCTACTGCTACTACTACTATCACTGTTACTCCTACTACTTCTACTGCTACGACTGCTGCTGCTCCTGGTACTACTACTACTACTACTACTACCTGTAAGGTATACTGGAGCAGTCTGCGTGTTTTACCTCAGTCACTAACTTCAATACAGTTTGTCGGGGAAAGAGCAGAACATTTTCCTGTGTTGTTAGTATAATAAATCAAGGTGCAGCATACGTCCTACTCTTAGTTATATGTGACGGGATCTGATGGTAAAGTAGATAAAACTGACACAATTTACATACCAAGCCAGAACTCGCCATTTCTGTCGCCAAAACCTTTCACGTAGTCTGTCCATCCTCTGTAGAAATCCACACTGCCGTCACGACGTCGCTGGATGACCTGGTAAAGAGACCGCTAGTTATTAGTCTTGTATGGAACAATCTTGACACTACTATTACAGCAGCTCCTTCGGTGGGCACTTTCGATGCTCATCAGCTACAAAAGCACCTACATAGTACAGTATCAAGTGCGCGTGTGTTTCTATGTTGTACATACCTGCTACTTTAAACAGACCACCTTCGAGACATACACACGTAGATGTCATTGTTTAGATTTGCCTCATCTTCTTCCGATTTATGTGTTTATGGTGCTGTGTCTGATACTCCAATCATTGTCAGATGTTCTTTTCCACTTTGCTGTAGTTCTAGATGTGTGTGTGTGTGTGTGTGTGTGTGTGTGTGTGTGTGTGTGTGTGTGTGTGTGTGTGTGTGTGTGCGCGCGCGATCATACTGGCATGTGTGTATTTGTAGGGGTAGGGAGGGTATTTCCGGTTTGATTTTTATTAATAATAAGTATTTTTTTTTTTTCTTTTTGTTTCTTTTTATGTCGTAGTTGTGTTAAAACTTCTACCGTTGAGAAATAAAGACTCATTTATTCATCCATTCATCATTTCCTGTTTTGTTTTGTAGATCCTCACAAAGGATTGGAATCCGAAAATGAGAGTTTGCGAGACAAGCCGACACAATTAACACACACACACACACACACACACACACACACACACACACACACACACACACCGTCACCCCCCCCCCCCCCACACACACACACACACGTACCGTCCAGCCGCCTCCTCTCGTTTGCTGGTCACAGAAGACAGTGATGGTCCTGTTGTTGACTTTGAGAGTGTGAACTCCGCTGGTCATGTTGTAAGCCATCACATCGATACAGTTTGACGGCTGGGGCGGGGCTGTAACAAACCGAACATTGAATTTGACCAGTTCCTTTTCATTAAGTTAAGCGAAAAGACATTGCCAGGGCGCTGTTGTTTGTGTTGAAGAAAGCCATTATACAGGAAGTCTGAAATTATTATACAGTAACATACTGTGTACACTCGGAATCATCGCCAATTTCTCCTCCAATTTCTCCACTCGACCGGTGAGTTTCTGCACCATCTCAAGCAGCTGTGCCCTGCTTGGGGCCTCACTACACGACACGGTGTTGACCACGAGTAGTGACAGTAGTAATGGTAGGATACTCATAGTCTCGGTACAATCTGCAAAAAACAATCATTCATTTTCTTTAAATATGAAAACAGCAATCTAGAGACACCTACGGAAATATTACTGACTTTCGTTTCTTACAAATTTCGTCAGGCGATACAGTAGTAGGGTAAAGTCGGTAGGGCAGACATTCTATTCAAAGCAGTGTGTGTGTGTGTGTGTGTGTGTGTGTGTGTGTGTGTGTGTGTGTGTGTGTGTTCTCGCTCGTTGCTGCATGCTACCAGACAGAAACGAAGAACGCCGGAGTATTCAAAGAACCAAGTATTCCTTTCGTTACTTTATCGTGTCTGCTTTGCTTTCGTCAGCTCCTCATAAGAGTGACTGCTGACGATCTAATTATGTAAATTAAGAAATATGACTGTCTTTGGCCTGACGCTTCCACACCTGCACGCGCCGAATTACAAAGACGCTGAAAGTAAGAAAGCACGCGGAACTCCTTAACCGATGCCCGTGGAACTCCTAAACCAAAGCACTTGGAACGCCTTAAGAAAGCACGTGAAAGTCCTTAAGAAATCACGTTGAACTCCTTAACCAAAGAACGTAGAAAGTCCTGAAGAGAGCACGTGGAACTCCTTAACCAAAGAACGTGGAAGTCGTGAAGAAAGCACGTGGAACTCCTTAACCAAAGAACGTGGAAATCGTGAAGAAAGCGCGTGGAACTCCCTAACCGAAAGAACGTGGAAAGTTCTTAAGAGAGCACGGGAAACTCCTTAAACAAACAACAAGGAAAGTCCTTAAGAAAGCACGTGGAAGTCCTTTACCAAAGAATGTGGAAAGTCCTGAAGAAAGCATATGGAACTCCTTCACCAAAGTACTTGGAGTCACTTTTTATAAAGTACTTTTAAAAATCAAAGTACCGTTTCATGCTTCACGCTCCAGGCACGTCCTTCCATTGGAACTTACATAAATAGCACGGTCGCTCAAAAAAAAAAAAAAAAAAAAAATACTTGTCGCCTCATCAGGCTGCTCTGAGCGAGCAACCAACAGGGCCACCCGTCCGTCAAATTAACACGATAACAATGGTGAACTTGACACGTAGTGAAATCTGCCGCAGGCACGGTTTTTCGATTTTTGCCGGTTTACATAGCCTACAAAAAAATACTGAACAACGTGGAACAAATTTGATCCTAACTTTTCATTACAGAAATCAGTAGAGCAAAGGCCCCTAATGCTGTGATGGTCTCCGTAATTTTTTTCTTCGTCCGCGTCACCGTTAAACAAGATGGCCACCAGCCCAATATGTTGTTTCCATTTGATCACCTGCTATCGTCACGGTCGTTCTTTTGTAATGCCATGTATCCACACACACACACACACACACACAACACACACACACACACACACACACACACACACACACACACTCTCTCTCTCTCTCTCTCTCTCTCTCTCTCTGAATGGAAACAATTGACCGGGCTGTCACACCAATCTTGTTTTGGAAGAGAGACGTCAAGTTGTATTCTTGAAAATCTATGACGTTTTTCCTCACTGGGATGACGCATAATACATTTGGCGTAATAACTTTGATACAGTTCTTGCAATGAAAGCAGGCCCATGAAAATTGAAGTGTTGCTGCTGCGTGCGCAGTGTAAAGATCGAATTAATACCGACCCAATATGGGGGAGCCGGGGTGGCCGAATGGTAGAGCGTTGGACTTCTAATGCTCGGGTCATGAGTTCGATCCCGGCTTGGGCCAAATATTTGTGCTGGGCTTTTTCATCGTTGCTCCGTCTTTGATATCACCCTATGTGGTGGAAAAGGACGTTAAACCCCCAAACACCCACCCACCCACCCGACCCAATGTGTTTAACAGACAAGTCTGCGGCGGCGAACGTTTTCTATGTGTTATGTCAGACATACACACGCGCGCGCGCACACACTCACACGCACGCACGCACGCGCACACACACACAGACTTGCGAGAGCCGCGTTTGTGCTCCATTGAGACCTATGTGGTGTTCTCTCACTCTACTATGCTATTGAGTGAGAGTCAGTGGGAAAAACAAAAGCAACACTACATCAATGAAACTCCCGCTTTCCCCGTCTACACATAGAGAACGTCCAAAAAGTGGCGACACATCCCCAAGAAATGCCAGTATCAGGTCAATCAAACATGACGTCGGAAAAATGACGCTGATACTGCCTTTTGCGTCAGTGCGCGCGTGCCTTTTCTGCGATGGATCTGACCTTTTCAGTACGTAAGCAGCCCTGCACAGCGTTCTGGGTTCTTCTTCTTTCATGAATTTGTTCTCCGTGCATATTCTGTTCATAAAGTATTGGAGTTGTATTCTGTTATATCCCGTGTCTTCTCTGCGATTGCACGAAGATGGCGACATAGTAGAAGTAAAATACACCACGTCTCCAAACAGAGGAATTCGGAAAGAAAGTGGCGAGACACCCCCAAGAAAAAACAGGATCACGTCAATCAAACATGACGCACTTACTTTACGTCAGTGCGCGTGTCTCTTTTTCGATGTTTGTGAGGCGTGTGGCTTGTAGAGGAAATGTGCTGTGAGTACAAATTTTCGGGTCAACTGACGATAACGGCTGCAGTGAATTTTTCTAATTGTAAGGGAGACCGGGGCTAGTCCGCCCTCGGGGCAAGTCCGTCCTTTGGCTTTTGTTTGAAAACTATGAGATAAATCGTTGTTTTGGTGACATCACTACTTCATCCGATCGCCAGGCTTCCTCCCATGTGAATTTGGCTTTTATATTGCGCACGCTGCTCAACTGAGAACAAAAAATCTGATTTTTAGTACTAAAAGTAACTTTTAAGAATTTTTGTTTCGGTCAGGTTTCCGCTATTTCTAATGAAGGTAGACAGACACTCATAGCACTGACAAAGATCAGTATCCAAGCTTTCGTTTGGTAGTATCCTTATGGTTGTAGCTGGTGTCAGTGACAGCTGATATCTCGGACAAGATGGATGCCTGTGTCGGGGCAAGTGCGCCCCCCTCAGCAGGGGCAAGTCCGCCCCGTAGGCGGACATGCCCCGGCGGTGGACGGACTTGCCCCGGAGGTAGACATTCACAAATCCTGAGCGGTTTTTATGCTTTTATAAGGGGTCGCTGAGGGCGGGGTGGGGGTGGGGGGTGGTGGTGTCCGTCGACCTGATCACCACGCTTTCTCCCATCTGAACCTGCCCTGCACGTGGAGCACACAGGTGAGTTGAGAACCAGTTAAATACCTGGGGCCGTGGTCATGACGCGAACGCAAATTTCTTTGCGCAAATAGGTTGCGGATCGTAAGTTCGTACGTGGCTACGTGAAAACTATCTCTTCCGCTAGTTGGCCGGTCACGACGCGCACTTACTGGAAACGGTGTCACGTACGGGTTATTTTTAGATAGGTGTGGGACCCCTGGGATTCCCACGGAAAACACCATCACGTGACCTGCACAAATTCTCCTTCCAGCGTGAAGAGTGAAAGAGTAGAGGGGGTGTGTTCACTACCCGTTCACTACAGAGTTTTTCATGTTTATCTGCCGTAGCGTCAGGTTAAATGCGTGGCATGTATGTGAAGAGTGTGATCAGTGAGGACTGACCGAGTGCGTTCAGCACTGAACTTGTCCGAAACACACACAACAAATGTTAACCCACAAAAAGGAAACAAATCAACCCACGATGTGTGTACGGCCGGCCATACAGGCCTTTGCATTGCAGGGTGCGTAGTGAACTGAACGCGCCCCCTCTACACGGGTACCTCAAGTCGTCCTACAGCAGATCGCACAATTCCTGCAGGTCTCTCCTCCTAAATCTAAACCTTTGAAGCATGTCCACATCGTCGTACGAGTCAAAAGGGTTAGTACGATCGCGGAACACCCTTTCCCGTCGCAATGCTCTTCTCATTTGCAGTTGGTAAATCAAGCGGGCCGCCATTTTTCAGATTTACGCAAAGGCTACGGCACCTTTCCGACACCCTCCTAGGTGGTGTACAATACGTAAGGGTTTCCGAGCGGCCGTAACTCTGCGCAAACGTCATGACCACCCAATTTTATCACAAATCGTAAGTTACGGACCCTCGCGTGCGTAAATCGGTGGCGGAAAAGTTACGAACGCGTCGTGACCACGGCCCCTGATTACTAAACGCAACTTTCAAGATTTTTATTTCGACCAAGTTTCCACTATTTCTAAGGACCGCAGTCAGACATTCTGAGCAGTGACCAACGCTTAAGTTTAAGGGATCCAGATGGCTAAATGGCCGTTTTCCGTTAAAAAAAAAAAAAAAGCGCTGCAAGGAGAGCGAGTACGCCGTCAGAACAGGAAAAAAAAAAACAAAAAACAAAAACAAAACCCTGCATCAGGAGGTCAGCTTGGAAACGCTAAAACTGCCAAAAATCACGCACAGAAGAGCAAGGCAAAGAAATCTCTGAGATATGAACCATCGGAAGAGGAGGAAGATTACTGCATTGTCTGCTTGTCGACCTGGTCAGCGAGTCAAAGAGGGGAAGTGCATCGAATGTATAAAGACTGGGCTCCGAGCCATGTGGAATGCGCAGACATCGGGAAAAGTCCATCCTACGTCTGTCACAACTGTTTGGATACAGGGTGGGTGGTGGGTGTTTCGGGGTTTAACGTCCTTTTCCACCACACAGGGTGATATCAAAGACGGGGCAACGATGAAACAGCTAGCACACATATTTGGCCCCAGCCGGGATCGAACTCAGGACCCGAGCATTAGAAGTCCAACGCTCTACCAATCGACCACCCCGGCGCACCGTTTGGATACAGAATCAGTCTACAGCTCCTGAGATGATCTGCACTGTGCAAGTTGCCGGAGTTGAAGACATCGCATAACGCATATTTTGTTCTCGTTGTACCAGACAGTTTGCTGGTGTTTCGGTTCTGATATTTAAAACAAGATGGCCACTGACCAGCCCAATATGTTGTTTCCATTTAATCACCTGCTGTCGTCACGGTCGTTCTTTTGTAATGCCATGTATACGGGAGGACACACACACACACACACACACACACACACACACACACACACACACACACACACACACACACACACTACACACACTCTCTCTCTCTCTCTCTCTCTCTCTCTCTCTCTCAATGGAAACAACTGACCGGGCTTGTCAGACCAATCTTGGTTTTGGAAGAGAGACGTCAAGTTGTTTTCTTTAAAATCTATGACGTTTTCCTCATTGGGATGACGCATAATACATTTGACGTAAACTTTGACTCGGATACAATTCTTGCAATGAAAGCAGCCCCATGAAAATTGAAGTGTTGCTGCTGCGCAGTGTAAAGATCGAATTTATACCGGCTCAATGTGTTTAACAGACAAGTCTGCGCGGCGAACGTTTTTTCACTATGTGTTATGTCTGCTGCGCGCGCGCGCACACAGACACACACAGACATACGCGCGCGCGCACGCACGCACGCACGCACGCACGCACGCACGCAGACTTGCGCGAGCCGCGTTTGTGCATGTGCTCCATTGAGACCTATGTGGTGTTCTCTCACTCTACTATGCTATTGAGTGAGAGTCAGTGGGAAAAACAAAGCTCACTACATCAATGAAACTCCCGCTTTCCCCGTCTACAAATAGAGAACTTCCGAAAAGTGACGACACACCCCCACGTCAATCAAACATGACGTCGGCAAACTGACGCTGATACAGTTTTGCGTCAGTGCGCGTGTGCCTTTTCTGCGATGTTTGTGAGGCGTGTGGCTTGTGTAAAGGAAATGTGCTTCGAGTACAAATTTTCGAGTCAACTGACGACAACGGCTGCAGTGAATTTTTCTAATTTTTTTGTATATTTTTTATGGCACCCCAGGCTCATTATCTATGTATAGTAGGAGCTATTTTGAGATCTAAAGTGTGTTCACCAGCACTTTCATCAGGTACGGTTTACGCCAAAAGTACAAAAGCGACAACCTCCAAAATTCACTCAGTTGAGAGTCCGTATTCATGCTATCTATGTCCCCAAAATGGAGTGGTTTAGGTAAATATTACGCCTTTAAACGCCAGAAAGCCACTTTTTTTGAAAAGGGCGATAACTCGCAAATCATGTGTGCAATCGTACCTGGATCGGGCCTTCTATTCAACAATCTTGATTCATTTAGAAACCCCAAATTTGAAATCGATCGGTTCAGTATTTTCGGAGAAATAGGCATCTGAACTGGGTTCACATGCAATGTCAACTCAGGCTCGGTTTACATGAAAACTATAAGAGCGACCATTTTCTAGTAGTGAGTCAATTCAGAGTCCGTATTCAAGCTATCTACTGCCAAAAAATTGAGTGATTTAAATAAATATTACGCCTGTACACGAAAGACAACCAACTTGTCTCAAAAGGGCGATAACTCCCAAATCACTTAAGCAATCATCACACGCTTGAATCGTCTAATGTAACATTTTGATAAATTTGGATACCCCAAATTTGAAGCCATTCGGTTAAGTATCTTCGAAGAAACGGGCCCGGACACAATTCACACACGCACACACGCACACACGCACACACATCCGCACAGACGGCACTCACTGAGGAGGAGAAGTGCGTTCGGAACATCATACGCGTCAGCATCGATGACGCAAGTTTTCTTACGTCATTGTCAGAGTTACACTTGCAAAATCGTCTCTGCGGGAGATCGGCAGTGACGTGCGTTTGTACCACAGATGCTTGCCTATGAACGTGGAAATTTTAGCCCGTCCTATTATGTTGTTTCCATTACTATGGAAACAACATAAAAAGGACTGCATGGTGTGCTGTGTTGTGAGAAGTTTGAGTGTTGGAGTATGTCTGGTGTTTTTGAGGATGGACTGTGTGGATGTAAGTAAGGGTATAAAGGGACACGCGGTGTGTGTGTGTGTGTGTGGTGTGTGTGTGTGTGTGAAGCCTAGCGAGTCCTTTATTGTTATGTCAGAGCAGCGCTATACAAACTAGAGGAGCAAAGCCTCCTTGGCTCACTTGTGAGATGGGTCAAGGTCATTCAAAAGAGCTGTAATGACCTTAACCTTGAGTCAAGGTCACTCAAATGGGTATATCTGCATAGGTCTCTTTGCTGCCTATCATTGTGCCTTGTTTGGTGCCTCTGCTGTTTGTTGTTTCCAAGTAAATGCTAACGTAAAAACATCTTGAATGGCCTTGACCTTGACTCACGGAAATTGAATACAAGTATGCCAGTTCAGGTATTGCAATGTCTATCGTCATGCAAAGTTTGATGCCTCTGGTACCCCTAGATTTTGAGAAAATGGCAATTTTAAATTTCCAATGAGACAGCTTCGATGACCTTGACCTTCAGTCAAGGTCATTCAAAATGGTATGTCTTGAAAGGTCTTGCTGCTGTTTATCAGCAAGCCAGGTTTAGTGCTTCTGCTGTTTATTGTTTCTGAGAAAATGCCAATGTTAAGGTTTTGGAAGGTTTTCCGCAAAAAGCTTGCATGGCCTTGACCTTGACTCAAAGTCACTGAATACAGGTATGTAAGTAAAGGTGTTGTCAATATCTATCATCATGCAAAGTTTGATGTCTCTGGCTTTTCTAAATTCTGAGAAAATGCGAATGTAAAATTTCCAAACAGACAGCTTTAGTGACCTTGATCTTGGGTCAAGGTCAATCACTATAATATGCTTCGAAAGGTCTCTTGGCTGTCTATCAGCTTGCCACGTTTGGTGCTTCTGCTGCTCATTGTTTCTGAGAAAATGCCAATGTTAAGGTTTACTGCGGACACACAGACAGACAGACACACACACAGACAGACGCACAGACAGACACACAGACAGACAACGGAGGGTTATTACACAGACTCACTTTGTTACACAAGTGAGCCAAAAACATTTATTGTTTTCACTATTTATGCCCAAAGCATATGTGGGCGAACTTGCCCCGGACACCGGGCGGACTTGCCCCATGTCGGGGTAAGTCCGTCCTGTGGAGGGTAGGTCAGCTCACAGACAAATCTGAGTACTTTTTTATGGCAGTCTTCCCATTTTTTTTACTACACAATGTAGGCAAGATATTTGCGCTTAATTTAAACCAGTAGTTGATCCTCCAGCGTTAATGGTACGTTCTCCAGGTCGCTCAGACTGCGAAGTGGAGCGAACTAGCCCCGGTCTCCCTTATATTTTTTTATGGCACCCCAGGCTCATTATCTATGTATAGTAGGAGCGATTTTGAGATCTAAAGTGTGTTCACCAGCACTTTCATCAGGTACGGCTTACGCCAAAAGTATAAAAGCGACAACCTCCAAAATTCACTTAGTTGCGAGTCCGTATTCACGCTATCTATGTCCAAAAAAATGGAGTGGTTTAGGTAAATATTACGCCTTTAAACGCCAGAAAGCCACTTTTTCTGAAAAGGGCGATAACTCGCAAATCATGTGTGCAATCGTACCTGGATCGGGCCTTCTATTCAACAATCTTGATTCATTTAGAAACCCCAAATTTGAAATCGATCGGTTCAGTATTTTCGGAGAAATAGGCATCTGAACTGGGTTCACACGCAATGTCAACTCAGGCTCGGTTTACATGAAAACTATAAGAGCGACCATTTTCTAGTAGTGACTCTGTTTAGAGTCCGTATTCAAGCTATCTACTGCCAAAAAATTGAGTGATTTAAATAAATATTACGCCTGTACACGAAAGACAACCAACTTGTCTCAAAAGGGCGATAACTCCCAAATCACTTAAGCAATCATCACACGCTTGAATCGTCTAATGTAACATTTTGATATATTTGGATTCCCCAAATTTGAAGCCATTCGGTTGAGTATTTTCGAAGAAACGGGCCTGGACACAATTCACACACACACGCACACACATACGCACAGACGGCACTCACCGAGGAGGAGAAGCGCGTTCGGCGGACTGTACATGTCAGCATCAATGACGCATGTTTTCTTACGTCATTGTCAGAGTTACACTTGCAAAATCGTCTCTGCGGGAGATCGGCAGTGACGTGCGTTTGTACCACAGATGCTTGCCCATGAACGTGGAAAATTTAGCCCGTCCTATGATGTTGTTTCCATTACTATGGAAACAACATAAAAAGACCGTTTATCTTGCTATTTTCACCATAATTATGAGCACTATAAATGGGTTTTTAGGGGCATGCACAAAGTGTGCATGTCTGCGGGAGCAGCAATGTGCAGAACTCCGTTCTAAATACTGTTGCTGTTAGAAAAGACACGCATTGTTGACATACTGAAATTTCACCCCAATCAGTTTGATGCTTCCTGGATAATTGCGGCCATTACTTTGACTGTTGAGTCAACGGACCCTGTAAACCGGCTGTATTTGATGGTTATGCACTTTGCAGGTGACACTGATGTATGGCGGAAAACATTTACGAACATTGAACAGTTTAGTCAGAAAACGCTTCTTTGGTGTTGTGAAATTCCCTTGTCACCGCATATGCAGGTAAGTATGAGATATGCAAGGGAGCCCTTCTTGGGGAAGAATATGGGGGGGGGGGGGGGGTACTTATTAAAGTAGTTGCTGGGTGGTGAGTAATGAACGGTTTTTCTCTACGAATAGTGCACACGCAAGAATAGTATCCCGGTGGTGTAATATATTACAAGTTCAATGAAATCGCTTTTGTACTTTGGTCACAAACAACCGTCGAAAGTGCAATCTGTTTAATAATGGCGGAATACGCGTAATAATGGGAGTAGAGTCACTTGATTGGTTGCTGTGATAAGATGTATTTGCGAAAACGAATATAATAGGATGCAAATATTTTTTTGCACATGCTCAGTGTTTCAGAATTATCTTCCGGGCCTTGTGTGAGAGAGTCACTGCTTATGACCGTTTATTGAGGCTATCAGTTGCCTATATGGGTTGAAAGCGGTGCTTACTAAAGAGCCTTCTCTTCTTCCTACACTTGATTCAGTTTCTTTTTAGACATTTGTCGTGGCGGAAAAGACACTGACTAGTCTTATGTAGAAAGATCCCCGAATCCAAACACGCACGTCTTCTTTACAGCAGTCATCAATTTCCCCTTTTCACTTGCTCCTTTACATGCTACGTGGGGGTAGGTTTATAGTTTGCTGCTACTAGCTACCACTATTAACTCGTCTTTGTTTTACATATTGTAATAAGTAGAGTGATCCCAGCCGAAGGAAAACGTGCATCCCACATCAAATAGGTGACTTCAATGACCTTTTTTCCCCTAATTTAACAGATCATTAGCTGCTACGGGGGTAGGTTACCAAGCAGCCTGATATGACGGCCACTGTGTACACAGCGTGCTTTTTTATTTTTTAAACCAACTTAGAGGAGAGGCTTTGCTCTTACCTGTTAGTAGCGTTTCCACAATGTCCCTTTGGCTGTGTTGAGCGGTAATGAGGGGAATCCGTTTTGTGATCGGGTTTAAATATTTATACACAGCAACGATTACAAATGACGCCGCTGCAGCAGATGTTGTGCAATAGACGCAAAAGCAAATCTGTAAAATCATTTTGATTTTCAGCATGTTTTTCATCGGGCACAAACGCAGTTACGTTCGCCTTTTATGGACATTCTCAGATTTTAAGAGGGGAGCCGGGGTGGTCGAATGGTAGCGCGTTGGACTTCTAATGCTCGGGTCGTGAGTTCGATCCCGGCTGGGGCCAAATAGTTGTGCTGGCTTTTTCATCGTTGCCCCGTCTTTGATATCACCCTATGTGGTGGAAAAGGACGTTAAACCCCCACCCACTTACCCACCCACTCTCATATTTTAAGAATGCAGTACAATACTAGCAATGTGTAATGCATTTTATGTAGATAACATGCAACCACAACTCTACAGTGGCTGAATTCATTTCAAATGTTATGACGTATGTTAATCACAAGACAAACATATGTTGTCAAGGTCATCGGTTCATCTGCTTACTCCCAAACATTATACTTCGTCGCTCAGAATAAGGATTTGGGTGCTGCTAACTTTCGGAAATAAAACAGCCAGAACTAAAATGGCCTGTAATGTCACTTTGAAAAAAATACCGGCCATATTGCTTTTATTTTTTGATTTTGTCTTAATCATTTATACAACCGTTACATGCAGAAGGTGTAGCAGTGCGATACTTGGCATTGTTTTCATTCCATTTTAGTTCACCTTCAGCGACTGGCGGAGAGCCGTGAGGTAGCCCTTGATGTACATCCAAGGGAAAGGTCGTTGATATTTTGGTAAACAAAAGGTGATACACACGTAAACAATGCCCAAGTCCTTTCTATAGCCTACCAGGCTAAAAAAAAAAAAAAAAAAAAAATCCAGTACCCTTGACATTGCGGTAAACCAGCCAATCAGGTGCGGTCCGATGAGCGCTTGACTTACGTCAACTGTTTCCTTGCTGCGAAGGCGTAAAATCGTTGCGGATATACATGTAGCTCAGGCGAAGATCACGTGCAAACGTAACCGGTTTCAAACCATTTTATGACTGTCACTAAATATCGCTCAGACATGTTTTATTCGTGCTCCGGAATGCATGAGGACACTTTTCGCATGAAAAGTTTCAGTCCATTTGGCACTGGGAATTTGCGCCGCTGATCTAGGATTTAACCACGAAATATTCGCCAAACGGGAAGTCGTCTGCTACTGTGATCATTTCTGCAGCGGCAGGTAGCTGTGTCAGCATCGCGATACTGATAGAACTCTGGAGCAAGCAAATGGTAAGAGAACAACATTTTCTGTGTGCGCTTGAATTGGACGCAAAAAGGTATCTTAAAAATATTTATTTTGTGTGTGCTGGACCATTTCTCTAAAGCATGTGTGCCTGCACATGATCTGTCAGGCGTAGCAGCTGCAGCATAATGATATGTCAGCCCGGTCCCCATCAGTAAGTGAATTGGCGTCTATATGGAAAATGGAATATGGAAAATTTGACACCCGCATTTCGCTGGACCACCGCAGGGTGTTTAACACAGGGTGGTCTAACATATCCAGTAGTAAAACTTGAAGTGTATGCACAACACCTGCTGCAGCAGCGTCATTTACAATCGTTGTTGTGTACAGTCAATATTTAAACCCAATCACAAAACGGATTCCCCTCATTACCACCCACAGCCAAAGGGACATTGTGCGTGGGCTAGTAACACGTAAGTGCC
>JACVVK020000530.1:375000-380000 GCA_018292915.2 Batillaria attramentaria | reverse complement strand
TAGAACCTGGCGGTATCCAATCTCAGTCACCGGACGAGGCCGGTCAAGCTGTCTGAACTACCGGGTGTTGAAAACCGTTACCATCGCGCGCGACATTTGAAATAGTGTGCACTGAGTGCATAGTTTTGTGGAGTTAGACGATAGTGATCATGAGCGGACACTGACGACTACATGGCAGGTCGGATTTTCATCTCCACGTGTTTCAGGGCGATGAGCGCGTTCTTCCAGTGCCACCAATAGATACTCTTGACGGTCCGTTGGACGGTCCGTTGGGCGTACGTCAGGTACGGACCGTTCAGGTTGCTGTCGGCGCACCTCCTGTACCACCAGGCACCGCGCCAGTCCGTAGCACAGCTACGGCTACTATGCGAGTCGTGGTCGCTGTCATGGGTGGAGAAAGGACTGTTGTTGTGGTGGGTCAGACTGTCACCTGTAGAGAAACACCATCATCACAATCTGTATCATTCTGTCTGATAATGGTGTGTGTGTGTGTGTGTGTGTGTGTGTGTGTGTGTGTGTGTGTGTGTGTATGTGTGTGTGTGTGTTTGAAATAATCATTAAGTGATGTGTGTGTGTGTGTGTGTGTGTGTGTGTGTAAGGTGCGCGTGGGTGCGCGTGTGGCTCGTGTTTCATATCTAGTGTGTTGTTTTCTTGGTTCTAGGTCGGGGTTAGTAAAGTTCATAGATTTCACGTGTGGCCACTGCCAGTTAGTGAGTAGTGGGAGTTAGTGTAGTTGAGGGGGTGAGTAGATTTCATGAGTGCGGGTTGGGACTTGGCGGCGGCTGGCAGGCAGGGTCTATCGAGTATACTTTTCCTTTCTAACTACATGTATTTCTGTTCTTTTCTTCTCTTTCTCTCTGCTATCCAATATAATAGGGAAGTAGGTTAGGCCTTGTTTTGTAGTGTGCGTCGTTGTTGTAATTGCTTCTTGTCTTTATTTCTTTATTAAATTTCTTGTTTCTCATCAGTATTGCTCTGTGTTGTTTTTTTTATGTTGTTTCCATAGTAATGGAAACAACATAATAGGACGGGCTAAAATTTCCACGTTCATAGGCAAGCATCTGTGGTACAAACGCACGTCACTGCCGATCTCCCGCAGAGACGATTATGCAAGTGTAACTCTGACAATGACGTAAGAAAACCTGCGTCATCGATGCTGGCATGTATGCTGTTCCGAACGCGCTTCTCCTCCTCACTGAGTGCCGTCTGTGTGGATGTGTGTGTGTGTGTGTGTGTGTGTGTGTGTGAATTGTGTCCGGGCCCGTTTCTTCGAAGATACTTAACCGAATGGCTTCAAATTTGGGGTATCCAAATTTATCAAAATGTTACATTAGACGATTCAAGCGTGTGATGATTGCTTAAGTGATTTGGGAGTTATCGCCCTTTTGAGACAAGTTGGTTGTCTTTCGTGTACAGGCGTAATATTTATTTAAATCACTCAATTTTTTGGCAGTAGATAGCTTGAATACGGACTCTGAACAGAGTCACTACTAGAAAATGGTCGCTCTTATAGTTTTCATGTAAACCGAGCCTGAGTTGACATTGCATGTGAACCCAGTTCAGATGCCTATTTCTCCGAAAATACTGAACCGATCGATTTCAAATTTGGGGTTTCTAAATGAATCAAGATTGTTGAATAGAAGGCCCGATCCAGGTACGATTGCACACATGATTTGCGAGTTATCGCCCTTTTCAAAAAAAGTGGCTTTCTGGCGTTTTAAGGCGTAATATGTACCTAAACCACTCCATTTTTGGGACATAGATAGCATGAATAGGGACTCTCAACTGAGTGAATTTTGGAGGTTGTCGCTTTTATACTTTTGGCGTAAGCCGTACCTGATGAAAGTGCTGGTGAACACACTTTAGATCTCAAAATCGCTCCTACTATACATAGATAATGAGTCTGGGGTGCCATAAAAAATATACAAAAAAATTAGAAAAATTCACTGCAGCCGTTGTCGTCAGTTGACTCGAAAATTTGTACTCGAAGCACATTTCCTTTACACAAGCCACACGCCTCACAAACATCGCAGAAAAGGCACACGCGCACTGACGCAAAACTGTATCAGCGTCAGTTTGCCGACGTCATGTTTGATTGACGTGGGGGTGTGTCGTCACTTTTCGGAAGTTCTCTATTTGTAGACGGGGAAAGCGGGAGTTTCATTGATGTAGTGAGCTTTGTTTTTCCCACTGACTCTCACTCAATAGCATAGTAGAGTGAGAGAACACCACATAGGTCTCAATGGAGCACATGCACAAACGCGGCTCGCGCAAGTCTGCGTGCGTGCGTGCGCGCGCGCGAATGTCTGTGTGTGTCTGTGTGCGCGCGCGCGCAGCAGACATAACACATAGTGAAAAAACGTTCGCCGCGCAGACTTGTCTGTTAAACACATTGAGCCGGTATAAATTCGATCTTTACACTGCGCAGCAGCATTTTAATGGGGCTGCTTTCATTGCAAGAATTGTATCCGAGTCAAAGTTATTACGTCAAATGTATTATGCGTCATCCCAATGAGGAAAACGTCATAGATTTCAAAGAAAACAACTTGACGTCTCTCTTCCAAAACCAAGATTGGTCTGACAAGCCCGGTCAGTTGTTTCCATTCAGAGTGAGAGAGAGAGAGAGAGAGAGAGAGAGAGAGAGAGAGTGTGTGTGTGTGTGTGTGTGTGTGTGTGTGTGTGTGTCCTCCCGAATACATGGCATTACAAAAGAACGACCGTGACGACAGCAGGTGATTAAATGGAAACAACATATTGGGCTGGTCAGTGGCCATCTTGTTTATCTGTTTATTGTCGTGTTGTGCTCATCGGGGACTCGCTTGGCCATCGCTCCTCCACGCCAACCTTGTGACGGCGTGTGACATTGGTGGCAGCGGTGCGGTGGGATGTTCTCCGGTGGGTACAGCACATGTTTTGTTTGTCAGTGTCTCTCCGGTTTACACTAACACTATCTAGAAAGTAGAGTAGGCTTTTGTCTCGGGAGGTCCTGCTTGCTGGTCGTCATCAGTCTCAGGCGGGAGAGTGACACGCACTCAGGCACCAGAGCTTGGCCAGACCAGAGGCTGAAAGTCACCCCGCAACAGCAGCAGCATGTACTAGCTGGCCTTTGTTCACCAGGCCGGTTGACGTCAGGCGTCTCACAACATCACGTCTATCGGGTGCGCCAGTACGCAGCTTGAACACCTGCACTACCCTGGGTTGTACTTCGATCTTCACGGCTCTCGCTCTCAAGCACCGGCCCTCCACTTCTGAGGACCCAGTCGTCTACGAGGTGTCACTACGCCGCTTCGTCTGAAGTCGGAGGCGCGTGGCCTCTTCTACAAGCGCACAGTCGACTCTGCTGAAGACGGCGCGAGCCGAGCGCCCGGACGGGGCGTACGTCACGCTTCCAGTCGCCTTCGTCAGTCATCGCTGAAATCGTCAGTCTTCATCGTACCCAGTCAGACGTCACGACTGGGTCGGTTTCCACGGAGTCTTCAGGATCTCATGTCCGTGGTTGGGTGACACTCACACGGCGTCTCCCGGCGTTGTGCAGCTTTACGTCAACTGCTGCACGGCGAGTTTTGTCTTCGGCTCCGCCATCATCTTTCTTCAGCTACTTTGGGGCTACAGCTGCCGGCCCTTGACCACCTTCACCCTGAGGGATCGTCTCTCCGCTGACTGTACAGTGTCATCCCCAGACAGCGGCGGTAAATTGTGAAAAGAGTGTGCCCTCTATCTTGTTGCCGTTCAGTCATACTTTTGCCATTCGTACTTTTAGCATCTGTCACCATGTCCTCATTAGAGTTAGCACTGAAGCTAGGACTGTCGAAGGATGAGTTCTTAGAGTTACAAAGACAAGAGAGGGAGGAACGGGCTGCAGAAAGGGAAGCTAAAGTGAGGGCGGCGGAGTTAGAAAGGGAAGCTAAAGTGAGGGCGGCGGAGTTAGAAAGGGAAGCTAAAGTGAGGGCGGCGGAGTTAAAAAGGGAAGCTAAAGTGAGGGCGGCGGAGTTAGAAAGGGAAGCTAAAGTGAGGGCGGCGGAGTTAGAAGGGGAAACACAGAGACTCGCCGCTGAGGAAAAGGCAGCAGAGAGAGCTTTTGAAGAAAAAAAGCAGGCTAGAGAGAGTGTTGATACTGACAGGGAGATGGAAGAGAAAGAAAAGGAGAGGGCCTCACAGTACTTTCTCTTGGACAAACAGTTAGAACTGAAGAAGTTAGAGTTAGAGCACATTCGTATTCAGGCAGAAACAGGCCAGGTCCAGGGTCAGAGAGATGCATCAGGCGTGGGAGCAGCGTACAAAGGTCCTTTTATACCAAGCTTCCGCGAGCTAGTGTAGTTGAGGGGGTGAGTAGATTTCTTGAGTGCGGGTTGGGACTTGGCGGCGGCTGGCGGGCAGGGTCTGTCGAGTATTCTTTTCCTTTCTAACTACATGTATTTCTGTTCCTTTTCTTCTCTTTCTCTCTGCTATCTAATATAATAGGAAAGTAGGTTAGGCCTTGTTTTGTAGTGTGCGTCGTTGTTGTAATTGCTTCTTGTCTTTATTTCTCTATTAAATTCCTTGTTTCTCATCAGTATTGCTCTGTGTTGTTCTTTTATCTGTTTATTGTCGTGTTGTGCTCATCGGGGACTCGCCTGGCCATCGCTCCTCCACGCCAACCTTGTGACGGCGTGTGACAGTGTGTTTTAAATAATCATTAAGTGATTGCTTTTGTTAACAAGGACCTTGAAACAACCAAACATCTGTAATTCACACACACACACACACACACACACACACACACACACACACACACACACACACACACACACACACACACACACACACACCTGCCGTGCCAGTATAACCGTCAACATGCAGACGGTAGAAGGAATCGGGTCCGTCGATGGCAAAGAACCTGTACTCGGCGTACGCCGTGCTGTTGTCAAAGTCTTGCAGGTCCACACGGAGAGTTTGATTGCGGGCTGTTGTCAGGATATGGATGTTGTCCAGACCTGAACACGTTCAAAGTCTCGGATGAT
>JACVVK020000530.1:362500-370000 GCA_018292915.2 Batillaria attramentaria | reverse complement strand
GTTGATGTCTCACACAGCATGCACTACCACCACGCAACCCTACCTATAACTAATGTTGATGTCGTGCGGAGCATGCACTACCACCACAACACCCTACCCATAACTACTGTTGATGTCGAGCACAGCATGCACTACCACCACAACACCCTACCTATTACTACTGTTGATGTCGCACACAGCATGCACTACCACCACAACACCCTGTCTATAACTACTGTTGATGTCGTACACAGCATGCACTACCACCACAACACCCTACCTGTTGATGTCGTACACAGCATGCACTAAATCCACTGCCCTATCACCCTGTCTATAACTACTGTTGATGTCGTACACAGCATGCACTACCACCACACAACCCTACCTATAACTACTGTTGATGTCGTACACAGCATGCACTACCACCACACAACCCTACCTATAACTACTGTTGATGTCGTACACAGCATGCACTACCACCACACAACCCTACCTATAACTACTGTTGATGTCGTACACAGCATGCACTACCACCACACAACCCTACCTATAACTACTGTTGATGTCGTACACAGCATGCACTACCACCATACAAACCTACATATAACTACTGTTGATGTCGTACACAGCAGGCACTACCACCACAACACCCTACCTATAACTACTGTTGATGTCGTACACAGCATGCACTACCTCCACAACACCCTACCTATAACTACTGTTGATGTCGTACACAGCATGCACTACCACCACACAACCCTACCTATAACTACTGTTGATGTCGTACACAGCATGCACTACCACCACACAACCCTACCTATAACTACTGTTGATGTCGTACACAGCATGCACTACCACCATACAAACCTACATATAACTACTGTTGATGTCGTACACAGCAGGCACTACCACCACAACACCCTACCTATAACTACTGTTGATGTCGTACACAGCATGCACTACCTCCACAACACCCTGCCTATAACTACTGTTGATGTCGTACACAGCATGCACTACCACCACACAACCCTACATATAACTACTGTTGATGTCGTACACAGCATGCACTACCACCATACAAACCTACATATCGTCGCTGGTACATGAGAATGTGCTAACTGACATTTTGGCGCGAAACCTGTTTTTGGCACTCCCGGGTCTTTAAAAATTCGCCGCACTTTCTGACAAATCCGCGAATCAAACTGAGCATAGGAACATGATGGAAAACACATGTATGATAAAAGCCTAAGTGACTTCATCTGAATTCTGTTCTATGAAAATGTGCTAAATGCCAATAGCCGGTTTGCTTATGGAAAGACGACATCGACTTTACCCAGTAACCCCATCCAGAGATATATATGTGTGTATAAAAATAAAAAAAAGGAATAATAAAAGAATTTAAACCAACAAACCAACCAACAAGTGAGAAGAGGAACACTTATAGTGGTGTGATGAATTTTATTTTATGTATTTCTCATATGAAGATGAACATGAGAATGAGTATGAAAAGTGAGGTGAAGTGATGGTTGATTTGTAGTGTGTATCATTGTACGTGTGTGTTGGTTAATGTTTATCATTGTGAGTGTGTGTTGGTTTGTTAGTTGTCTGTAGAAGTGATGTGCGTGGGAGTCCGGGTGTGTGGCTGGGTTTGGAAGTTTATCATTGTGAGTGTGTGTTGGTTTGTTAGTTGTCTGTAGAAGTGGTGTGTGTGGGAGTCTGGGTGTGTGGCTGGGTTTGGAAGTAAAGTTTTTCTGCAGTGTGGTCTGTGTGATCTGTTTGGTGTGGCGTATGTGGGTATTGTGTATGGTTGTTGTGGTTTTGGTGTAGGGTGTTTGAAGTGTGATGAGGATGTTGTGGGTGCAGATGCGGATGTGAATAATTTGTGTGTATGTGTAGATCAAGATGGTGTAGATGTGAGTTTGGAAGATGGTGGTATGGGTGTGGGTTTTTTTGAGGGGGGTAGTGTAGGTAGGGGTCAAGATGAGGTTAGTTCAGGTGTGTGTGTGGGTAAGGGTGGTGGTTTGGTTAAGAGTGTTGCAGATGTGCTAAAATGTATGATTTGTAGTGTGTATCAGTATGCATGTGTGTTGGTTAGTGTTTATCAGTGTGAGCGTGTGTTGGTTTGTTAGGTGTCTGTAAAAGTGGTTGGCGAGTGCGTCTGTATGGGTGTGTGGCTGGGTTTGGAAGTAGAGTTTTTCTGCAGTGTGGTGGAGGTAAGAGTGGTCTGTGTGATCTGTTTGGTGTGGCATGTGTGGGTGTTGTGTATGGTTGTCGTAGTTTTGGTGCAGGCGGGTATTTGAAGTGATGAGGATGTTGTGCCGGTGCAGATGTGGATGTGAGTGTGAATGATGTGTGTGTATGTGTAGATGAGGATGGTGTAGATGCGGATGTGGAAGATGGTGGTATGGGTGTAGGTTTGTTTGAGGGTGGTAGTGTAGGTAGGGGTCAAGATGAGGTTGGTTCAGGTGTGTGTGTGGGTAAGGGTGGTGGTTTGGTTAAGAGTGTTGCAGATGTGCTAAAATGTATGATTTGTAGTGTGTATCAGTATGCATGTGTGTTGGTTAGTGTTTATCAGTGTGAGCGTGTGTTGGTTTGTTAGGTGTCTGTTAGGGTGGTGGTGTGGTTGAAAGAAGTGCAGATGTGGATGTGTGTGAGGGTGGTGTATGTGGTGCAGATGTTGATGTGGATTGTATGTGCACAGGTTGAGGTGAGGGTGGTGTGGATGTAGGTGTAGGTGTGGGTGTGCGCAGGTGTGGTGGCAGGGGTGTGTTGCTGGTGCATGTTTCAAGTAGTGTCATGTGTGGTGTGTGATCTTGTGAGATTCTGTCTTTGAGTCTGTCCATTTGGCTGTCTGTAAGTGTTGTGGTGTTGAGAAGGGCGTATGCTTGGCTGTAGTGATATAGTTGGAGGTCCATTGTTCTGTGTATTAGAGCACTTTTTATTCGTTGGTTGATATCTGAGAAGAGGTTTTCCATGAAAGAAGGTGTGGAGCCTGGTAATGTGAGGTGTGGTGCGTATGTAAGTGGTGCTGGGAGGGTGTTATTGTAGGGTGAATGGATGTCTGCGGTGATTTGATCAAGTTGATGTGCGATGTATAAATGCTGATATGCTGTGTCTGTATCTGTAGTGTGCATGTCCATTGGCTTGTCAAATTCAAGTTCGGTGGTAGTACAAGTAGGCATAAAAGTTGAGTTCTTTTGAGTGCCCCATTTGAGGGCTTGTTGTCTGTTACTGCCAAGTTAATAAAACTGAAGTAATTCACCATTGGTTGTCTGTCGTTTCACTGTGTGAAAAACACCTAAGTACAATGCTGTGGTGTATGAAAATCAGCTATCTGCATTTAACACATTAAAAATATACTTAATGTGAAGTTAGAGCGACCCCGGGCCTAGTAGCATTTTAGATACTCACAAACTCTAATTTGAACAGCAAAAGTCAGTCAAAGCTTATTCGGTGATTTTTTTAAAACGTTTTTATTGAATTTCTCAAAAGTATGAAAATGTCAGTTAGCACATTCTCATATACCAGCGACGATATAACTACTGTTGATGTCGTGCGGAGCATGCACTACCACCACAACACCCTACCTATAACTACTGTTGATGTCGTACACAGCAGGCACTACCACCACACAACCCTACCTATAACTACTGTTGATGTCGTGCGGAGCATGCAGTACCACCACAACACCCTACCCATAACTACTGTTGATGTCGCACACAGCATGCACTACCACCACACAACCCTACCTATAACTACTGTTGATGTCGTACACAGCATGCACTACCACCATACAAACCTACCTATAACTACTGTTGATGTCGTGCGGAGCATACACTACCACCACAACACCCTACCTATAACTACTGTTGATGTCGTGCGGAGCATACACTACCACCACAACAACCTACGTATAACTACTGTTGATGTCGTACACAGCATGCACTACCACCACAACAACCTACCTATAACTACTGTTGATGTCGTGCGGAGCATACACTACCACCACAACAACCTACCTATTACTACTATTGAAATTCAGAGAACGTGATGTGAATTCATTACATCACTTTTAACTGCTCTTAGTTGTTGGAAAAACAAACAGCAACTGTTCGGTGGATGTGAAATGAAGTTGTAGGCCTACACAGATGTTTTGTTTTCATTTTATTTTCGTTCTCCTACAGCGATTGGCGGAGAGCCGTGGGGTAGCCCTTGATGTACCTCCAAGGGAAAGGTCGTTGATATTTTGGTAAACAAAAGGAAGTTTTATCACCAAAAGGTGATACCAACGTATACAATGCCCGAGTCCCTACCTAAAGCCTACCAGGCTTAAAAAAAATCCACTGCCCTTGACATTGCGGTAAACCAGCTAATCAGGTGCGGTCCGATGACTTTCGTCTACTGTTTCCTTGTTGCGAAGCCGTGAAATCGTTTAGGATATAGCTCAGCCGAAGATTACGTGCAAACGGTACGTAACTGATTTTAAATCATTTTATGCCTATCACCAAATATCAACATGCACCTACGCAGACCAAATTTTTGCCTATTTTTGAACACAGACTTCGCAAATCTAACAAAAGATTCGTCAAACGGGAAGTCGTCTGCTACTGACATCATTTCTGCAGCGGTAGGTAGCTGACTGTGTCAGTATAGCGATATACGCTCTAGGATCTTTTGACTCTCTCTCGTCTGGATTCCTAAGAAACCAATTTACTCACTTTGAAGTGTCTTTATCTGTTGTTTTAGGGCCTTGTTTTCATCTGAAAAGAAAGGAACGTATGACAATGAGAAAAGTTGCATACTTTGAATGTCGGGTAAGTAACACACAAAAAACACTATGCACGATTAGGTTAAGCTTTATGTTCTCCTTTGGTGATATAGAAGGAACCAGTCACTTACTCTGAAATGTCTCCATCTGTTGTTTGAGGCCTTTGATTTCATCTGTAAAAACATGAAAGTATTTGGCAACGATAAAATGGGAAGGCAAGAATTAGGAATTGAAATAATTATGAGAATGTAAAAAGTCATTGGCAGATATGGACGCCTAAGTTTGGTCATGTACTGTATTAAGCCCTTGGCTCTTTACTTATTTTCTTCTCGTAAAATGGTGGAGCGTTGGATTTTCAATGCGTGTGTTCGATTCCCGGTTGCGCCGTCTTTGATATCATCCATACGGGGTGGAAAAGGACGTTAAAGTCCAAAACATCCACCCCACCCTTCTCGCAAAATAACCATAGCTACCGTTAAGGTTGTGAAATAGAACGGACTGTTCACCGTTCATCTTGTCGAATTTGGCGTCCATTCTCTTCAGCCTGTCTGAATATTCAGCCTCCATCACCACGAAGCGGGTGTCAACGTTATCAACGAACACACTGGCGCTCGATGATTCAGGACACGTTGTCTTTGCATTAGGGGCAAGTGCACAGCAGTCGTAGAGTCCAGTAGTTACTGGGTTGGGAAGCAGCAGTCGGAACTCGCCGCCATCACTGCTGGAACTGTTTAGTTCGTGTCCTAGTGGATTCTGTAACACATGTGTACCAGCAATGTTGATGGGTGGCGTGAATGCGTTTGTCCGTGGGAATTATGGATTTCTTAATACAGTTTTCAACAGCCGGATTAAAAAAGCATCACACGCATACACACACACTAAAAAGAAAAACATTGGAGATACAGTTTGAGTAAAATGCACCCAAGAACGTAAGAACGAAACGGTTTCCAACTATTTTATTTTCATAAGAATGTTAAGTCTGTTATTATCTCCCCTTTACCGTCCAGATAACGGCCCGAGTTGTTCCATGGTGGCTGATGCACGTGAGCTGCACGTGAAACTGGCCAGTCTGGTTGTTGTACACCGCTCTGGGTTCCTGTCTTATCGTCAGGGTGCATGTGGCTTTTGAATAGGACAGAAGAGGAAATTTGCTGCCATGTACGAGTCTTCCTTGTTTCACGAAAACAACACAACAGCAACAACAGCAACTGCAAAAACAACATCCAACCATAGAACAACAAAAAATAACGAAAAGTAAAAAAATAAACCCTGATCATCGTCAAAACAAACAAACAAACAAACAAACAAACAAACAAACAAACAAACAAACATTACAAACCCCCTGCTGCAAAAGCCATTCGATAAGTATTCTTCATGTTGTACACAGATGAGTGGTCACTGCTTGATACAACAGTTCACTCTGTATGTAGTTAAAGATGACGGCTGTGTCATTAGCGACAATTGTAAAGTTAACTTACCTCTGACACACGCAAGAAAGACTAGAAACTCAACACATCTTCCGTAGGACATGTTGCTCTCGTCTGCTTCTGAACTGCTTTGCAACTGAAGGTCTCGCTTCAGATTCTTGCGTTATTCAGAGTAAAGACGACGTCATTTACGCATCACATTATCGTCACACACAGGAAAATGAGATAACAGTACGTTTGTTGCCTGCTCCACAATGATAAATCGAAAACTTGTACGGCGTCTGCCTGCGGGACCTCACGCACACGGTTCGAATCCCCTGGTTGGCAGGAGTTTGTCTATGTATTTTCCTAACCAAATCGAATCAAAATTCAGTTGAAGACCCGTTCACTATGCCTGTTTGGTATTCGTGGTGGCATAATGTAAGTAACTGTCCATATCGGTAGTGACCTCGCAATGAAAAGCAAGTTGGTCTTCACACCATGCATGCAGGAAAAAGTGGGAAAAATGTCTGACGCCGTATAAACAGAGCCACGCTTCCCGAGAGTGGAGGAGATAACCCGAATTTCCCTCACTTGTCAGTCGAACAAACATTAGTGATCATTTTAACATGGGTCGGATGATCGCGGCAGTTTTGCAAAGGCCATCCGTGCCATCTTCTTTTGAAGATCAGCTGGAGTTCATACTATGAGTGTTCAGTGAATCAACGACATTCGAGTATGATGTATGATTAATACGGACTTCAATCTATCATCCTTTGGCTAAAAGGGCCTAAGCGCCATGGATTTATATGTACTTAGGCTCCTTTACCACTTGACACTAAAAACACCCATCTGTCTCCATTGAATCAGTAACCGTTCATCAAAAAACCCCAAACACTACAGACACTTGGGTCGGTGTGCGTGTGTGTGTATCTGTCTAAACGCGTGTATTCTGATTGCTAAGAGATCTGTTGTTACTGACTTACGTTTAACATTAATAGACGTTTAACGAAAAGGTATATCGCAGAAACAGTCTTCAGTCATACAAAGGACTTTGAAGCAAATGTTCATACAACAACCAACCCATACAACAATGAAACAAATAAACAACAAAGACAGTAAAACAAACAACAAACAAAGCAGAAGATGCATCGTTTACTTTATTCGTGTTTTTACGTGGACATAGAACCTGGTGGTATCCAATCTCAGTCACAGGACGAGGCCGGTCAAGCTGTCTGGACTACCGGGTGTTGAAAACCGTTACCATCGCGCGCGACATTTGAAATAGTGTGCACTGAGTGCATTGTTTTGTGGAGTTAGACGATAGTGATCATGAGCGGACACTGA